>CM064967.1:62754830-62805720 GCA_032847665.1 Solanum chilense | reverse complement strand
ACCTAGTTTGAGTTGAAATGAAATTTAAGAAAAGAGAGAATACTTTTTAATCTTGTAATTCTAAATTAAAGATATATTAAATGTACCAAAATGCCCTTTAATCGTGTGATCTTGAACATGCCACATAGAAAGTTAAAGTATTGCCAAAAAAGAAAAGGGGTCATTCTTTTTTAAACAAACTAAAAAAAAATAAGGACATTCTTTTTGAAACGAAGGGAGTAATTTTTTTTCGGAGTCTAAAGATTATATTTTCATATCATAATATCCTGTAAGTTATGTCTGAACATGACTTCAATTTTTAAAATAAATATGGTACCATGTCAACATAAATGAACATGATATGTTTAGGCCTTATAACATAAATAGTTGGTCAGTCAAGTCTAGCAGAAGAGTGTCTACAATGTGATTGTCTTTTCTCTATAACTCTACATATAGAAATCCTCTACAAGGACAAAGAAAACATCAAAAGCTCAGTAAAAAGTGAAAACTCTCAAGAACAAAGCATTCCGTCTTCCTCTGAGTCCCGAGTTCAAGTCCATGAAAGAAGTTCAAATCAAGATTTCAGAATGCCACTAGTTCTGCTGCGGGATCAAGTGATTGGAACTCAAGCTAGGTGACCAATACCAAATGCTCCATTCTTTAATCATATCCATTCACACTGAACATCGATGGCAATGGTTTCAATTCATGTCCTTCAATTTGAGAAACAATGATACAACTGCTTGCATCGGGAACTTCATGAGGCCTCTCCAACTGTGCAATGAGTCACAGAATTTACTATTACCATGCAGAGTAATTTCAATCTGAGAGAAGAAAATGGAAGTAGTTAGTTGAATATGTTTCATAGTATAGATATACAACCAAATAACTAGCTGCAGTATGACGTTTTGATCTATACAAGAGTAATGAATAAACGCTATCATGTACTGGCCGACTGGTTTCAAACTTTTGAACCTTTCAACTCCAATTAGTTCAGTAGAAAGAAATTCAGACAAGGGGAAGAATTGGAACGATTTCACTCTAATAGGCAGGAGTAATGAATAAACAGTACCATGTACTGACCAACTGGTTTCAAACTTTTGATACTTCTAAACTCCAATTAGTTCAGTAGAAAGAAATTCAGACAAGACAAAGACTTGGGAACGGTTTCACTAAAATAGGCAGGAGTTTGGACTTTGGCCAAAAACATCCCTAAAGTATACTCATACCTTAAACTAAGTCCTTAAAATATCACTGTAAGCAAAACATATCCCTTACGTATACTCATAACTTAAACTAGATTCTTAAAGTATCTCCGTAAGCAAAAAAAAAACACCCTTCAAGATCATCGAAATGGCAGGTTACATCATGCTGTTATTCATGGCTACAAAAATAACAGAATCCTTAAAATCGTGCGTAGACATGCCATCTTCGCCAAAAAACCATGGTTCACATAGACTTTTGAAGGCTATACTTATGACACAGGACCAGTTAAATTGTGCTTTGAACATGATCTAAGAGGAGATTTCAAGGGATTGTCTCTTTTTCAATATTGTTCTAGAATTCATTGTGAAGATACCAGTCAATTCATCCTTTTCATCACTAGTAACATGACCAGTAACATGCAACAGAATTTCAGCACACTGTGAAAAAAATTTCATCTTTTTTATCGGTCTCACCATCATTAGTCATTAAAGAAAAAAGTAAATCTAATTCCTCATTTCACCATTATTCTTCACGTGAAAACGATTCACAGAAAAACCACAAACACCATATACTCGTAAGTTCTGTAACAAGCTTTCACCACATTAGATCCTAAAAATGAACTGATAATCCAATGCAAATGCAGCAGAACCAGAATTCAGAAAATGCTGCAGCAGAAAGTTCACAAACCAAAAGATACAGAGACTCCAGAAAACCAGAAATGGGGCAGCCTGGTGTATTAAGCATCCTACATTCATGCAGAATTTGGGCAAGGGCCGCACCCCTAAGAATGTCTACAAGTTGTCCATTTTACATTAGCATCTTGATAACATTATAGTAGCACATGCTAAAGTTGAAGCCTTGGAGGAGTAAGATGACCTATTATTTTTCTATTTTGTTGTGGCTATCCAGTTAAAAGATTGGGACAATTGGGCCAGATCTCTAAACAATTCTGTGTACATATCTTTGAATTTTGATTTAATGAATTGGCTCATGGCCATCTTTTGATTTTTTTATTTTTTTTTAAAAAAAAGGATGATCTAGTCATAACGCAAGGACAATCACAAACATTTATGGGAAAAATTACTTTTTTAACCTATTATGGAAAAATGAAGAGATGTATATTTGAGAATTCTTCGCAGATCTCCAGTAAAATCATAATTTTTTCATACCCCAAAAAGTGCATATAATACTCTTCCAAGCCTGAATGACATAACTTCTATTTTTCATCCAACAACACAATGAGACAGATAAGAAAGGAAAAGTAGTGGTACTGCACTAGAGAGGACAACTATAATTGCTTAAAGACAAACTTGAACTGGGCATCTAATTATAATAACCACGCACCTCTTCCTCCGTTCGAGGAAGGAAGAAAGCAGTTACCAAGAACAGATGCTATTTACAAGCTAGAATAGTTTACATACCATAATTAACATAATCAACTACGTACCTCAAGAAGATAGATCACACATGCATTCTCTAAACTGCGGCAGTATTAGACGATTTCTTCTTTTTCCGCTTGTTTTTAGGCTTAACAGCATCTTGCAAAGTTTTTTCTTTGCTCATTGTCATTTCTTTTCCAGCTGAGTCAGTCGATGAAGATACTTGATTAACATCTGGAAGTGGCTCATCTGTTTTTGTTTCATCTCTAATATTATCACCTAAATTGTCTAGATTCATAGGCACTGCAACTGAACCTGCATAACGTATAATCAATCAATGTATTAAGTAAGCTTATTCCCAATCTTGCAGTGCTTGTTTCAAGCATAATGTTCAAACTTCAGCACACAAGCTTCTTACTTTCTTAGAGTTAATTTCATGTTCAAAGATCAAAACATATAATGACAAACCTACAAATACGCTCAACCGGTTGACAAAGAATTGAAAAGATGTACCCTTCAAAATAATAACATTCAAGGCAATAATTAGGTGCTAACAAGAGAAATAGTCAGAAAAAGACATGTAATTCTCCTACTTCTCTTTTAATCAAATTATAAGATAGATCGTGTTTAAGAATCTACATGCCATAAATAAACTGTACTATCAAAGGCCTTGATCTTAAACTCGAAAATGCCACACTCCCTCTTCCACTCTAGATTTAAGAGTTCTCAATTATGACGCAGTTTCCTTCAACCTCTTCCGAATTTTCCAGCTTCACATCCTCTAATGGCCATTTTTTGATAGAAACAACTTGTCTGAAGGACAAAACACCTGTTCTTACCCCCAAATTCTAAATTTCAAAATTTAGTGATCAACTTCCCTTCCAATGTCATGTACAATCTCCATAGATGATCATGATTCTTCTTAGGCCCCCCTGCACCATCATTATTCTAATGCAGTAAACATGGCTGTTGAATAATTCAAACATGTAATATATGACCAGCTGATCCTTCCTTCTCCATTTTTTGCATATTTATCTGGCAGCTTGAGGCCAGCTTCAAAATGAGATATATCACCACCTAGTGATGTTTTGAAATGAATGTTGTTGGCAAAGATCTTCTCCCAATCAAATCAAACCATACTACAGAATTCCTGCTATTTTCTCTCAACTTGTTGGATTTTCCACTTGCTACATAGAAAGTTATCCGTCCAATCAGCAATTAGTTCAAAACATTATGTTTAGCATCACATTGCACGTTATTGTATCACAAGGCTAAATTATTCCTATAGCAAACCCAGAGCTCTTTATTAAATGGGAAGATAAATCTTATTCAGTAGAGCTCATAGCTAAAACAATGTGAAATATTCGAGGAACTTTGGGTAGCCTCATGTTTATTTTTTTTTGAAACTGGTAACTTGGGTAGCCTCATGTTGATCAGAAGGGAAAGGAAATCCAGAAAAGATGGGGGTCAGAAAAGTTAAGCTGATCGGGAGGATGAGATGATCGAAGGGTTCTTTAACATTCTAGATTGAAGAAGCCACTTTTCTTTAGCTACTAAGAAAAAGGAACTCTCGCCTACCCTCAGAAACACAAATGTTTTTATGTTAAATTACTAGAAAGTTCTTATGTTCAATAATATATGCTTACGCTACGCAAGCGGGATTCGATGAGGAGGACAAGAAGCGCTTTGGAAGGATTTGGACGAGATAGTGAGAGGTATACCGCTCACTGAGAAGCTATTCATAGAATATGATCTTAATGGACACATCAGATCAATTATGAGTGGTTTATGGCAAAGTGCAAGGAGGTTTCGGATTCAGGGACAGGAACGAAGGCGGAGCCACACTTTTGGAGTTGGCGAGAGCTTCTGAATTGGTGGTAGCCAATTCAAGTTTCTCTAAGGAGAAGGAGCACTTGGTTACCTTCTGCAATACAGTGGCTAAGACTCAAAATGATTTTTTGCTCCTTAGGAAGGTTGATAAAAGTCTTTGTAAAGACAGTAAGGTCATCCTTAGTGAGAATTCACGACAAACATAAGCTTTTGGGGATGAATTTGGAGATCAAGGAGTGGAAGAAGAGGTTGTGGATGACTGGCCAAATATCAAACGGGTAGCTTGACAATGGTCGATTCCCCAGAGATAGGGGAGAATATGATGGCTATGAAGGCTTGGGTGTAGTGAGAATGCGGACAGTATGTGGGATAAGACTGCCAGTTGAATTAGGGAAGAGAGGTGTTGAGGTGTTGGGAGTCGGGAGAGGCCAATCGGGTGGATTGGTGGTGGAATGGACAAATACAAGGGAAGGTGGAGGCAAAGAAGGTGACTCAAACGAAGTTGGTGGAGAGTAAGGAAAAGGAAGAAAAGCGGACAAACAGGGAGAAGTATAAGATGACTTGAAAATAGGCAAAGTAAGCGGTTATGATGACAAAAACAACACCTTCTGAACGTTCTGTACGCAGAATTAGAGCACAAAGGCAGGGATAAGAAGTTGTACAAGCTAGCCAAGGCGAGAGAGAGGAGGGTCCATGACCTTGACCAAGTGAAGTTCATCAAGGATGAGGACGACAAAGTACGGGTAGGCACTCATTAGAAGATGGCAACCATACTGACATAAACTCTTGAATGGAGAGGGGGCCATGTGCGGGGGGATTTGGAGCACTTGCAGCTTACCGAGGACATGGTCTTAGATAGGAAGGCGTGGAGGATACAGTTTAAGGTAGAAAGGTAGTAGGTAGGAGTAGGAGTGTATCCAAACTAGTCGTTAGGAGTGTATTGTCTTGTCGTCCATTCTAGTAGTCATAGTATCACTCTTATTTCTTGTTCTTCTATTTCTGTTATATTTTGTTTTTTCGTGTAGTTTGATAATAGTATTATTTTGTTAATAGTATTATTCTGCTCTCTATATGTTGTGTTTATTACTGTCTCTTGATTCTTGTATTTCCATTACTTTCTTTTCTAGACTGTTTTTATCTTAAGCCAAGGGTTTATCGGAAACGGCCTCTCTATCTCTAAGGTATAGGTAAGGTATACACGCTACCCTCCCGAAACCCAACTTTGCGGGATTACACTGGTAAGTTGTTGTTTCTTACAAACTTATTATAAGCAATTTTTATTATTTGGGGTCATTTCTTTAGTGAGTGCATGTTATATGACGCATGAAACTAATGATAGGTAATCTTAATAGCTGACAACAATATAAAAGTTCCAATTTCTTCTTCTCTAACTTTGTGTTTCATGCCACGCAATATTCTTTCACAAATTAAGAGACAAATCATGCTGACATGTTATTGGCCTGCCCTTAGATTAAAAGTATCACAAACTTGTTAACAATTTCTTGACAGTCCTGTATGATTTCTAAATTACTTTTGACAAGTAAAGCTGGACGGACAATCCCACATAAAATGAAGTCTCTATTTGTTATGAGATTAGCAAAGTGTTTGACTGTATCAACAAATATATACACACACACCCATATATACATACATACATACATGTGATAAGACCCTGCTTACCATGAACTTCATTGTTCCAAAACCTATACACAGTTCGTAAAGCTCATTTCGGTAATTTATCCCCATTTATCTTTAAGTCAGATAACCATACACAAGGAACTCTAAGCTTATACCTAATATAAAATAATAAAACTTACCACGAGAGGCAAGAGTAGCTTTCAGTTCGTCAGTGTTGACACCCTCTGAATATGGATCCCTAAGCAGGAAAAAAGGAAATATTTGCAGTGAGATAGAGCAAATTCAACTATAAACATGTCCAAATAAGTTCCTGGACGCACTTTAACACTATACCTACAATGTTTGTTTTGATTATTACTTAAAATGTAATGCATTGTATTGTTAAATTTCGTTGTTATGTAACAATGAAAAACCCCTATTTTATGGAACAACCAATTTGGTGTGTTCTCATTGTTACTTATTTTCTTTTTCCAATTATAAATTTACATAATATTTAAAAATACTATTTTACCCTTAATCTTAATTATTTAAATCTAGTCAAACCTCCTACCCCAGAATAATTAAGGATATTTTAGTAAATTTATAAATTACAATACAATACGATACAATCTAACCAAAAAATGAAAATGTTATTAAACAACAACAAACAATACAGTCTAGCCAAACATTGTATCTACCATACAATACAATACAATAGAGTACAATACAATACAATAAATTATGAAACAATGAGTAACAATGATCCAAACAAAGTGCAAGATGGAGGAGTGCACCTCCTCTTAAATGGGTTAGTTCTTTCAAACCAAGAAAATACAAATTGCTTCTTTAAAGAACAACTTTTGGTTAATATATTAAGATGATATTACATGGGTGGTACAATAATACATGCCAAAAGAAATAAACCTCTTAGCACAAAGACAGCACTCAAGGGCACTTTGGCAACTTACATAATATAAGTATATTGTAGAAGTATATAAAATTGGATCACAAATAATTAATTTTCTGGTGAACAGACTCAGAATAAGACAAGAAAAGACCTACCAACTGGACGGCCTGCCTGTGAAACTCCGGTCCTTATCACTCTTCTTCTTGATTCTACCCTGCTCCACATCCATGTCATCGCTCTGACTAACACTGCATTCTTCTGATTTCAATTTTGGCCCCTCCAAAATTTGCTTAGCCTTATCATTAAATAGATGGAATAAGAAATCTGAACACAAGTCTTAAGATCAAAACTCAGCTGACTGAAAAATCTAAATTAAAATTATTGATTCTGGAGATGAAGTTTGCTTTAGTCTTTATCTCAAAAAAAATTGATGAAGTTTGCTTTAGCCTTTATCCACAAAAAAAAAATGAAGTTTCTTCGGCTAAGGATCAACATTGTGAATTTGTCATGAAAGATATACTCCCTAACAATTGAGAGACTAAGACTTATTTCTCTTCCTAGCAATATCCACCATTTTTCAGATTCTAGTAAGAACTAAAGTTGATTTCAAGGGATAAATCATTTGAACTAGTTTTCATTACCTTTTTTAACATGTCTAAACAGTAAAGACTCTAATCATTCAGTATAATGGCTCTACACGTACACTTGACCTATAAAACAACCTCCACATACCTTTTCACCTGGTTCATTGACATCAACAGCATTTCTAGGAGCATGTCGCTTGACCATTCTGAGAGCTCTCTCTGTTTTATAAGATTCAACCTATAAAAAGAATACAATTCAACCTATCAGGAACCAAACAACTAGCCACAACCACTTGTACAAGTTGGCAAACACAAACTTATCCAAACTCACAAAAACATCTAGCATGTAACCAGAAAAAACATACTTCGGCCATTCATATAGGGAACAACATTCAATTGCCTTCTTGTTCACCGAGATAGGAAAAGAATGCACAAGTTCTTGAAAAATTCAAACTTTTTCCCTTCAGACATACTGGTCTTTAATTTTTGTCCTTAGCTATCGAACTTATACCTGGGTGACATAGGCTCTTTGAGGGTCCAAGGCATACCTTGTGGGATACTATTATGTGAAAATATAAACTTAAGCCCAGCAAAAAAATTGTTTATCTTGAGAGGAAAAAATTAAAGACCAGCACATAATAGGGGCATAAGTGCCAAAGACCCCAATTTTTTTAGAGCAAGTTTAAATCTATAATTATTGCTCCCTCCGTTCACTTTTTTTTAGACAAGGGTAATTCACTTTTACTTGTCACTTTTAACATATAAAGAAAACACAAATATATTTTTCCGTTTAACCCTCAACATTAATACACAAATATAATTACTTATGCCCTAAATCATTTCTCAAGACTTAAACATATACATCAATTAATATACTTATTGTGCTAAAATACAATATGTATCATTGTTTCTTAAAAGAGCGTGCAAAGTCCAAAGTGGACAACTAAAAGTGAACGGACGGAGTACTAAGTATAAACCGTGACTATTCCAGATGATTATAGAGGTCATGATAGACTTCTTGAGTTCAATGTGCATTCAGCAGTGATATATAAATGTCTTTAAAGCATCTTCTGATTGGTGACTTTTTAATACATCTATCTTTTAACAATAAAAAAAATATATGCCTAAATTATGATTTTACCCTACCTTTTGTTTTGATTTCAAAAATCATTTGAGCATTAATCAAAGATACAGAATACTTACAACGGTTTTAATTTTGCTAGTTATATCTCCGGCTTTTACTGATGCTATGCGTAGACACTGCATGACAACACTTTGCAAGACACTATGTCCCCCAGCTTTTTGAATTGCACAGACATCACCATTTGCATTCAGGGTGACGGACATTCTTCCTCCCATAACAGCTTCTTCGTGATGTGTTGGATCTATAACCTACCAATACAAATTAGATTAGAATAAAGTTCGCATTAGATTTTCAAGACCATATAACTATAACAGCATAAAACAATCAAAAGAGGAAATTTTAACAGTTGCTTACCATATGCTCGTCTCCAATAAATGCAAAAGTTACTGCTACAGGTAGATGGTGTACGATCAAGGGAAGTGGCTCCCTCACCTGCCAAAGTTCAGGAAGTGCTCAATCAGTCAATATTAAGGTATTCTAACCAACATCTCAACCACATCAAGTTAGCAATGCAAATGAACATTTCCCTTAACAATCACACAATGGAATAAATTGTACATCAGCAAATTAGTATGGAAGAAGCAACTTAAAAGGCAGGAGGCACAGGTGTAGCGCAAAGCAAAAGATAGAAAACAAAGGAATTAAAAAGGCAGCAACAAATTGCAGAATGTATCAAAACTAAGAACTTCCTCAGCTCACATTGTTTCAGAGCAAAGTGGATGATTTATCAAATTATCCCACAGTAGCCTGTAATTTGCCAACACACCAGAAAAAATTATGGCTTACATAGATGGTATAAGATCACTCTTTCTTATGTTTTTTTAAGAATTAGTACTGTTGTATTCTTCAGCATTACGACAGCTGGCCACCACCAAAAACGTGTTACAGGGGAATGAGATTTAAATCTAAACTTTACAAAGTACCTAGGAAATCAACCAACTCTTCTACTTCCTCTATACAGTTCTGTTAACACCAAAAAAATCACTCTTTCTTTTGTTAATTAAGATATAAATAATTATACCAAAATGGAGTAACAAGTTCATGCAATAGTCTAGATAGACACTAACATGAAGATTGCAAACCCAAGGGGCTGCAAGCCTAAGTAGATTGGACTTTTCATTTGGTGCTGCAACCATATCGACACAATAGGACACTGGGTATGGGAGTGGAATAAGTACTAGATCCACTCAATCAACATTGAAAACTTGTACCACAAACTACAGAGAAATTCGAGTTAAGATTTGGCATTTTAAATTCACAAGACAAAAGCTAGCGCAGATTTGAAGACATGGGAAAAGCTAGTGTGTATTTTAGATGGCTACCTACAACTTGAAAAGATTGAGTTATACATGTAAGTCTTCCACATAATGTCTCATAACTAGGCATACTTTTACAGATCTATTTCTAGATATTTAATTTATTTTAGCAGAATCCCCGCATCAGTATCCTTGCTGAATCTGTACCTCCAAATCTTAAAATATAGATCATGAAGGATCCCACCTCTAGATCCGACTTCCGCACCCATGATAAATACCCACGCCCAATTTCGAGCAACTAAACTGCAAGCAGTAGAATGTAAAGAACAAGTAAAACCCAAATACACAGAGTAACCAACGAACATATCATTTGTTCTCAATTAGCTATGATTGTGACCACAACTACGAATCTCAAGACAAACTAATAGAGAAAAAACAGAGGAGGCACCACAAGAGGCTTTTTATAGGGATGATTAAGACACTATGATTATTTTTACAACCAGAAAAGAACGATGTGTTAAGCAATAACAAAGAAAAGCCCTAAGATGGGAAAATTTTAATAAAAGAACACATAGGGAAATGTAAGATTCCAAGCTAGTTGCTGAAACAAACATTTTTCTTCTGAACACATATCGAATGGATGATACTGTCCAAAGAGATATTACTCATAACGCAACCTCAAAATTGAACTCCATTTAGCGAGAAGCAAGAAAGGAAACCTCGGGTGGATGCAGTGTCACTTCCTGCCCGTCATCTCCTCCTAGTGTACATTCAGGCCTCCGAAACGTCAAAAGCGCAGCTAAAGCAGCAATATTGGCAGCATCAACAAGATTACTGCACTTATAGAAGAATCAGACAATTAGTTCCATAATTTGAGATGAAGACATAGATGGGCACTTAACTGAACCCAAATGTGCACCACTGCAACTCACCCTCCATTGTCCAGAATATGGAGATCAATACGAATTGACCAGACCCACTTCCCAGCCACAACACAGAGTGATTCAGTGTCCACAGCCCTACTTTCCCTGCATTACCGTTTTTAGATATCAGAATAAAAGAAGACATAACCAAAGACAACAATTTCTTTTCTTCAAATTGTGTATTTATCTCCAGCAAAGCAAAACAACCAATGCATAACTAAATACTACCTAGACAATTGTTTTTCTACCTGCTTTCTACAGACAAATAAATGATACGTGATACTTTCAAACAGATCTACAACAAAATCTCAGAAAGCAATATCCAGTATTACTACAATGAAAAAAGAATGAGCAGGTGCTCAAAAATCAAAAACATTTATCAACCGCTATACAAAACAAATGCAACATATCCTCCACAAGATAGTAAAAGCTCTCTCTTCTATAATATACATCTTATAATATTTTGAAAAAAGACCATTTTTTTATGCAAAACAGTCTCTTTTTTTGAAAGAAGACAAGGTTGTTGAAATGTTACCTTAACCCTCTGTCAATAATGCGACCCAACTCAACAGCAGACTCTGAAGGACGACCTGCCTCAAAAGAAGGATCCGCCATTGGTGAAAACTCAGTAAATACTGAAAGAGTTCCTTCATTTGGTCGATCTCGATAAGGTTGCACTAGTTGCGATGTAACAAAACTCATAATGTGAGTTTGCCCTAGTTGAACTTCTGATGAACCATCTTCTCTGCAAATCAAATAACTCTTAATACTCATAATGCAAAATCGCACTAGCATATCTCACATATCGTTAAAAAAAAATAGAGAGAAATTGAGGTAGAGGTTTTTACCTGCCGAACTTGATAGTGAGGGCTCGATAATCAAAGGGACGGCGACCATCAACTCTAAGTTCAGATTCTAAAGCAGATTCTATGAATTTCTTCTCATTCACTGTCATTCGCCATGTACTTCCCAATCTTTGCTCCATTATTCCAGAATTGGAAGAAATATAGGTAGAAAAAGTTTATATTGTTGGGTTTTCTTCTTCTCCAGTACAGAGGGTTTAGGGTTTTAGGTTTTAGTCGAGGACCGGCGTTTAGCGACAGTGATGATGATATTTCCGATTAAAGGAAAGAGCGTGTCGATGTGATATTTTAATATTAATAAAAAAATATATTATATGTTATATTATATATTATGTAATGTTTGTTGATAGACATTATATTTGTGTCTCTAAACTTTCATTAATTGTGGAAGAAAATGGTTATTAATTTTTATTAATTTATATAACTATCAATTATTTATTTCATCTATTATTTTATGTTTATGTCTTGTAATTTATATAACATTTGAGATATTTCATTTCGCAAATTTATTATCCACTATCTTCTATTCATTGCAAGGAAGAATTCATTACCGATAAATAGCGTAGTCTTCATTTGTGTTGAGAAAGGAGAAGAAACAAGAGAAATACAAGAAAATATAGAGTGAAAAAGATGAGTAGTATTATATTGAGGTTAGTGTAGTGAAAGAGAGAGTTGAGACATAGAAAATATTGTAAGTCTTCAACTATATTCACTATACAAAAGAGAGTATTATATGTTGAAGGAAAGTGTTCTTTTGTGGAGTTTTGTACTCTTCAACTAATTCGGAGTTGTTTGAGTTATACATTGTTGTTGGATTGTTGTATCCTGGAGGGGACAAGTCAAGAGTTATATCGCTGGATCGATGTAGATTATGCCGCAGTGAGCTTAAATCTCCTTAAAGAGAGCGAGATATCTGTGCCTCAGCCTAAATATTTATTTTTTCATTTTATTTTCAATTGTAATCTTACAATTTTATTATATTTTAAGTTTTTTCACTAACAATTTTAAGGAGATTCATGTTATGTTACAGTTTGAAAAAATGCGGATATCAAGATAGAAATCTCGACATCATTCCGCTCAAACATCGTTCTCTTCAAGAGATGAAAGAGAAGAGGTGTATGGTAAACTATTTTTCTACTTGCTCAAAAGTGAAGAAAAAGGTAAAGAAAAAAAATTTACCTAGTATTTTCATGAATAAAGTGAATCTACCTTTCATGAAAAAAATGATGTTTTAATTCTTGAAATAGTGGGGGTTTACGAAATGAGAAGAAAAAAATCATTGTGAAATTGTAATTTTTGCATCTTTGAAAAATGCTCTAAAAGAGTGTTACAAGTGCTTATATATTAATTGTGGAATAAATCATATGTTATTATTTGGCTATAATATAATGATTTTTAGCTCTAACATGAGAGTTTTAAATAAATTACGAAACCCATTTTGAGTAGTCATTTAGCATGAAATTTATGGTGAGAAAAATTTCATTCTTGAAATGAAAAAATTACCATAAAACATGTGATGAAGTTTTCCTTGTCAAGTCACATAGTATGAAAAAAAAATTATGAAATGCAATTTTATTGATTGTGTGAGTCTTGCAATTCCTTTTGATTCAATTGTGTAATAAAGTTGTGACAAATAAAAACAAATGGAGTTTGCTAGTCTTATAAAAATATGAGCTATGTGACTAACAACTTGACTTGATGTTGTGTTTGCAGTACAAGTACTTTGAAGGTACAAGCAAATTAGATGAGGAAAAAAAATTTGGTGTTATTTAGTGGATGAGAAAAGCAAATTATTCTTTGCTATCTCTATAAGGTTGAAGTAAAAACAATAAATAAATTAAACTTCAATTAGTGAAAAGGTGAATCGAAATACTTTATTTTGAGAAGATATTTTTTCTAATTTTGATTAAATGTGAAAGCACCAATATAGTGGTTAAATACAAAATTGTTATTATAACGGTAAATTAGACTCTTGAGGAGAAAAACATAATATTTTGAAATCATATTGATCATTGGTATACCATCAATGTTGATCGTGTTAAAATTTGTGATAATCTTGCAGATTCATGAACTAAGGCCTTAGCAAGATAAAGAGTCTGAAGTACATCGAGGGGGATGAAAATTGAAGCTCATAAATTCTGAGTCATATATGAAGAAACCCAACCTGGGGACTAGAGATCCTATAACCAGGTTCAATGGGAAGAACGAATCATATGATCACTTGTTGTGAAATACACTACTATTAATTTTATTCAATCCCTATGATGTGAGTGCATTTATCTTATAATTATTTGTAGAGGTTGAGTCTTTAAACTCTTAATGAAAGTTTGTATCTCGTATGAGTGAGGTGTCAAATTATAGGAGCACCCTTGACAGATTTCACTTATGTGAGTATGAAAGTAGGTCGCTTTCTATGAGAATGAACTTGTTCTCAAAAACACTCATGAAACCGGGATAGCACAAGGTCGTAACGTGCAGGCTATTAAATCTTATGACAACACCTTGATTATTGTATGTAAGCAGTAATTCTTTATTTTCCTTAAGCAGTCATAGTTCAAATCTGAGACCACTACTGACTCTGGAGTAAATGTTATTTGTTTTACTAAGTGAACGTTCAATGCGGAGCACACCTTCATTATGCATAATAGTCTACCTTCAACAAAGTTGTGAAAAACTCTTTTATCTTAATATTAAAATGAGTGGGGGTTGATATAAAATGAACTTTTTTATGATTAAAAAGTTATCAAAAATGTTTATATAATAAAATTTTAAATATTTTACATCAAAGGAGAAATTCGTATAAATGTGGTGGTATCAACCTGTCTATTTGTTGTTATTACTTTTATTCATGAAGGTTGTTTTGGTCCTTTTAGCTCATAGGTTTGCTTTCCTACTTTTCACATGTTGAGCTACCGTCAGTTATATCGTACATGGCGCCCATGCCTATTTCCACCTTCTCCCAGGTTTAATCCATGGCTTCTCATATAAGCAAAAACCCAATTACTATTTGATTTTCAGTTCTTTTCGATACTCACAAAGAGAAAAAAAAAGGTTTTAGCTTTTACTTATAGCTCTTCTGTGATTTGAAAAGTTTAATTATCTTTGGTGTCTAATTGTGATTTTTCATCTTCATGGCCAACCTATCCTTCTGCAGTTGAATGTGCTCTTGTCTACCTAATTTATTAGAGGAATTTAGTTTTGCTTTTTTTATTGTTATGTCACTTTCATTTTTTATGTGATTTTTGGATTTGGCGGCAGATAGAAGGCTTTTGATTTTTTTTAATCTATCCTAGTGCATTTCATAAATTTTGGTATCTTTATTGTGCTTTCTATCAACCCATTATGTTGTTGATGTGAAAACAGGGGTGGGGTTGTTGAATTTTCTATTTATGGGCATTTTTGGTTCTATTTTCTTTCTTCAATTTTTTTAATCTCAGAAAATACCCATGGGTATTATCTGGTTGTGCAGCTTACAGATTAGTGGTTTGGTTCTACTATATGTAGTGAGTTTAGAAAATGTCTTCCAAAAATGTAAATAATCTGAATTTAGAAATTAGAATGTTGACTTCAAAATTGATCGTCACGTGCCATATATGATCCTTGTAAGCAGAGAAAGGTAACGTTAGGAGGGTATAAGTCGCAATGCTCTCTCGGTACAAGTTAGCTTAACTTGCACCATCCATGGGAAAGCGAGCTCAAGTACCTATTGACATCCAATTTTGACCCTCCACAATTTAATTAATTTTCATACTTCTCCAACTTCAAACAATTTGAAGTGATTTTTTGGAAAAAGTTAAAAATACTTTAGAAATCATTTCAAGGTGATTTACTTTTTTTCCTATAAAATATATCTCTATATACTTGAAATATATAGATTTAAATAGTTTTCAATAAACATTTGAAAAATCATTTTTCTAAAATGGTATTTTCACTAATTTAGTATTATATTTTAAAAATAATTAAGATCTTAGGTCAAGATGATTGTTTTATATTGTCGAAGTCAAAGAAGTCTAATAATTAATTTGATACATTAATTATTTTTATACTAATGAACCAAGGTCATCTCTTTGCCTTTAACCTCTTTAAAATCAGTTCATGCCAATTTAAACTAATTCCAAATCCATTCTCAGCCTAACATCAATATAACATGGGCAACTTTTACATATAACAAATAAAAAATCCATATTTGTATGTTATAGCAAAGTTTGCATAATTGCACTCCATAGCAAACATAGAAACTGTATAATTCGCTATACATATAGAGTTGAAGCAAATTGTATAAAACGAAGTGTATAAAACAAGAAAGAGAAAGACACTTAGGCAGAGAACTGTAAAAAAACGAAGTGTATAAAACGAATTGTATTATTATAAGTGTATAGAACGATTATATACAACTTGAATTTGTATAAAATGAGAAAGAGAGAAAGACAAAAGAGACTTGACAAGGATATACAATTGAATCGAATTGTATAAAACGAGAAAGAGAGAAATTAGATACAATTTGAAAATTGTATAAAATGAGAAAGAGAGAAAGGCAAAAGAAACTGGGCAGGGGAGTATTTTTATTGTATAATTATAAGTGTATAGGACTAAAATATATGTACTTGCATGTGTATATACAATTTTCTTAAGCTTTATACAAACAAAAACACAATTTATACATTTTGCTTCTGTTTGTATAAGTAAGAAAGGCGAGGGTGGCGAGCGAGATTTGAGAGAGTGGTGAGCGCGATCTTAAAGAGGGGAACAAAAATATATGTATTTATTTTTCTGCTTTATACAATTAGGAACAATTTTTATACACTTGTGTTTGTATAAAAAGTGAGGAAGCGAGTGAAAGATTGGAGGAGAGTGGCGAGCGAGATATTTGGGAGAGAGGCGCCTGACAATTTTTTGCAAATGTTTGCTATATAGCACAATTAAATCAAACCCTAGCTACTTCATTTATTTTAGGTTATTAATTTGCTATTATATACAATTTCTCATATAACATCAGCAACGCATTCCTTCTTTAAAATCAATTCCAAAAGGCCAAGCCACATCGACAATACAATACTTACAGCAACAGAATGTCTACCAGCCAAACTGACCCGACCCGACCCCAACCTAATATTCCTCTTCTTGACACGAAAGAACAACATAGAAACAGCAAACCCAGAAAAAGCGAGCCTTAATTCCCTAACTCGCAAATTCAATTTACTCTTATCTCCCTCGAATTCGTACATTATAGCGTGCCTAGCACGAATTCGAGGACAGCCGGAGGCTTCCAAGACTTTCCCAACAACTTTATCCTCTGAATTTTCCTTTCCTCTTGCAAATTTTCGTTCAAAAATGGTACGAATTCGTACCCTAACCTTATCTACTGAGGACTTTTGGACTTTTGCATTAGTTCCACATCGTTTTCCCCCTCTATTTTGACCTAAAAGTTGTCCTATATAAGCCCTTCTCCCTTCATTGTTAAGACTTAAAGAAGAGTGCTTGGTAGCTGAAAACCAAGCTGCGTTTGTGAAAGGAAGATCTTTAGTGCATAATGTGTTGATTTGCCATGACCTACTTCGACATTACAACAAGAAGACCTCTCCAAGATGCATGATGAAAATAGATTTCAGGAAAGCATATGATTTGGTTAGTTGGGAGTTTATAGAGGAGACATTAGAAGGATACGGTTTTCCAGCTTATTTTTAAAAATTTATAATGAAATGTGTGACTTTAATCAAGTAGTTTTCTATTAAGGTGAATGGAGAGGGAAAGGGGCATTATGAGGGAAGGAGATCCTATGTCACCACTAATTTTTGTGTTGGTTATGGAGTACTTGTTAAGAGCTTTGAAAAGAATGGCTAAACTTTCTGATTTTATGTACCACCCAATGTGTAAAAACACAAAGTTTACTCACTTGGTGTTTGTTGATGATTTAATGTTATTCTGTAAGGGTGATATGAAATCAGTAAGTAGATTGGCGGAGACAATACAACACTTTAGCATGGTCACAGGTTAGGTAGCAAATATAGACAAGTCCAACATATTTTTTGCAGGGGTGGAAGAGCACATCAAAGACCAAATACTGCAATTAATTGATTTCACAATTGGTACTATGTCAATGAAATACCTTAGTTTGCCTCTATCTTCAAAGAAGTGGTGTAAAATGGATTGTCAAGGGTTGGTTCAGCAAATTACTCATAGGATCACGAGTGATTACTCAAGAACTTTGTCGTATGCAAGGAGATTGCAAGTAATTAATGTTGTACTATTTTCTATATATAATATTTGGGGAGCTGTCTTAATTCTACAGCAAAGTATTCTAATGGAGGATGACAAAAAGTGTAGAGATTATCTTTAGGGGAGGCAAGAAGGTAAACAGAAGGTAGCATTAGTGGCATGTGAAAAGGTTTGTATGCCGAAGAAGAATGGGGGCCTTAATGTAAAGAGTTGTAAAATGTGGAACATGACAGCGGTGGGGAAATTGGTATGGCAATTTGCTTGTAAGGAAAACACTCTTTAGATAAAGTGGGTACACGACATACATATGAAAGATGACAATGGTGTATGGACTATAACCCCCAACAGATTAAGCTGGTACTGGAGGAGGTTGAACTCCATAAAACAAAGCATTCTAAATTGGTAAAATGGAGATGTGTATTGTTTAACTGAAAATGGACAGTATTAAGAAAACAAAAGTTATTGCAGCTTGTTAGAGATTTGGAAAGAGTAAAGGAGTCTAATTTGGTGTGGAGCTCTATTATACGACCTCGACACAAATATATCCTATGATTGGCGAGACAAATAGATTGTTGACAAAAGAGAGAATGATCAGGATGTACATACCGGTGGAAGATGCAACATGTTGTTTATGTGATGATCAAAAAGAGAAATCCCCTCAGCATCTTTTCTTTGAATGTGGATGGACAAAGCGAGTGAAGGAAGAGCTGGAAGCATGGTCGGGGTGCAGAATGCAGAAGGACCAGGTGCAGGCATGCTTAATCTGGATAAAGCAAAAGACACTGCCAACAATTCAAGAAGGAATTTAATGCAACAATGTCGGGGGCAAGGATTTATCATACATGGAAGGCCAGGAATTGAAAACATTTTATAGGAATAAATGTAAATACTGAGATAGTAATTGCAGAGATAAAAAAGGAGATACTAGAAAGAATTGACTATATTAACTATTATTAAGGGTTCAAGGAAAACTAAAAAATGTAGTAGTATAGTTAAAAAACTCTGACTAGTTTAGCTAGTTGTTGGAAAAAACTTACCCACACCGGATGTATACATCCACTATAGTTAAACTAACCATAGAAAACAAGTTAAAATTTATTAGGGGTCTTATTTAAATAAAAAATATTAAATATTTCTTGAAAATAACTAACTTTGAAAGTGCTAGGATTATTGACAACTTTGTCTTTTTTCCTGCGTATTGTAATTAGGGTTTTTATCAAAATATTCTTATTTTTTCCCTCCACATCTTACCCTTTTTCTTGTTGCGACTCACTCTTGTTCTTATTACCGTTTGGTATCGTTGATTCTCCAGATTAAAGAGGAGCCTACACATATCAGGTTAGTCATGTCCTATCTTTCTAAGCATATATGTATAATGAAAGAATTGAGAACAATGCTTGTCAAGTTGAAAACAAAACACTCATCTTTTTGCTTGTCCATATTGAATAAAACGTGTAGTATTTAGTTATATAGAGTTTATGTTCTCTAAATTTTCTTAATTATTAGTTTGATCTTTTGATATCTAATTACATGTACCTGAGTGAATTTATTTAATCATAGATTTATATATTTTTCTCTTTTTGTGTGTGGTAAACATGTTACAAATGGATTACAAATACTTGATTTTTTCTTCTTTTTTAATAAAACAGAATGTCAACTTTTGAGAAGACGAATAATGTTGAAAGTCATGAAGATTTAGTAGAAGATACTAAAATTGATGAAGGGGAGAAAAGTACAGAAAGCTTCATAATCGAATTTGAAGAGAAAATGAAAACTCAGATTGTTAAGGACGAGGAAGAAGCTTATAAAATATATTGTCAATATGCACACTCCAAAGGTTTCAGCGTAAGAAAAGCTAAACAATATTATTGTACATGTGGTTTGGTGGTTAGAGAAAAGTGCTTTGTGTGTTACCGGCACGGCGAAAAAGATGAAAGGCAAAGGAAATCTAGTAAGACATCATGTACTCACATAGACACGCGATTAAAGTGTCCTGCAATGATAAGTTTTAAGCGATAGCTGTCGAGTAGTCCTTTCATGATAGACAGATTTGTTACTGAGCATAACCATGAAATGGCTTCACCAAAGAAAAGACATTTGTTAAGATCTGCTCGTTTGATACCAAAAACCAACGGATTGGTGATTGAAAATATGGTTAACACTAGTATAAAACCGACAACAACTTATTCTTACTTGACAGAAGAAGACGGAGGGGCTGATGTGTTAGGTTATTCGAAAAAAGATTGCTTTAATTTTATACATCAGTTGATGAAATCAAAGGTGGAAGCTGGAGATGCATAAAGTTTTGTTAACGAATTTAATAATAGACAAATGAGTGATACGCTTTTTTATTGGGATGTTCAACTAGATTCTGAAGGGCGTATGACTAACTTTTTCTAGAGCGATGGTCAATCTAGAATTGACTATGAGTTTTTTGGTGATGTTGTGTCTTTGATACCACATATCGAACAAACAAGTATCGTATGATGTGTGCACCATTTATTGGAATAAACCATCATTGGCAAAATATGATTTTTGGTTGTGCTTTTTTATCTGATGAGTCGGCAGAATCTTTTAAATGGTTATTCTCGACATTCTTAAAGTCAATGGGAGGTATTATGCCCCAAACTTTTATAACTGACCAAGCTCGAGCAATGGTTGTTGCCATTAGAGAAGTAATACCAGGCACTAGATATAGATTGTGTCAATGGCACATAGCTCAGAATGCCCCATCTCATTTGGGTTCACTTAAGAATAATAAAGGTTTTTTTAAAACTTTTTAATAAGTGTATGTCTGAATGTGATTCTATTGTTGAATTTGAAGAATCGTGGAAGATGATGCTTACAACGTACAGTGTAGAAGAACATATATGGTTGAATAATCTTTACAATATTCGACATATATGGTCTACAACTTTTAATAATGATGTGTTTAGTGCTGGATTGAAAGCGACATCTCGAAGTGAAAGTACTAATAATGTCCTAAATGGGGTTGGAGAGTGACAAATTATGAAAAGAATGTAGTGACTAAGTGGCGGATGAATGAAGAACATGAAAATTTCAACTCTAAACAAGGTAAGTCGACTCTTGCTGTTAAATATAGTCCAATTTTAGCTCAAGCATCTACAATCTACACTCACAAAAATTTAAAACATATTTGAGAAGGGGTTTCTCAAAGGAGCTGGGGCATGTTTTATTGAAACATAAATATGTTGTGATGATCAAGTTTCTAAATATGAAGTAAAAAAAAAAAATTTAAGCAAGAGTTGATTTGTTGAGTTGAATCCCACAACCTTACAGGTGACATGTACTTGCAAGAAGTTTGAATACATGGGTATCTTATGTGCGTACTGTTTACTAACTTTTACTTTCAATAAAGTATGTGCAATCCCTGATGAATACATTTTGAAAAGATGGACCAAGGATGTGAGGAAAAGAATAAAAAACCTATATAGTAAGAGTTGTACCATTAGTGAAAGTTCAGAATCTGAGATAGTTTATACTAACAGTGTAATGCAAACTTGTTACAATCTTGTTCATCTTAGCAAATCTAACGAGAAGAGTCGAGAAATTATTCAAAGACATCTTGAAAATGCTTCGCTTGAGTTGGATGACTATCTAGGAAAACTGCCCATCACCTTTCTTCATCATTCAACAAAAGATGGCGTGGAAAACATAGAAGACAAGGTATTGGACCCTCTTCATGTTAAAGCTCCAGGTGTTTGCAAAGATCATATCCAAAGACATTGGGAGAAACCCAAAAAAAGAAAAATTACTCAGCTAACTTGTGAGAAAACTAGTAAGTACAATTCAAGTTTTATCTTCACTTAGTTTTAATTTTTTGTAATATATAATTTACTTAACTTTTGTTTACTTATAGAGGAATCTGTAGAAGTTGTTTTTCCATCAACAAATGAATTTTTTGAGGAGAATGTGTATACTCCTTGTCAAGCAACTTCTCCTTTATTGGAAGTCAATCAACATGTTTGTTTTCTTCTTGTTCTTTTTTTTTTATTTTCAATGTATATTCTCTTATGTCAAATAATTATTTCATATTATTGACTTGTCTTAATTTTCTTTTTGTTTGCAAGGATGATACTTTTGATTTTGATATGAATGAATCTAACATTTCACTGTTAACTTTGTTAGAGTGTTGAGAACACATCAAGGGTATGTATCAATATATTCTTATGTAGAATTAATAAGATTATACACAAATTATAAGATTTTCATTATTTTATTTATTTTAATTTTGTACAACAATTATACTCTACAACTACGTTGGCAAACAAGTATAATTGAGGCACTTGAGTGCAGATGGCTTTGATGATAGTTGCATTACTATGCAGTTTTGGCAAGCTAGTGGAATCCTTTAGTTTAAAATTTTGAATTCTTTGTGTAGAGAATAATATGGTATTAAATGTTTTGAGATAGTTATGAGGCGAACATAACAAATTAATTTCGTTTGCTTTTTAGATAGTAGCATTTACATGAATATGACGCTTGAGTAAACTCTTTTTCATTCACAATTTTTCTATTTAAAATTTTAAGAATGTATAATTTTTATGGAGAAGATACAAAATTAGCTTGAGGAGCATAATGATGCAGATTTTGTATAGTTCTTATGCATATTGAGCTGGATAAATGTACATAATTTGTAGTTTTTATGCATTGAAAGATACTGTATCTTGTGTTGTTATCATGCATATTGAATATGCATAGTTTGTGTAATGCATATAAATTAAGTGCATTAGGTTGATGTTCGTAAGCGTGCGATATATTTTTTGTGAAGATTGTTTCTTGATCAAAGCTACTTTAAAAATATAATAAGAGAAACACTAAAACTAAATCAATCCAAACACTCTTTTTATCTCTGTTTATCATAGTGCTAGATAGTGTTAGACAGAGGTGGATAAAATTAGTAAATAAGTTTGCCTTAGTACGTGTAACTTGAGTAGTTTAGTACGTGTAACTTGAGTAGTATGTAATAGGACCACACAAAAAGTGGAAATAAAATATCTTCTGTATTTATAAAAGCATGTGATTTACCAGGTGCACAAGTTGATCGGATAATGTATTGAGCATCCATCAAAGAGATACAATTCAGGTTGATGTTAAAAATTTTTTTTGGGTACGACAACAATAATTGTATTCCAAGGCAACGATTTTGTTGCAAAAAAAAAAAATTATTGCAAAAAAATGAATCGCTGCCAAGGCAGCGATTTTTAAACAATATATATATTTTTAATATAAAACTCTCCAGAGCAATTTGTGCAAAATGTTACTTTTCAAAAAAAGGGAATACTTTATACATTTAATACATTAACCTTTTTTTTTTCAACATAGAATTTAGTCTTTTCTAGTCCAACAATATTACCTACCTGACAAAAGAGGATCTCATTGAAGAGGGCAAGTGAATTGATGAAATTATTAAGGGTGAAAAGTGAAAACATGGAAAATTACCAAACAAAATTAAAAAAAAAAAAGTGAAAACATGGGAAATCACCAAGAAAAATAAAAAAAATTTAAGATAAATCGAATAATATTTATAACCATATCTAAACTAAAGTATGTAAGACTTCAAGAATCAAAACATGTTATAATTTATTTTGATAAAAGACGATATAGTAAAACTCGAGCTCTGAATCTCAAGCACGTGAAAATTCATCTGATAATCGAAAAAAAAATACTAGTTCGAACAAATTAAATTTTCATATAACTTCCGTTGTTTGTCTGATTCATCCTCTATGACTTTTTGGTAAATAATCCAATTGACAATATTCTATACCAAATAGGAAATTTTGTCAAATCGCTTCAGGTGGAGCGTTTTAGTAAAAAAAAAAAATTGTGAAATCGCTCCAACTGGAGCGTTTTATTAAGAAAAAAAATTTAAAAAAATTACAACAAAATCGCTGCCTAGGCAGCGATATTTTTAATTGAAAAGTAACATTTTGCAAATTGCTCCAACAGGAGCATTTTATTTTTTTAAAAAAAATATCGTTTAAAAATCGCTGCCTTGGCAGCGATTTCATTTTTTTTAAAAAAATATTTTTTTGCAACAAAATCGCTGCCTAGGCAGTAATCTTTTTTAAAAAAAATCACATTTTGCAAAATCGCTGCAGTAGCAGCGATTCAGCTTTTTCCGGCAGAGAAAATCGTTGTTATTCCAGCGACTTTGCCGTTTTGGTTAATATAAAATTTTATATACCGGTTTGGAATTTTTGTTAGCATTTTATACCCTTTAAGCTCCGTACTCGTCATAATTGCGCTCCATAACAAACTTTATGTTTACTATGACTATTAATAGGTATATTTTGTTATACATGTACAAAAGAAACAATTGTATAATCTGTTTCGGTATAAATATATAGAAAAATCAATTGTATAATATGTGTTTGTATAAAGCGAGAAAGACAAAAGAAAACTGGGAATGAAAGATTTGTATTTGTATAATCATAAGTGTATAGGACGAAAATATATGTATTTGTATTTGTATATACAATTTTCTCTCGCTTTATACAAACACAAACATAATTTATACATTTGTGTTTGTAAAAAGTGAGAGAGGCGAGCGAGAGTGGCGAGCGAGATCAGGGAGATGGGAGAGAAGGAGCGAAAAGATATGTATATATTTAATTTTCTCTCGCTTTTACAAATACAAGCACATTTTACACATTTGTATTTGTATAAAGTGAGAGAGGCGAGGAGAGACTGTCAAGCGAAATGACAACACTCTACTACGAGTTACAATTAAATCAAACTATGATTAGAACATTTAATTTAAATTAATCGTTTACTATTTTATACAATTTTTCCTATTTTAATAGTGTTTTTTTTTTCATTAAAATTGATTGACTACTCCTCACTGTTAACTTTTCATGCATATTTTTATTATGGGAAAAGGGTCATATTTGCCCTTGTACTATATTTACCTTTTGTTATACTTTCTGGTTATATTTGTCCCTACCATCCAACTTTGAGTTTATATTTACCCTTTGGGTTGTTAAGTTCCACATCACCCTTTTTTTTTTTTTCCTATGTGTCATCTACATGGATATAATACTTTCTAATTTAATTATTATACCTCATCTCCAAAGAATTGAAAGGAATAAAGTGAAAAAATATTTTCCAATTATTTCCAAAAATTTGGCTATCCGAGATATTTAAACACAATCTGCAGCTTCTCAATAACCAAGCGGCGACTTCACCATCTTTTTTGTACCATATAAACGACATCACTAAACAATTGATCTCCAAACCTACCTACCGCCGTTTACTCTTTATTCATCAAAAACTTGAGAAATTGGAAAAGAGACGAAATCTTTGGAAAGCTTTTGGCGTGAGTCGTGGAAAAAGATAAATCTATCATATTTATGATATGAAAAATATTGCCTACACCGCCAATGCCCATGGCTTCCAATTATTCCTCCCTTTCCATACAATTTTTTTCAGTTTTTTTTTAGTTATGAGATTTAGAGATTGTCATGCACCACTCTTACAAATTCAATTGGAGTGATGATAAATTTCTTATAGCCATTTTATTTCTGAGATCTTATACATATATTTTTTTAAAATAGAAAATTTTTGTGGAAAATGGAAAGGAATGAGGGATTTGGGAAGCTTCTGGCATGGCTGGGATGAATTTGCCATCCAAGTGTTTAAACACATTAGGAAATATTTTTTTACTTGATTACTTTCAATTCTTTGGGGTGAGGTGTAAATAAAATTAGAGAAAATTATATTCAAATATGAGCCATGTGGATTAATAAAAGGGAGTGATATGGAACTTAACAACTCAAAGGGTAAATATAAACCCAAAGTTAAATGGTAGGGGCAAATATAACCAAAAAGTATAACAAAGGGTAAATATAACCCTTTTCTAAGAATACAGGGGCAAATTAAGACCCTTTTCCGTTGTTATATATCATTTTCTTTGTTAAAATAAATGTTTTAAGTGCGGGGCCGAGCAAGACATAAGTTAATTTTTAAAAGGGAAAATTGTATGTAACAACAAACTAATAACCTAAAATAAATGGAGTAACTATGGTTTGATTTAATTGTGCTCCATAGCAAACGTTTGCAAAAAACTGCAGACGCCTCTCTCCCAAATATCTCGCTCGCCACTCTCCTCCAATCTCTCGCTCGCTTCCTCACTTTTTATACAAACACAAGTGTATAAAAATTGTTTATTATTGTATAAAGCAGAGAAAATTGTATAAATACATATATTTTTGTTTCCCTCTCTCCCCTCTTCCAGATCTCGCTCGCCGCTCTCCCAAATCTCGCTCGCCACCCTCGTCTTTCTCACTTATACAAACAGAAGCGAAATGTATAAATTATGTTTCTGTTTGTATAAAGTATGAGAAAATTGTATATACACATGCAAGTACATATATTTTCGTCCTATACACTTATAATTATACAATAAAAATACTCCTCTGCCTAGTTTCTTTTGTCTTTCTCTCTTTCTCGTTTTATACAATTTTCAAATTGTATCTAATTTCTCTCTTTCTCGTTTTATACAATTCGATTCAATTGTATATTCCTTATCAGGTCTCTTTTGTCTTTTTCTCTTTCTTATTTTATACAAATTCAAATTGTATATAATCGTTCTATACACTTATAATAATACAATTCGTTTTATACACTTCGTTTTTATACAGTTCTCTGCCCAAGTGTCTTTCTCTTTCTTGTTTTATACACTTCGTTTGATACAATTTGCTTCAACTGTATATGTATAGCGAATTATACTGTTTCTATGTTTGCTATGAAGCGCAATTATGCAAACTTTGCTATAGCATACAAATATAAATTTTTTATTTGTTATATGTGAAAGTTGTCCATTATAAAATAGTAATAGGGCTGGTAATGAAAAAAATTAATAAATAATGGGGGAATTTTTACAAATAGTTATTATAGGAAATTTAATTAGGTTTCTTAGTTACTATTTATCTAATTACGCCACATAGTTATAGTTTCAATAGTTATGAAATATGGATTCTTTTGTTTGTATACTTCACATGTATTTATATAGTATACAATGCGTTTTTCAAAATTTTTAAATAAATACATAGTTATAATTTCAATAGTTATGAAATATGGATTTTTTTGTTTTTATACTTCACATGTATTTATATAATATACAATGCGTTTTTCAAAATTTTAAATAAATTTAGGCGGTAGCTTCGATGAAAAAAGAGAAAACAATATCATAAATCACTGGATTATATCTCACTAGAGTTTTATACCAAATTCGACTCTCCTTACTAACAATTGCTCATTATCAATTGTTTTGTATTTATATTTATATATATTAACAAATCTGAGTTAGATACTGTCTTTACTGGAAATGTAAACCGTTCATATTTATTTTTTGAATAGTTATCCAAAAATTATAATGAATTTGCATATATCAGATATACAATTTGAATATGTTTGAAGTGACTACTAGATTTATTATTAATTATATATGTATAATTAACTAGTATACATATACCGTTAGAATTTTGTCATAACATATACAAATTAAAAATTAAATTAAATGTATCAATAAATCATATATAAAAAAAATTAATTGATAAACACAAATGAATCTATTTTATATGTACCATTGATGGACAAACAATATACAATTAAATGTATATACCCCAACCTAATAATTTGGAGATATGCAAAAACAAAGCCGATCGACAAGTCAAATTTATTGATATTATGTTATTGGATTAATGATTTTTTAATAATTTTGTTAAAAAGAAATATTGGATTATCAGTTCGATATTGATGTTTAATTTTTGGTTATTGATTAAATCGAAAATCCATTAAGATACTACCTTATCCGTACATCAATATTCAAAATATATTAATCTTAGTACTAGGGGTGTTTATGAATCGATTTGAATTAGTTATTGATTAAAACCAAAACCAAACCAATCTAGTCGGATTTTTAAATTTCTAAAATCAAACCAAACCAATCGAAAAAAAATAACCATTGGTTTGGTTATTGTTGATTTGGTTCGATTTTTCTGGTTTATTCGATTTGAAAGTAATAATTTTTTAAACAACGTACGTATCTCGATAGACACAAACACCAAGTACATGAGCAATTTACAAAAAAGCTAATGCCGGTTTGGTCAAGCAATTAAGCAATACTAGATTTATCATTACATGAACAAAGCGATTCATTTAACAAAAAATGCTACTATTGTATGTGAAGTACAGTAGGTAAAGACAAAAAAACGATTTTGATGGACTTGATTTGAGATTATTATACTTGGGCTAAAGTGTTGGACTTGAAAAAATGATAAAGTTAAAAACTTAAGTTGATTAAAATTTAACAATATATTTTTAATTATGAATGTTATATAAATAATTATAAAATTTATATATCTAATTTATCGGTTTGGTTTGGTTATTTTTGCGGTTGTTTTTTTAGTAAAATCAAAACCAAACCAAATAATATGATTTTTAAATTTTAAAACCAAACCTAACCAAACTAAATCAAAGTGGAGGAAGAAGTTCAGACCAATTCCATTATCCGAAAGTAACAGTGGCTAATCAAAGTTAATGCACTCTAATAAACATTACTTCATCTAATCCAACAATCAATCACTTGACCAAGAAAAACAACTGTTTCTTACACACACTTTGCTTGGTTATGTAAATTCACAACATAAAAACAATCAATTAGCTTTTAACCATGCTAAAATTCTCCATAAATGTTGTCGTATCCATGGCAGACCCACCAAAAATACACTATCTAGAAGAACCAACACGTACCTGGCAACATTTATGGAAGATAATAAGAAAACGACTTCTGTAAGTTGGCAGAACTCGTATTCCCTCTGGTTTTATCTTAAGACATCATAGCCATAGGGTCTTCCGCAAGAAAATCTGAAGTGTCATCTTCTATTTACATTAAGGCATATGTATGCTGAAGACCTTAAACACTGCTTCACTCATTTTTCATGGTTTAGCAGATCATAAAACACAAAGTTTCCATTGTACTCGGCACTCTTCAAACAGAGAATTTTGAGGTGCCTTATATAGTAGCTGCTTATGTCAATGATTATTTTAGCAGGTAGCTATACTCTTATATATCAAGATTTCAAAGAGAAAATCACTTGTATGCATAGAGACGAGCAAATACTGGCAAAATGCCCAATTCTAACAGAAATGCGTTAGATCCAAGAAGCTGAGTACCAAATGGTCTAGTGGAGTTTAGCAGGTGATATTGACTTGTGTTCAAGTCGATAAAGATTATAGCTACTAGTGTAGATCGTGTGTATGTCAACCATATAAATCCATTCAACAAATAAGACAGTGAACCTCTCAAGTAAACCAAAACAATGCAGACTCAACAGAATAGGATTCTCAAGCTTTATAGTTCAGTTCAATACTCTGAAATTGTTCCCGAACCCATTGTTCAAGACCAAAAATTGATGGTGTGACGAATCCCGAAAAGAGAGTCCTCATTAGCATCTGATTAAGTATCATGAACAAGGAGCAAATAAATTATAGCATGATTCACCAAGCAGGCAGCAAGATACGCGATCACTGTTCTTGACTCTTGCACCTGCCCTAATTTCAGGAATTTTAACCAACTTAACAACAGCATTCAAGTTCTCCAAAAGATGTAACATAAAAGTTCTACATTGACTCATCCTTTCAATAGTTCATGAACTTCAAAATGCAAACAAACATGATATGCTAAAAAATAAATTTTTGTATGAATCAAACCTGATATTTGTGAGGAGACACCATGTGGTTTCCATCAACTAATTCAAATCAATAGGTTCATAGCCAAACCCATGACAATCCAGCTAAATTTAATATGTGTTAGAGAACAACAAAAAAGAAACAAAAATACACAAAGGAAAGCGGAAAGCCTCGTTCACTAAGCTCCCACTATGCAATTAGACCACAAGAGTCTATTGTAAGCAATCCTACTTTTTACACGATTCGAACCCGTGGACTGCAATAGGTTATTTAGACTGTTCGAAATCATGAACTAACACAGGAGCAACTCTACCAATACTTTAACAACTAAAATATAGAAACAAAAAATAAATTGACTGATACATAACAGATCATATGAAAGAGAACAGCTCACATAACATTAGAAAGTTGATCGACAAATTGTAACTCCTACATATGAAAATCAAAAGCAAAAAATTCTAAAATCAACTGCTAATAAGCGTCAAATCGACAAATATATAACCCAAACTACAGCATAAAAAGAAAAAATATCGATTTGGTAACGAAGGAAAAGGTTGAAACCGTAATTTCACGTCGGGTTTTTCAGACCGGGCTGAGAAGCTGGGAGAGCGAGGGTTTGGGTTCAGAGTTCATGCCGAGGATGATGACAAGGGGAATAAAGCCGTAGTGTGTGATTACTTTAGCCTTCTTCGCCGTCCATGTGGTCCATTCCTTGACAAAAGTGTACACTGCCGTCACAGCTCCACCGTCCTCATCGGCGACGGCGGCGGACTTCTTCGCGTTCTTTCCTTTGGCCTTCAGCATAACCTTGGGTGCCATCTTCTGTTGCGTTCTGCTGGACAAAAACCCTAAAAATGATTTTGATTAAGTTCACCGCCGACAAAAATCAGAAAATTATGAATTGGTCCTTAATTTTTGAGTATATACTATATAGTCAAAATTAGTCTTTAATTTATGAAAAGTAGTAAATATTTTAATTCCTTATATTTATCATGTCATTGTTGTTTTAATGTGTAAAAAAAATTGTTTTAGTTCTTCAAGTAATACACAAATTAAAATAGTTCTTAGTGTATGAAAGAGGTGATAATTTTAATCTAAATTTTAAAGGCTAGTTTGATATGAATGACAAAAGATGGTTTTTTAGGATGAATTAGCATAAAACTTTTGTGGGATAATTTATTTGGGGATTAAGTATTTTAAAATTATAATGTTAGTTTTTATTTCATATTAAATATGAGATGATAACTCGCTAATAACTAATTTTAAAATAGATTGTCCTCCTCTTCTTACAGCAACTTTTTTTATAATAAGACTTAAAAATAACAATGCAAATAAAACAAATCAATTAGTTAACTAGTTACTCACACAAAGAAAGTAAAAACTATATTTTCCTTGTTTTTCATGATATAATTTTCATTATTGTTGTAAGAAAAGTGGTTCAACTTAAGTAATATTTTTCACTTTGCACAATCACTTTTTAGGTTTAAGAATGAAGAATAGTTTTTTTTAAAAAAAAATTGAAAATTTGTAAGATTTTTACCGATTTTGAAATATAAGTTTCACATATCATAGGAATAAAATTTAATCATCATTTTGACAAAATAACAATAAATCTAACAAATTCATTTAGCACTTTTTTCATGTATGTCTGTACTTAGTTATATATAATTGATACACATGTTAAAACTGATTAAAAAAATCATCATGTATATACGAATATTCAAGTAAAAACAGAACCAAGAAAAAGTAAGTACTTTTGCTTTAAAATTATCATATACCAAATATTCTTAAAAAATATACAATGAATACTAATTAAGACGATCAAAATAGTCACCTTTAAATTTTTTTCACAAACTCAATGTGTAGCTAATGATAACTTTAGGGACTTTCATAAATATTTGTAATTTGTCATACTAATATTCATAGCAATAATTTGGGAGAAACTTAGTTTAGAGTAATAAGAGAGGCGAGTGAAAGTTTTGGAGAGATGGAGAGGAGAGTACTTGCTAGATAAATGTTGTATTCGACGAATACAACATGTATCAACGAATATGTTTCGATGTATATAGATTGATACAAGTTGTATTTGATACTTGAAGGCTATTAGAGGAAGGAGAGAGACAATAAAAATTAGGCAAGAAAAAAATTATGATTGAGGTCGGAGAGAGAGAGAGAGAGGATAAAGACGGGTGAGAATGGAGAAGACAGAAGGGGAATGAAGATGAGCAAGATTTTGAAGTGAAATAGGAGAAATACTGGATACATGTTGTATTTAATGAATATAAATTGTACGAGAAGGCTATACCTATTATGTATCAATATGGAAGATATATCATAAATATGTTCCATATGTATCTATATAAATTGTGATTGTATCAATATGTATCAAATACACACGGAGGATGTATCAATTCATATCGAATTTGTATTAGTATATATATTTTGGAAATTATAACTTAGATAAAGATTAATATGGAAACTATACCTTACATATGTATCAATACATGTTGTATTAATATATCTCGGTACATATATTATATAAATATGAAGGTTGCCATACTTGATAATCGAAGGCCCGTATACGGGCCCAATATAATTACTTAAAAATTTAATATCAATTTTTCATAGAGAAAATTTTAATGTTTACTTTTATTTTTTATTATTTTTAAATAATAAATTTTTTAACAAAAATATTAAATCAAATTTGATCAACATTCTTTTCCCCAATCAATCTTTTTGCGTAAATAAAGTAATATAATAATATAGATTAATTCAAAAACAAATTTCAGGCTTGGTAATATTCATGATTTAAAATTTTTCTTTTTACTATTGCATACTGATATAAATTTAAAGATTTTAAAATAATTTATGTTATATTAAATTGTTATATGTAATTTTCTTACATATCTTTACTTTAATTTATTTTTTCACAAGTAAAAATTAAAATTAAGAAGTGCATCTCATTATTACATGAAGCTCAACGAGGAATACATTTTAAATAATAACAGAAAAATGATTAGTAATTAATATAACACACTATTTTCTTTATATTCTGTTTCTCAGGTAGAATGATATATAGCGTTAATATTTTTCTTTTCTAAATTCATATTAAAATTATATTTTCTTCGTCTTAATTAATTTTTCTTATTTTTTTTAAAAAAAAAACTTTATATATTTATAAATTATGTAAAATATGTTATTATAATAATTAGAAATTTATAATAGTTACATGACATATAAAAAATTAGGTTGACTTTCAAAATTTTATTAATGACACGTAAACGAAGACATGCGAAATAACATATATTATTTGAAATGATATAAAAATACTATAAATCACAATAATTAACACTTTAAGATACTTTTATAATATAAAATAAATTTGATTGACTTTCAATGAAATTAAAATTTGAATTATTTATTTAACATTTCGGAGAAATGCCAAAAAAAAAAATGTTTTGGAGTTTAAATGTGAAAAGTAAATGTGAACCTTTTTAGTTTTGGAATCTACTTTTGAAAATTTCTTATATTATTCTAGGGTAAATAAAATAGTGTATGGAATGAATTGATTTTTAAAACTAAGGCACTGTCCATTAATCTTTTCCTTTTAACCCATTATTTTGATGTATTTAATTAGTTTCAATTAATTGTATATGAAATAAAAATTACACTGAACAATCAATTAACTAATGAAATTTTAATGAGTATATTTGTATTTGTAAGTAAAATTTCAATCAGTGTCACATAAATAGGATAAATGAAGTAACATACATTATTTGCAATTGAAGTAAATAATAATGTAAGTTATAATAATTAACAAATTTAAAAATTTGAAACATATATAATACAATAATTAACAACTTTTAATATTTGAAACAATTAAAAATTGATCAACTCTCCAAATTTTATTTGTATCATATATGACATAAATAATATTGTGAATCGTAATAATTAACAATTTATGTTTTGGCTAATGCAGAATATTGTGTAGTGTGTATATTTAGATATATAATAATAACCTTTTATATGAAATTAGTTGTTTTTCATAACTATGATGAATATAATTTTTTTGTGAATCTAAGAAGGAATAACAAAATATAACAATTGAGTAGATTGAATGTTACACTACTTTAAGAAAAAGAAAAAAAAATATTTTAATTTTTTAATGTTATTAACTTATTAGTATATTAAAAAAATGTCAGAAAACCACTGTGATAACTTTGAAGCCAATAATATAGAAGTTTGTGTGTTTTGTTTTACTCTTCCAATGTGTGGATAACTACGTGACCATAAGAATATGTTAGAATTTGGGTGGTTTTTCTGGAATTTCAGTACTTCCTATGCACGAAGTACAATTGCTATTAAGCTGTAAATTTTGTTTATTTACGAATTTGCCCCTGGTCGTCCTCCTCTTTCACTCTTCTATATAAATAAAAAATATGTATCAACATAAAGTGTATGGAAGTTGCATTTTAGATATACGTTAATAAGTAGGTTGTATCTCATATATATCAATACATATTGTATTAATATAGAATCTGTATCAATATAGAGATTATATCAATACGAAAACTATAGCTCAATTCTCAACTATATATATCAAGATACAGACCATATCTATGATATGTATCAATACAAGATGTATATTAATATATTGAGACTCTACCTCAAATACAATTATAATTAGGGAAATTTAGCAAAACAACAATATTTTAATTTTTAGGGGCACTCCTTAACAACATTTTAACTATTTATTTAAAATAGCAATGTTTTAGTTTGTTAATATGAGGAGTTATGTATTTTTTTATTATTATCATTTAAGAGAATATGTATATTTAATATTAAGAATTGGAGAAAAAATGGAAATTAAAGCATCAAAAAGGTAACAAGATTTTCATAATTGTTAAGTTACAATTTCAAAAGTTTTTTTCCCCTTTTTTTAGTTGAGCATTTTTTTTCTCGATTGTATCAACTTTTGTTGTACTTTTTCTTCAACTTTGTATCCTTTCTTAAATTGTATATGATATTCTATGTTATTTGACATACTCTTTTCAAAATATATTTATTTATTTATCAGAATTTTGTATCTTATCTTAAATCGTATTCATTTCAATATGTATATCATTTGTATTTGTTGTTTTCATGTTTTAATAATGAAATTTGTATTTATTTATTAGTTCGTATTCATTTCAATACTTATGTCAAATGAATATGTAGTTATTTAATATAAACATATTTGTATTCATGTAGTTTTTTTGTATTTATTTTTCTCTTTAATATTATGTATCTTTTTCTAAGTTGTATTCATTCCAATAGGTATATTATTTGTATTTGTATTCATTCTAGTTTTTATATTGTATATTGTATAATGATATATAAAATACAAAAATAATATGATGAAAAAGTGAAAATAAAAACTGAAAAGCAATAAATGAATATTTATTGTAATCATTCTTAAATAAAATACATAACTAGTTGGTATACATTTGGAATGGACATAAATTACGAACAAATACAAGATTCATAAACTATGCAACCTGAGATTTTGAATAAATACAGATTTTAGAAGCATACATATTGGTTTGAATATGAATTCAGAAATGATAAAAAATTCTAAAGAAAAAAAAACTATTAAAACAAAACAAACTAATAGAAAGTTTTTCTTCCTATAAATAAAATACAAAACTAGTTGGCATACCTTTATGATGAATACAAATTAAGAACAAATACAAACTTCATGACTATACAACATGAGATTTTAAGTGAATGCAAATATTGAAAGAATACATAATAATGGTTTGAATACAAATTGGAAAATAATACAAAAATCTAAAAGAAATTATAAATACAAAACAGACTATTAGGAAATTGTTCTTCACCTTGGTGTTCTTCATGATTTTCGAAATCTTCTCCACCCAATTTTTTTTAATTATTTACTAATAGTGTGTTTACCGTGACATTGCTATCTTGAACTTGAATGCAGATAGAACCATGAAGAAACTTAGATCTCCTCTCTTGAGCCATTTTATTTGCAGAACCTACATTTTGGAGTGAAAATTTCTAAAAATATTGACTGAAAATATAAACAAACTTGCATAAAAATAGAGAATAATGACGGAAAATTCGTAACATGGACAATGCGAAATATAAATGGTGAAATTGAAAACAAATAAAAAAAATCTAAAAATCTGATCAAAATTACCTTAACCATATTCGAAATTTGATGAAATAATGTATACTGAATTAATGCATAGATTTTATTGAAGAATCAAATTTTGAATAACTTTTGTTCGAAGAATAAAGAAAATCTGGAAACTTGAAAGGTGGGAATTTCTTTTAGAGAATGACATGAAAAATGGAGAAACAAAATGAGGAGAAAATATTATATTTGTTTTTTATTTTAAATTTCTTATTGGTTAGAGTTTGATCTAATTATGTATCTTTTAATTAATAAAAAAAATTCCAAAAAAATAAATATGAATACAAATTATTTTTAAAAATATTATCATGATATATTTTAAATAAATATTTTAAATAAATATTTTAAAGTGTTTTTATTTTAACTAAAGATGTTTTACATTACGTCTATATAGCTAATTTTCCCTTATAAGTATGTATAATTATTTGGGCTTTAAAAGAAAACTAAAAACAGCTGTTTGGGTTTCATCGGAATTAGAGCGAGAGATTGAGGAGGTCAGTATAGTCATTTCGGTATAAACAGAGTAATAGAGGTACCCTCAGCGACTATCCAAAATTCTCAAATCTCAAGAGGCAAAGCTGAAGACGAGAGAGGAAAAATGGGTGGGGGAATGGAGTACAACAAGAACAAGTGGATCGAAGAATGGGGAGCTGCAAGGGAGAATCTGGAGCTCAACTTTCGTTGGACTCGACGAAACCTAGCGCTTGTAGGTATCTTCGGTATCGCAATCCCTGTATTGGTTTACAAAGGCATCGTCAAAGAGTTCGTAAGTACCTCCGATTTCAGATTCTTATCCATTCGCTTTTTGTGCATTTATATTGATGCGTATGCAGCAGATCTGTTTTTTTTGGAGCCCTAATTACTCTTGTTATCATTATGTATAATCTGATGTGTTTATACCGCCGTTTTACCCTTTGTTTATGTAAAATGTATGATTTGCCTTGTTGTTTGATGTTACTTGTCGATTTTAGATGGAAAATGATAATTTACTTGAGGGTTTTTGTTTATTAGCTTTGATCATTACTCGAACTTGCGACTGTTTGAACTTGTGAGGGTAGAGTGTTTGAAGACCTTACCCTAACTCAGAGGTAAAAGAGTCAAGGTAATAATAATCGAAAGCCGTACATGAATTTTCTGCATTATTTATCTCTCTTTCTCAAAAGCACCATCTTTCTACGAATTTGAAATATTCTTGCCGAAGAATTTCTCCACTATTTGGTTAGTGTAAAATTCAAAAGGCTTCGAGTATTTGGAATACAATCCCATATTACTCTGGAGAAGGAGAGGGATCACACATATTTACTCATAGGGAAGTGTCATTTGATGTGTTTTACATTTCAATTTTTGTGTTCTTCATCCATTTTTCCCCCAACAATCAAAAAATGTATTTTGAGAAATCATACACTCTATCCACCCTCCCCAGACCCCACTATTACACTGGGTATGTTGTTGTATTCATTCACCCATGAAGTTTTTTTTTTTTGTGTGGAAATGGCACACACAAGTGCTCCCGCAGCTGCAAGTTCAAACTTCCATAAATTCATTAAGTGGCAACTGGCAAGTGTAACTTCTCATCAACCTCTATCTGTTTCTTTCCTGACATTATTAGTTATGGAGGAATAGCTTAATATTTGGTCAATTCCTTCAGTTCCAACCTTTCTTCAGTTAGAAAATCAAGTAACAGCTGCCTGTGTTCTTCAGTCAACCACACCCATTTTCTCAGGTTCACTTCTTTTTGGAGTGCGGATAATTGGGTGGGTGGTGTAAGAGACTTGCTAAGATTAGAATAATAGAAGGTGAGGTTTCTTGATCATCTGGTTCTTATAATTGTCTCACTGATCATGAAGTTGATGATGAATATGGAAACAAAAATTTACAATTGTTGGCTTCTTTGATGATTCTCGTCTCAGATAGCTAGGCAACAAGCGAGAATTGTATCACAATCTTTCATTCGATGTCAGTGTATCAATTGGTATTGCAATTTTTAATAATAAAAAAGAAATGATATCAAAGTCAAAGTGAGAAATTAAGAAAGTTCCAATATAAACAGGTTCTACCTTTTAACTTCCTTATTTGTAATCTCTCTATATTCTTTGGCTTCTGTGAAGTGTGAAATACAATCAAACCTCTCTATGGTGGCAACATTTGTCTGAAAGTTTCATGGCTACTATAGTGAGATGCTGATATATATATATACATATATATATATATATATATATATATATATATATATATATATATATATATATAGACACACACAGAGATATATTTGACGTCTAGATGGTAGAGATGAATTTTAAAAAGGCAATCATCAGTGTTCTTTTCTCGTGAAGTCATGGGTCACCATATGCATTTTTTTTCCTTTTAGGTATTTGTACTTGAATTTTGCTATGTGCATGACATTAAGGACGATTACCATAAATATTTTATATTTTGTTTAGACATAATATATTTCTTGTAAAATGTTATGGCTGTTATAGAGGGGTAATTGGACAAAGAGGGTGTTGATATAATGAGTGATATTGCTATCATAGGTACAATGTTGTTATAGAGAAGTAAAATATGACATAAAAACTCGGTTCTGGAGAACAGCTGGCCGATATAGTGAAATGCATCATTACTAATGATCGTTATAATGAGGTTTTACTAAATGTTTTTACAAATGTTTTGGATAGATGACCCACTTTGTGCTGTGATCTTGAAATGCATGCTAATTCAATTAAGAAATATCATCTTTGATGTGGTTACAATTTGTTATGTCATTGCAAAACTACACCCGTGTTGGCATAACATATTCGTTGCACACATGAAATTATAGAAGGTCATTTACAATAAGTTATGAGATGATCGGAAGTATTTTTGTTGAAATGATCATATCAATACTTGAAAGTTTTGAGGTAAAAAAATCGTATGTTTCTTTTATTGTATTATGTTTGTTGTTTAAAGGATAGATGTTTTTATAAACATATGACGTCTTTTCTGGGGCATAATATATATCAATGGGTTGTGCGTTATACTTGGAAAATAAAACAATTTAGTGGAGTTTGCTTGTGTTCAAAAGCCAATGTTAGACTTCGTACCTAATACAATTTAGAGAATTTGAATTATACTCCCTCTGACCCTATTTACTTGTCCATTTTTGACTTGACATACCTATTAAGAGATAATAGTTGACATAGTGTTGTTGTTATATGACCTTGTTAAAACAATAAACAATTCAGGACATCAAGCATTCTCTTTTTTTTGAACTTGCAGGACATCAAACATTCTCTTAGATTCAAAACAACAGTTGATGATAGAACTAGAAGTTCCGTTACACGTTGTTTAGAGGGAACCTTAAAGTGGCTATATCTTATTATATTTTATCCGTATCCCAGTTCCGTTCTTTTAATATCTCTTACACGTTGTTGAGAGGGAACCTTAAAGTGGCTATGTCTTATTATATTTTATCCATATCCAGTTCCGTTCTTTTAATATCTCTTTTGATGTCATTAACATAACATATGTCGTTACATTGTGGTTCCTGTTAACATATGTCTTTACTTATGTTAGGTGTTCTTATTGTGGTTAATGATTTGCGTGTCTGTATAGAGATACAACAACATATCCCGTGTAATCCCACAAGTGTGTATGTGCCTGCCCCCACCTTGTGATAGAGAAGTTGTTAATAGGAAGAGAAGCACATCAAAATCAATAATAGAAGAAAATACAAAAGTGAAGAAACCATATAGAATATAATGGAGAAAAGAATAGTAGCAACCACAAATTTTACATAAATGAAGCAAAGAAAACAACATGCAATAGCAAAATTGAAGAATACAGTAGTAGGAGAGTTGCAAATAATAATACTTTTGATAAGGGAAACTACACAACACTTGACTACTGACTAACTTTCTACCCTGATCCTTTACCTCCACCTCCAGATCTTCCTATCTAGGGTTATGTCCTCGCTAAGTTGCAGGTGTGCCATGTATGGTCTAATTATCTCTGTCCAATACTTTGTCGGCCTAGCCTTACCTCTCCTAAAACCCAGCATAGCCTGAATTTATGGAATTTGGTGAACTTCTAGTTTTATAGGATCTTGAATTCACCTTAGAAGACAAGTTATTTATGTGCCTTTTGACAACTTCTATTTTCTTTTAATAAAGAACATTTTGGAGTAATTTGTGGGAAAAAAAGTTTAGAAGTTTAGGTGTTTTCTTTGGTGGACTTAAAGTAATTTTCCTTTAAACTGATCCAACCTTTTTCAATTTCAATTGTCAAGCTTAATACTGACAATTCTTGGTCTCTTTGAGGGTGTCTTTTGAGTAGCAACAAGAAGAGAGAAAAATGAGAGATAAAAAAAGAAGAATAAAAGGGACCCCTTGTGGCCCAAACAAAGAAGTGATTATCTGCATTAGTGAAGTTTTAAGCAACTCTTATCCATTGTACCCCAAATGTGATTTGTTGTTGTGGGTACCTAGCAGGATATATATAAGCTTTTGGACAAATATCTTCATACGTTCACATAATTTTTTTGACAATTTCATGAGTGCCATTGCACTTGAGCTTTATACGTAGGCCCGCCTCTGAAATGTATACAGATGACTCATGGAACTAACCCCTATTAATTTGGGATTGAGAATGTTGTTGATATTGGCCTACGACCAGTCAAAATAGGATTTCTGAAGTTGTATGGAAGAGTAGTTACTTTGCTTTTTCCCATTTATTGGGACATAATTTGTTTTGACGGTTTAGCTTCCCCTCTTTTTGTGGTCTGTATATATTAGAACTTAGTTGCCTCCTATTATGAACCATGTCCACTCTTTACAGTTTCTTCGTAGTATCAGCTTGCATTATATCAGCCTAAGAGCCACTACATGTACTATATATTTGAGTCCTACATCTCGTATATTTGTGAGATATCATATGAATTTTGTTACTGGTTTCAATAAACATCAAACTGCACTTCTAAATTCAAGTTGTATTTGTGTCAATGTAGCTTAAAGACTGTTTTTTGCTACTTTTCCTGTATTGGAGATATTATCATTATTATTAATACAACTAGTTGTTACTGTTTTGTTGTATTATAATATATTTTGATGAGTATTAACTCTGATAATGATTTGACAGCATTTGCATGATGATGAGTGGGGCAGGCCACGCACAAAGTTTGTACCATGAAGTATTTAGAGCCCTGTAATAATCTTGGAAGGAAGACAATTAAATTTTTCCTCAGTGGGTTTGGTTGATTTCTGTTTTGAATTACTCCTAGGTACTTCAACTTGTCAATTTCTGTATGGACTAATATTTGCTCAAAATAATTTTGGAGATGTACTTTGAAATCTCACTCCTGTTGTCTTTCGATTGGTATATGATCTTTAACTTAATGTTGCATTCTCCAAAAAGTAAAAGGGGGATCGTTGAGAATATAGAATTATTTGGGGATGTGCGTATTAAAACTTGATCTTCTATTCTTGTATGTTATGTTTCTATATTTTTTTTCCCCCGATAGTAGTATTTCTTTTAAAGAGAAGGAGTGTATTAATGCAAAATGAAGTTATACTCTTTTAGGGGTGTGCAAATATCAATTTTTAACTGATATATTGAACTGAAAAGAATCACCATTGTTTTATCGGTATTAAGTTATCGGTTTAGTAAAAAATATTACTGGGTTATCGATTTGATTTACTACTTTATGATATTGGTTTAACCTAATAAATTATGTTAAAATTAATATTTTAACTGTAATTATATAGTAATGACTTTAACATTTTACCAACTTTATTTCCTAAAATTTAGTATTACTTTCTAACATAGGCAATAAAAACTAGACTCTTTGTCTCTCTAGTCCGACACCTTTTCTCTTCTCGACATAAACTATTATTACATTCTCTCACATCAATTTTAGATTTGAATGTGACAAAGATAGACAATTAATTTATTAATGTTAAACAAAGTGATCAATGTAGAAATTTTGCATTGCACTTCAATTCTTGCTACTATTTCTATTTTATGATGAACATCGTGTATATATCATTTGTGAAGTGTAGGGGTTGTGATATTTATGTTTAGATGATTGACTAATTGACTTGTGAATCAAAGTTCAGGCTGTTGATATTAGTTACGGGTTGATGATACAAAAAAACCTTTGCTAATTTTGAAAAATAGTTTTTTTTTTGGTAAGTTAGAAAACAGTAATTGTAATCCCATTCCATTCAGATTGAGCAATAATTTTGGAAACAATTATTGTTAATTCCCATTCCATCTCAAATGAGGAACACTATTTCTTATATAATAGACGTAACACATTATACTCACCAAGCTATTCACTTTCTCAACTTCTTCTTTGTTCGTTTGTTGGTTCAAACATAATTAGTTACTAATTGATAATGCTGATCTAGAATTGGGAGGGGAATCATCAACAGAGAATGCATTCAAAGACGAATATGTGGTTTGATGATGAGTATACTAGACACAACTTCTGGCTTGACGAAAATTTCAAGACTGGTTTCTTAACCCTTACATCCCCGCGTTCCATGTTCTTAAGCCAACTCATTGGAACTGCCATGGGCTGTGTAATAACCCCTCTAGTCTTCTAGAACTGCCTATCCAGAAGGTTCATACCCTGCATGGAATCGCCCTACTTGGAAGTCTACCCAAACATTGCCTCAACCTCTCAATTTGTTTCTTGCTGGCTGCTAGTCTCATCAACTTAGTGACTCAACTGCTGAAGAAATTTGAGATCAAGTATGGAATTTATCGATTCATTCCAAGTCCAATGTGCATGGCCATACCATTTTACCGTGGAGGCTACTTTGCCATCGACATGTGTCTAGGCTCATCGATCCTATTAGTTTGGCAAATGTATAACAAGCAGAAGGCTAAAGATTTTGGACCTGCAATGGCTTCTGGTCTAATATGTGGTGACTCATTGTGGGGAATTCCAGCATCTATTCTTGCTCTAGCTGATGCCAAAGCTCTAATTTGCTTGAAAGTTAAGTCACAGACCACTTTTAGCCCTTCCACTTAAGTCTAATTCAGTGTTGTGGACGGCGAGAGGCGACAAGGGCCTGCCTCGCCACGCGGCGAGGCGAGCGGCGAGGCGCTTGCCTTTTTGAATAAAGGCGCCAATTAATACCAAGAATTAAAAATATTTAATTGCATATTTTATCCAAAGTCTTAATAGCAATAACACATATTAGCAAATATTCAATTCAAAAACCAATAGTAGATACTAAAATGTCTAAAACTTTAAAGACCAAACAATTCAAAATACAATAAACCAAAACTTTAAAAGTCTATTCTTCTTCAAAAAAATTTTAAAAAAATTAACACTTGTTACACTTACACAAAGCAGTAAGCACTGCCTGACTGCTGCTTACCAAAATTAAAAAAAAAATGAAGAAGAAGAACAGAAAAAATAAGAACAGAAGAAGAAGAAGAACAGAAAAAATAAGAACAGAAGAAGAAGAAGAACAGAAAAAATAAGAACAGAAGAAGAAGAAGAACAGAAAAAATAAGAACAGAAAAAATAAGAACAGAAGAAGAAGAGAGAAATCAGAAATGAGAAAACATTACCTGAAAACAGAGAGTGAGAGTCGCGAGGGTCGTCGGCGAGGGAGAAGAGACGCCACAGCGAGGGAGAGCGAGGGAGCAGAGACGCGACAGCGAGGGAGCAGCGACGCGATGGAGGAGAAGAGAAGAGTCAATCTCGAGAGAGAGAGAGAGAGTCGCGATGGAGGATTTCAGAAATTTTCAAAAGTTAAAAAAAAAAACCTAATTTTGACTAATTTTATTAAGTCAAAAATTTTTAATCAAAAAGGCGGCGCCTTTCGCTCGCCATTTCAGCGCCATCGATCGCCAGGGGCTCGCCTTTTTCTCCTCGCCTCGCCTCGCCAGAGAATGGCGAGCCACCCTCGCCTCGCCTCGCCTCTCGCCTTTGGCGACGAGGCGAGCGCCTTTCATAACACTGGTCTAATTAGAGTCTTTTGACTGTCTTTAACAATCCAAATTAGGTGAAATAGCTCAGCATCTTATTTTGAGGTACACTATAAGAAAACTGTGAATTACAAGGAGATTCTTTTGGGAATTAGTATGAAAATCGGTAGGAAACATATTTTCCTGCAAATTTTCATATTAATTCCAGGAAAATCCTCATGTAATTCAGACTTTTCTTATAGTTGTATTTAGTAATGTTAAAACAAGTTTTGTTTCTATTTACCCTTGCTGTTTTCAATTTTAATAGCAATTTTGTTCGATTTCTATTGCACTTTTAATCTTCAACATATACTAAGTTGTACTTTTGTTCTCTGGGTGGGTGTCTATGAATATCTCACAATGTGAATGAAAATAAGGAGCAAATGGAGTCTGTCAAATACAAATATATATGTTGTCTCTTGGATTTGAACATGAGACTTCATGGTGCTCAATTCACTTTATCGATCACTAAGCCAGACCCTTGGTTGCTAGTCGTCTTTTTAGCTGTCATTTTCATGTAGATGGACAATTTATGATATTGTGGAAAATAGTAAAAGGAGAATGCTCATTCAGCAAGCAGTAAGACTAGTTAGAGGTTCATATTCAAAATCATTACATAGTAAAGCTGCAAAAACTGTTCTCTATATATGCTACCTCTTTCTACTATTCCTTCCCAACACTTCTGCTACCAATTATTGTGGTGGTTGACGAGTTAGATTCAACACTAGCTGATGCAGCATATTTGGAATCTCCAGATCGTCCTGCAAATAATTGCTACTTAATATCATAAACTATATTTTGGTTTAGTACATAATTAGCTAGAGGTATGTTGATCTGCACTGGAGAGAAACAAGACGATGGACTCACACGAGTAATGTTGCCAAAAGTGTTGTCAATTAACTGTTGTGGAAAATAGGTTCTCACTGCATCATATATCCTGTATCATGAAGGGAAAGATCAAATGAAACAATAATGTTGTTGATAATTTAGAGACTAATTCACCATAAGAGCAGCAGGGACAGACAAAGAACAAATTACCCGCCTACCCATGCTACTCGCGAAAGACTTAGGTAGCATTGAACCACATATTTTATCTGCTGTGAGCAAGGGATTTCATCACAAGTAAATTTGTCTACCAGTTGATGCAGGACTTGTATCACTAACAGAAAACGTGCGGGGAGAGCACAACAATATTTTAGCCCTTTCTCTTGCATCAAGATTTTCATAAGTATGAATGTTGCAACCTGCACAGACATAGTAATTCAGAAAAAAAGGTTGAAACAGACAGTCGAAAGGTTTTCTTATCACTAACCTTCTGTATCTGTTGATGACCATGAAGGATGCAGTGCAGGCATAAATGAACTACTTGTGAGTCTAGCAATAAAAGAAGAATTTCTTGCCCATACGACTCATCAAACTGCACAACAAAGTCAGAATTAGGATCAGGTTATGAAATTAACTTGAAAGACTGATGCATTAAAGTATGACCTTTGCTAGTTCAGCAATAAGATTCAAGATGCTAAGCGTCACACCTTGCAGAAGCCTCGTCACATTTTCAGAAACTTGGAGAAATGGATTAAGAAAATATGGTATGTTTGCTGCATAAGAAAGACTGAAATAAGTCTTGTTCCGTAGTCACAATCTAAACAAAGCAATTTGTTGTTACCTCTGAGGAGGCCGATTCTTGCATCTGGATGTGAAGCCATACACTGCAGCACTCATAAAAGATTAATATCATCAAGAGGCAACTCACTATATGAAAATCATCAGAAACAGAAAAGTAAATTCACCTGAATTACGTTAAGAGCATTACAAAGTCGAGTAGTTTCCGTCGTAGTTAATATTGTTGGGTCTAAAAGCTTGGGGTACACTGCTACTACTTCCTAAAATCAAAAAATTAGATCCATAAGATAATTTCACATATCGAATACAATGAAGCGATTCGATCATATACCTGTAAAAGTATGGGGAATGTAAGTTCAGAGTTCCACAAGTGAAATCCAAGATCCATGCGCATTGCTTCAGTTGATTGATGTATGATAAATTTGTTGAGTTCAGCAAGAACATTTCCGCGGATACTACTCTCACGAAGATTCAATATCAATAGATCCATCCTGTAACGACGCTCACACGAATTACTCATTTCCAGAAAAACGGTTAAAACTAAATCTTTATCTTCTTGTTTCCTTTTTCTGCAGTCTGTGTATTATGAATTTATGAAGGAAACAGAGAGAAGATGCTTATATATACACACAAACACGCGGGAAAGTTTCCCTTCATCCAGAATGTCGGGATTATTAAGTGGGTCGGGTCGAATTAAAATTTAATAATTTAAATAAAATTGAGTAATTTTCATCGATTTGAGGCTTTCCAAAGAGGGGTATATTTTTTACTAAATTTATTGACGTAAGGAGTAAAAATAACTTTTATCTTTTATCTTCTTGTTACTGTGTGTATGAATTAACGAAGGAAACAGAAAGCATATATATATATATATGCGGGAAAATTTGCGGTTAATGCGGAATCTCGGGATGGTATCCTTCTCACAAGTTTTTATTTTTCTACTTTTTTTTAATTCAACAGCTAATTTGTATTTATGGTTAAAATTATTCTTTTCACTTATTTTTATATAAAATTTATTATGGATATTCTAAAAATAGTTTACACATATAAAAACTAAATTATGATAGAGCTGAAAAAAATAAATAAAAAATACTCCACCTATTTCTATGTTGCTACACAAATGGGTCATCAAAATTCGTTCTCAAATGATTCATTGATAAAATTAAGTTTAATTATATGAAAATTTCATGTGATTTCCCATCTTTCTTTGACGAAAGCATATATGTATTTGTATATCTCGATATATATATATATATATTCTTTCTTCTTCTTATTTAGAAATGGTAGTTTGAAAAGGACTAACAGTGGCAAATTTGTAATTTTCTTGATTATTTGGGGGCTATTTATTTCTAAAAGTGACTCTGCTCTGCTCTGCTATGTATTGCAATTCTTCTTCATTCTTCACAGAGATTCTAGAATCCACCATTCTGGCTTGCTCGCTCTTTTCCTTCTCCTTTTCAGGCCTTGTTGCCGCTCTTTCTCAATTCTTATCATCGTTTTGAATTTCTCTGGTTCAACTCCAATTGGTCTTCGGTGTTACTGTATTTTGAATTACCCGTAAATTTTTCTTGTTTTTCCAGATTTTTCTTTCCTCAAATCTATACACTTCTGTGAAATGGACCTACAATGGTTCTAAAATGTGCATATCAACAATTGTATCTAATTTCCTCTTGCATTTTTGAGAATAAAACTAAATTCATAGATGACGTTGGATTTTTTATGCACGTAATGCAACTAAGGAGATCTCTGTGGTGATAGTTTGGGTCACTTTCATTTTTTCGGTAGTTTAAGTTATGATCTGTTTCAATTTTTAAGGTGAAGTAGAGGAAGGAATTCAATATGCATATAAAGTGTTTGGTGAAAGTCTTGAAAGCATAATTCACACAAATTACATAAACTCAACATATTAAATTGAAAGAGTACTTTACAATGGGTTAGTACCTTGGTGTAGGATCAAGTCAGAGGAAAAGAGATGAGGGCATTTCTTTTACCAAAGATCCACAACACAAAAGAATTGACGACCTTCTTATTACTAACCTTTTAAGTGGCCACATCCAAAGGTCTGCTCACATGTTAAAGTATGCACTTTTAATGGAATTCACGGAGTCAGATTAGTCTTCAGACTCTATTTGCCTTGCTGGGACCATATCGTGCATTAGTTAATCTATCATGTTCATATATGTTGGATATTACTGTGGACTTCTTCTGCAGTAGAGCAGATGAGCAGGACTGCACGACGATATGTGCTCTGCTTCTGTAATGGCAGTCATACGGATGGAGAATCAACTAAGATAAAACCAGACTCAAAATCGTATATTGGACTATGTGAACGATGTAAGAAGTCCTGTTGCTATAACTGTCTCCTTTTGTTCGATACAAATTGCTAATTGACTGACAACTTTACGAGCGTCTCCCAAACCCAATGGGAGAATCGACTGTTGACCGTGGAAAGGTTTCTTTCATGCCAACAGTCTCCTTCACAGTTGGAGCAAAGGTGCAGTGAAGGTTACTAGCTTTCCTGTTGAGACTATGCCTTAGGAAAATAGGACATCACTTGGATACTAAAGACTCTATGAGCATTTCAATGACTTCATTTGTTGGTGCTCAGTTTAAGGAATTTGGCGTACATGCACATTGTGTATTAAGCAAAATGAGAACATTTTGTGATGTAATACATCATCTCTTCCTGCACACCATCTCATGAATGGGGTGGATATCTCTGCATATCAAGTTCAAGTCCTCTGTCATCATGACTTTGATATTCAACAGAACTGTTCCATTTATGGATGGAATTCAATGGGTTGGTATGACTTTTTGTTTGGTCATAATTTGAAGATTTTTCTGACGAAATATCTCCCTACGACTAGCCAAAATGTCTATGCATGGACTTCTATATATCTGGAGTGGAGGATGATAAAACTTGGTCATTACCTTGATGCTGCTGTGGAGCTTAGGTTTTCTAAATTATAAGATTCACCATTCATTATATTTTATTTTCCTTAGGAAGTAGGTTCCTACTTTATCAATAAGTATCATAGGTATCCACTACATTTGCAGGTGGTTCTTCAAAAAGAGTAGTGGATGGGCATCAATGCAGGCTGGTTCCATTCCCAGGTGGTTCAATGTTAAACTGATCCTATTCATTAATTTGCATTTGTAGTGCTCGAATCAAGTCTGTTTCAAATTTAAGAGGATACAATCCATGAGGAAAAGCTAAGGTATGCCCTTGCAGTAGCGCGTGTAATTCAGTGTTGAGTATTAGTTATTTCCAGACTGATCATTTCTATTACTCATTTGGAGTCTATTTTGACTTACTAATTTCATTTCAACTACACTTCTTAGCCTGTGTTGGAGTGGTAATTATTAACTTTGTTTTATGTATTTGTGGTCTATTGTGACGAAGTAGCTACATGTAAATTGTTTAAGCTTGTTATGCTCAATATTCCAGATCCAACTTAGGTTTCTATCATTTCCTCTTCAACGTTAGCTTTAGCCTATTATAAGGTTATTTTGCCGATGAGGTAGTAAAAAGGCACTTTGGTACACAAAGCATCTCATGTTATAAGCAGATGTGAGGAAGGTCCGCACCTCAAGAGGTGTGACGTAGATTACTTATAAATCATAATGAGAAAACTTTACCATTGATCCAAGGCCATTTTATTTTGATGTTGGTTCAAATACGTGATATGGTTTTTCTTCTCCAGTGGTAATGTACAAGTCCTCTACATATCAAGAAACCGTCTTCTCCGGTGGTGATCCATAAGTTTTTCACAAATCAAGATCGAGTCTTCATCTATGGTAGATGTAGTGATCCACACATTTTCATACGTCGCTGTTTACCTCCACATTCGGGCTCATATTTAATAAATAAGTTAGTCCATCAATTCAAGAACAACCAAATATGTCATTTTTTCATCTTTTCCCTCATCTTATACTTTTGTATTCTTCATTCTCCCTTATTCACTGTTGGTGAATAAGAGACTTTTAGAAATTGATGGAAAACACGAGAAGAGTTATTTTTATCCCGAGCTTATGCATCAATTTGGTGATGAAATTTCACATTTGACTACGGAAATTGGAGGTAATTAATTTTCATTCTAATTAAATTTCTGCAGTTCTCCTTTCAGTTTTCGGAAACCTTGACTTCCACTATCCATTTACAACACATGTTATTCTATGTTATTAGCCTACTACTACGTAGCTCTCTGCACACAATTCTATCCTATACGGAAAAAGAACACGCATCTCTATCGAGTACTAACGAGAGAAACATTAAAAAGGCCAAATCGTTCTTCATAAGTGAGTTAGAAATGCAGGCAACTCCACATTATAGTCATCCTGCAATGAGTTTATTATTGCATACACATCAGTGATTGGTGAAATATCTTTTCTCTATATTTCCACTGCCTTGCTAATGGTCATTAATAGACAGTTTGGCCGCAAGAAGAACTAGAAGTCACATTATCCAGTCTTACAATTAAAGGGAGCATAGTATATATGTCATTGAACTAGATCTGTTTCACTGGACTTCTATTTCTCCTTTTCAGATTTTCTGGAATTTCTTTCACTTTTTCAGCTGGTTAATGTTCAAGTTATCATGTTTCTACTTTAACTTACATTTTGTACATGAAGCACATAGTAACTTTTTTTTGAATCATTCCCTACTTTTCTCTACTTGCATGTAGTTTTCCAATCAAATATGATTACATTCAACTTTGAACTGATGTAAGTCTTGAGATAGGAGTTTGAACTTTATCGGTTTATCACCACCACGAATGCAGTTCACACAGGAAGAAAATAGATGTGTGTCTAGAAATAAAAGAAGAATTTCATGCCCTTGTAACTCATCAAACTGCACATACGATAGCTGCCAAACTCCACTTTTGCTGTTGCTAGGTGGAATGATTCATTCAACCTTGGTATCGGCAACCAAGACACCCTTCTCTGTCGAATGAATCTTCAAATCATCATCTTCAAATCACGACTCTGATCATGGTTTTCAGTTGACTTTATCTCACAGATTCCCTAGAAAGAAAGATTTCCTCTCTTAAAGATGCTTTCTTCCTGTAATAGAAGTCAAACTCAACAGCTGACGCAACTACTTATGCACTCACCTAGACCAAGCTAAAAGGATTTCTACAATTTTCTCAAACATCCCTAAAAAATTCCCCCATTTTAAGCTTGGAATGAAATATTAAAAGCAAGAAAACACTTGCTCTACGACAGGAACATATATGCTATGATGGACAGAAACATATATGCGAGTCCGAAACTCAAACGTTAGAAAATATTAACAAAAATTCCAAAAGGGTATATAAAATTTTATATAAACCAAAACGGTAAAATCGCTCCGCACGCAGCGATTTACTTCAACTGAAAAGTTAAATCGCTGCTGGGGCAGCGATTTTGCCAAAAAGTTTTTTATCTTCTTACAAATCGCTGCCAGGGCAGCGATTTATAAATTTTTTTTTTTTTTTTTAAAAAAAAAAA
>CM064967.1:62202530-62744941 GCA_032847665.1 Solanum chilense | reverse complement strand
TTACGCAACCTGTGACGGCCCGTCGTGCCTGCGACGGTCCGTCATGCAGGTTCGTCAGAGACTCGATTTCCTTAAGGAGTCTGTGACGGCCCGTCGTACCTACGACGGTCCGTCCTGCACTTCCGTCACGACGTTCAGAGAATCGTTCCCTGTACCAAATTCTCAAGAGTTGAAGTGTTTTGAAACGGGAGCTCACGATGGTTCGTCGTACCTGTGACGGTCCGTCCTGCAGGTCCGTCACAGAGTTCAGAGAGTCGATTTCAGTACTCAGATTTCAGAATTCCTAAGTGTTTTGGAACGAGACACCCTCGACGGTCCGTCGTGGTGTCCGTCGTCTCAGCCAGTTTTTCCAGAAATAAAATCTGCTGCTCAAAACGACTAAACAGGTCGTTACAAAAACTATAGCTCAATTCTCAACTATATATATCAATATACAGACTATATCTATGATATGTATCAATACAAGATGTATATTAATATATTGAGACTCTACCTCAAATACAATTATAAGTAGGGAATTTTTAGGGAACTCTTTAACAAACATTTTAACTATTTAGTAAAAATAGCAATGTTTTAGTTTGTTAGTATGAGGAGTTATGTATTTTTTATTATTATTATCATTTAAGAGAATATGTATATTTAATATTAAGAATTGGAGAAAAAAATGGAAATTAAAGCATAAAAAAGGTAACAAGATTTTCATAATTGTTAAGTTACAATTTCAAAAGTTTTTTTTCCCTTTTTTTAGTTGAGCATTTTTTTTTCCCGTTTTTATCAACTTTTTGTTGTACTTTTTTGTTTTTTTAACTTTGTATCCTTTCTTAAATTTGTATGCGATATTCTATGTTATTTGATATACTTTTTTCAAAATATATTTATTTTATTTATCAGAATTTTGTATCCTTTTTTAAATCGTATTCATTTCAATATGTATATCATTTGTATTTGTTGTTTTCATGTTTTAATAATGAAATTTGTATTTATTTATTAGTTTTTATTCATTCCAATACTTCTGTCAAATGAATCTGTAGTTTGTATTTATTTTTCTCTATAATATTATGTATCTTTTCCTAAGTTGTATTCATTCCAATAGGTATATTATTTGTATTTGTATTCATTCTAGTTTTTATATTGTATTTTGTATAATGATATATAAAATACAAAAATAATATGATGAAAAAGTGAAAATAAAAACTGAAAAGCAATAAATGAATATTTATTGTAATCATTCTTAAATAAAATACATAACTAGTTGGTATACATTTGGAATGAACATAAATTACGAACAAATACAAGATTCATAAACTATGCAACCTGAGATTTTGAATAAATACAAATGTTAGAAGCATACGTACTGGTTTGAATATGAATTCAGAAATAATAAAAAATTTTAAAGAAAAAAAACTATTAAAACAAAACAAACTAATAGAAAGTTTTTCTTCCTATAAATAAAATACAAAACTAGTTGGCATACCTTTATGATAAATACAAATTAAGAACAAATACAAACTTCATGGCTATACAACATGAGATTTTGATTGAATGCAAATATTGAAAGAATACATAATAATGGTTTGAATACAAATTGAAAAATAATACAAAAATCTAAAAGAAATTATAAATACAAAACAAACTATTAGGAAATTGTTCTTCACCTTGATGTTTTTCATGTTTTTCGAAATTTTCTGCACCCAATTTTTTTTAATTATTTACTTATAGTGTGTTAACCCTGACATTGCTATCTTGAACTTGAATGCGGATAGAACCATGAAAAACTTAGATCTCCTCTCTTGAGCCATTTTATTTGCAGAGCCTACATTTTTGGAGTAAAAATCTCTAAAAAAAATTGATTTGAAAATATAAACAAACTTGCATAAAAATCGAGAATAATGATGAAAAATTCGTAACATGGACAATGCAAAATATAAACGGTGAAATTGAAAACAAATCAAAAGAAATCTAAAAATTTGATCGAAATTACCTTAACCATAATCGAAATTTGATGAAATAATGTATACTGATTGTTTATCAACCAAGAAAATCCTTGAATTAATGCATAGATTTTGTTAAAGAATCAAATTTTGAATAACTTTTGTTTGAAGAATAAAGAAAATCTGGAAACTTGAAAGGTGGAAATTTTTTTGAGAATGACATGAGAAATGGAGAAACAAAATGAGGAGAGAATATTGTATTTGTTTTTTATTTCAAATTTCTTATTGGTTAGAGTTTGGTCCAATTATGAAATCTTTTAATTAATAAAAAAGAATTCCAAAAATAAAAAATGTGAATACAAATTATTTTTGTAAATATTATCATTATGATATTTTAAACAAATATTTTAAAGTGTTATTATATTAACTAAATATGTTTTATATTATGTCTATATAGCTAATTTTTCCTTATGAGTATGTATAATGTATGGAAAAATTACTAAAATATACTATTTTAATTTATTTAATTTCATTAATTCCCTACTAATGTATATTAAATTACAAAAATCCCTTCTTTTTTTATCCCAAATGATACTAATTAAATTTTATACATTGTAATCTTAAAAAGTTAATTTACCTTACAAGGGTAAAACAGAACTTACCTTCCCAATATATGATTTCTTTCCCCCAAAAAAATCACCTTCGCAAAATTCCAGTATTTTTCAAGATTTCCGCCTTCCCCCAAAAGCTACTCCCAATTTCCCCCCCTAATTTCAGTTAAAAATTGTAAATCAAATTTGAAATTCAAATTATTCTAAGGATTATTATCAATACTCTTCCGAATTTGAGTCCTAAATCAGGTATATCATCATCCTTATTACTATTTTTTAATTTTTCCCGTTTTTTTTTGTATTTTCTGTGATGGGTATATCATCATCCACATTGATATTTTTTAATTTTTTTTTCATTTTTTTTATATTTTCTGTGATTATTGTTCAAAAATTTTTATTGTTGATTTTCATAATCAAATTCTATGTAGATCTGGGTTCTTTATAGTTGCATCAAACCATGGTCATGAAAAAAGCAAGCTGTAGCAAGAAAAATTCTTCAAAAAACAAACATGCATTTACATCTAAAGACCAGAAAATCCTAAAAAAGAGGGGTAGAAAGGCGGCACCTCCTATTGTTCGACCAACATTACAAACGGTATGTAAATTTGTTTCCCATGTACATCATTATTTTCAAGTTGTTTCTTTAGTGTGTTGATTCTGATTGTTAAGTGTCGTTTATATTGTATATGGAAATTTTTTTTAGTTAGTCTGATAAATTAGTATTAGTCTGATGAATTGTTTTAGTCTGATGAATTGTATTATTCAGTGAATTAAAAAAGAAAAAAAACTACATGATTCTTCCATCGAATTTTTCTTGCCTAAAGTGGTTGATGAGAACACAAAAATTGAATTTGTTTTGATTTTGGTACAATATTCTGAGGATTGATATGAGGCTTCACATAGATGAATTTTAAAATTTGTTTTAGTTTGCTCAGATACAAATTATTGATAGAATTGATGATATTATTGTGCTAGTAGACAAATCCTAAACAATGATCGATCCCAAGTCATCAAGATGAATAAATCATCTTTCAAATCAACCAAGTCATTTCGAACAAGATGAACTTATCTATGTAATCGACAATTGTGAATCTATAAAGTCAAACACATCAATTTCCATTATCTAAAAACTGCAGTTTTTATTATAATATCATCGCATTCATAAATCATAAACCGAGTACATTCACAAATCACATAGAAAACTGTTAAAAACAAGATATTGATACACAGAGATAGGGGTATATCTATAGCAGAAAACACTATAGATATGAAAATGTTAGGTGAGATGGTAAATCAAGCTTATCATGATTTTTGTATATATTTGTTAGTATGTTCAATTATTTTTATTAAGTATCATTTTTTTGGTGCTCATGTTAGAATGATTCTTTGTTTTATTTTTCCTTATATTTCGTATATATTAAGGTATAAATTTAAATTGTGAATTTGAGTATCTTTTTATGTGTTGGACATGAAATTTAATGTATCAAAGAAACATATTTAAATTTAATATTTTGTTTATATATAGATTCAAATAGTATTTTGTAAGTATCACGTTGATAGAATGATTCTTTGTTTTATTTTTACTTATATTTCGTATATATTAAGGTATCAAATAATAGTATATGTGTATCATACTGTCATACATCTGTTATTTAAGTATCATATTTATATGAATTATTGATAAGTATATAAAAATTTAAGTATCTAATTTAAATTGTGAATTTGAGTATATTTTTATGTGTTGGACATGAAATTTAATGTATCATAGAAATATATTTAAATTTAATATTTCGTTGATATATAGTTTCAATAGTATTTTATAAGTATCATGTTAACCTGTTTATTTATATTTAGTATAAGATGAATTGTATTAAGTATCGTTTTAATCTTATTATGATTTTTGAATAAATTTGTTAGTATGTTCAATTAATTTTATTAAGTATCATTTTTTTGGTGCTCATAATAGAATGGTTCTTTGTTTTATTTTTACTTATATTTCGTATATATTAAGGTATCAAATAATAGTATATGTGTATGATACTGTCATACATCTGTTATTTAAGTATCATATTTATATAAATTATTGATAAGTATATAAAAATTTAAGTATCTAATTTAAATTGTGAATCTGAGTATCTTTTTATGTGTTGGACATAAAATTTAATGTATCAAAGAAACATATTTAAATTTAATATTTCGTTTTTATATAATTTCAAATAGTATTTTGTAAGTGTCATGTTAACCTGTTTATTTATATTTAGTATCAGCATTAGGCAATTTTTAGTATAATTTAAAACATTAATATTATTATACGCGCTCAATAGTTTATAAAATTTTTATATATGTTACAATTTGATAAAATTTTATTTGTTTTATTGCAGAATATCAATTACGTCATTAAACATATTCCAACTTGGTCCAATATACAACACGAATTTTGTTGAACACTTAGTATCATCTATCAAGGTTGAAGGTATGAATTTATTTAAAGAAACAATTTTTGCACCATACCTAAATATCCCAAGATGCAATTACCAAGACCAAATTACTAAGTGTTTATACTTGTTAGAGATTGAGCATGATAATTTAGATGAAGAGATTCACATTCGCCATGCCAAAGGGAATGTGTTGAAATTTAGTATCAGTGAATTTGCAATTGTTACTGTTTGAATTGTAAATGTAATGTAAAGGACTTTACATATACGGACTCAAAAACCAGTGGGTTAGTTGAAAGATATTTTCCTGATACTAAATATAATGTTAACAAACAAAGATTGATAGACCGGTTTATGGTGGGTCAAATGACTATACTTTATTTTATCCATACACTTTTTTATTCCCAACCTGATAATACACCAATTCCTATTGAAGATTTCTATATGGTGGAAGATGGCAGTTACCAACAGTTTCCTTGGGGTATAGTAGCTTTTGAAAAGTTAATGAAATCCTTTCGAAAAAAGTACAAACCCTCCAAAAAGTTGTATCGATTGAATGGATTTTCATATGCACTTAATATATGGATTTATGAATGTGCTTCTATGATAAACACCGATATTGCTGTCAAAGAAGGAAATGGTATATCGAGAATTTGCAAGTGGCAAGTTGTTGGTTTGAAGCCCAAGTTTGAGTTTTTTATGGAAATAATTTTTTCAGAGGTAATTAATTCAATACAACATTTTTAATTAGTTTTATTATGAAATACAACTTTAATATGTTTATTGTCATTAATTAATTGTTGTTTTTTTTAGATTGAATGTTCTAACATTCAGCCAACTCCTGAGGAAATATCATCTCTTGGGTTACCAGATATCAATTATGTACCTCCAAACCAATCAGTTTCATCAATTTCAGATAATGATGATGTGCATCCGGAGGATGTTTCTGATTTTGAAGACTTCACAACAAAATCTCCAGATATTCTGTCAAAGAGAACATCAAGAGGTGTTAATGTAGGAACAACCCCACCAAAACGCAAGAGATTAAAAACTGCACATCCACATAAGTATGATCTATCAAGAATTTGAAAAGCAAAGAAGGAATCAGATCAACAACCAGATCATTCATTCCAAAATCTAGAACCACAACAAAAAGGATATGAGAATGTAGCTGGTGTTGGTGTTTCTCCAAATTCATTCAATGAAAAAACAAGTTTGGGCAATTCAGAAATTGATGATTTGAAGAAGTTCATGAAGTCTTATGTAAGTAATCAAGCAATTTAAAATCTTATATGTTTTAGTGTTACTATTCATTATATGTTAAATTTGATTATTGGTTGACCAAAAATCTGGAAATCTTGATAGTAAAGTTGAAGCTCTTGAGGCATTAATAAAGAGTAACCATTCAGAATTGTTGATAACTGTTGCTGCGAGAGGAAACAAATCTGAGAAGGTGATATTTTGATTTTTGTTATTTATTTTTGGTTTTTTAAGTGACTTTTTTTTAAAAAAATTTGAAGGATATGGGAGGAGTGTCATCGCCACACATGATGAATGATTCTGTGGCGAAAGAAAATGTTGGTACACAATTCAATTCTAGTAACTCTAATGAAGCAACTGTAGACGATGCTGCTGGAAAACAAAAGGTATCTTCTGAAGATGTAACAAAGGTATTTCAGTATATTATACTTAATTTATTTGAAGATACCTTAATATTTTTGTGCATTAGAAAGTTTAATAAAGTATTATTTTGTATGTACACATGCATACACAATAGAATTCTCTCACTCTGCATACAAATACATGTACACAAATATACACATACTTGATCGTTCATTTCGTGTTTCAGTAACTCTAGCCACTTCTAACTAATAAATTTGTTGGATGATCCCTTATTTCCCCTGTCAAAACTGTGACAAAGAGAAGACTAATCACTTAATGCCCAAAAAGGAAACTGGGGGTCTTTTGAAGATGTAGAAATGAGTTTTACAGTTAAGGAGTAGTCTTCAATCCCTTATTTATTTTTGGTACACCTATGTAGTTTCAGGTTGTATAGAGGATTGTATGTCTTTCATAGAGAACCATATATGGTTGTAGGTTCTTTGCTATTGGTATACTTGTATACAATCGATTTTGGCCTTGTACTAAATTCTTATTTTAGTATCAAAAAATAAAATTAGTATATCATTAAATAATGTAAATTATTTGTGTTCTGCCTAAGTAGTATCGTACAAGAGTATGAATAATATACTTATATATATACATTTAGTTTAGTTTATATTTTTGTTAACTTTTTAAATTTAATTATATTAGTGAATATCAGACTCCATTGTACGTTTACCATTTTATGTAATTGATATTTCTGTTCTGCATACAAAATTTGATATATTTAGTATCAAATCAGATTTTGTAGCTTAAATCATTCACATGTTGTTAAACACATCAAATAAAAAAAGTTCACATATTATTAGCAAATTAAAAATATCCGGAAACATTATTACACATCAAATAAACTAAAAAAATATAAATCAAGAATCTTTTGGAAAGAAGGTACATGTTCTTTTATTATGACCTTCTTGAACACAACGTCCACAACAATTCGTTTTTGTTGTTATCTTTTCATCTGCATTTTTCTTTCTCTTTTTTCTTGGTCTCCCAGGCATCTTTTTGTATTTAGGTGGCAAGACAACTTCTTTCAAAACAGAGTCTGGAGCTTTCTATTCTCTTTTGTCTGGCATTGATTCTATTGAAATTGCATAAGTATTTCTTAATGCATCGTGTTTATAATAATCAGAGCAGTAGGGTGTACATCTGTTATATTCTTAATCTTCAAGAAGGCTATTGCATGTGGACAAGGTATCTCGTCATGCTGAAATCTCCCACATGAACAAGTTTTTCTCTCAAGACAAACAATGTATCTAATCCCACCTTCATACACTGAAAAAATAAACTCAAAAGATTCAACAATCTGCAATTTTTGAAAAAATAGAGACAGTCAACAAGTTGTTTTTTAACAATAAAATAATAAATACAAAGCAAATATGTACCTTCATTTTTGCACTTTTTGATGCGTTTAAAACCAATATTTCTTCAAATCTTCTGCCCAATGTTTCTTTTGTATACGAAACTGTTTCTCTATTTTTGCAATTCCAAGAACCAAATAGAATTCTAACTTCCTCCAAAAAATCTATAATAGGTAGTTGTCGTGTATCAACAAGGCAACCATTGATACATTCAGCTATATTTGAAGTCATCATTCTCCCACGGTTCACTGTTACATGAGACCTAGCCCATCTTTCATACCCAACATCTTGAAGATACTTTTTTACTTTTCCATCTATTTTATCCAATTTAGTCATCAATTTTTCAAAATCATCCTTTCTATAAGCCTTAGACATTGAATAAAACAGATCACTTAGAATGGTCCTGCTTCTCCTAAAGTTTGACACACATTTTTCCAGAGGTGCCATATGCATGCAAAATGAGGAACAATTGGATAAACAATACTCTCACCTTTCTTTATGCTTTCATTTCTGTTAGATACAATACACATTTTTTCCCTCTCACCAAATGCATTCTTAAATTGTTGAAAGAACCATGTCCATGAACAATCATTTTCTGTGTCAACAACTCCGTACGCCAAAGACAATATGCAACCTTAATATATAAACACAAAACAATATATACTAAATAACTACTTAATATTAAGAAAATAATAAAATAAATTCATAAATAACATGTCATACCTGCTCCATCAAGTGTACTAGCAGACACAAATGTACCTCGATATGCTCCACTAAGATGTGAAGCATCAACAACAACAACTGGCCTACAGAACTCAAATCCTCTCATCATTGGCCTTAATGATATAAAAAAATACATAAATTCGTTGTATTCAGACTTATGCATCCTTATATATGAATTTGGATACATAGTTTCCAGCATATATATGTATCTTGGCATGCTTCTTTAGCCATCAACAGGTTTACCTCTTATAAGTTTCAATGAACGCTCTTTTGCGCGCCATGCATGTTGATAAGAAATCTCAACGCCATACATTTTCCTGATATCATCAATTATGTCGCTCGGAGTATGTTTTCTTTTATGATTCCTTAATTTAGACGCTGTCACACCACTAACAAACCCAACTGTGGATTGTACCTTGCTTAATACTCTATCCCTTAATGGACAGGTATGTTCACTATTAAAGTATCTCACTATGTATGTTTCTGAATTCTTTCTAACAGACGCCTTCAATTTTCAACAACAATCATCTGAATGACAAACTAATACGTAGCTGCAATAAAAAAACATATATTGATTATTTGATAAGGTTGACTTTTTTAATATATATATATATATATATATATATACTTTATTTCATTTTCATAATATAAATGACACTTTATAATAACTATTTCACATCTTCATAACTTTTCTCTGTAAATTGATCAGAATTATTACATTTAGTGGTTTAAACATTCAAAATGTGACAAAACTTATTACGATCAAATCATATTACACAGAAAACTACACGCAACATATAATATTGAAAACCAATTATATATTATTAAAAATATTAACATATAAATTGAAAACATACCTTTTGTTATAAGATCTTTTAACTTTAAAGTTGAAACTATTCTTTATTTTGTAATTTTCCATTACCACCTTCAGAGTTGACTTATCCTTATAGATTTGATTCTCTTCTACAAATGAATTATTGGTGTCTGATATATACTTATCAACATCCATTTTCGGTATGTAATATGCATAATCAATTGATGATTCAACAATATTGAGAGCCTTTGCGTCGTTTTTTTCACCCTCAATACACATGATGACACCTGTTGTTGCATCGAAATTTATTATCTCTTCAACACCTTTATCTGAAGTATCAATGCATAAAGGATAAGTTCCGAACCCAGCCTCATGTTTCTTAATTTTACATACAATTTTACACCCATATCATTTTCGAATACACAATGGAGATGAATTTCCTTCAACAACATATCTAATATCTATATTTTTTTTGATTCGTCAATACCCAACTCAGCCACAATTATTGAAATAAGATTCATGAATGAAATATTTTCACCAACCACTATCCCATCACTTTTGTATCGCTCACACATAACATCACTTACCCATATTCCAGAATGTCGCAACAAGATCGAAATATTCATATTTGAAAATTTAGAATTGGCCTTTCAGAGTTTTTTTTAAGCAAAATCATTTTTTTCTGATTTTGAATATGACTTTTTAAATTTTTTAAAATTGAATGGTGATTTAATTTAGTACTTTGTGAAGCAGTTTTCACGGTAAAATGGTTACAAGATTAACATAAATCAAGGGAAGGGAAATCAGTAAATTAAATGATGATTTAATTTAGTACTTTGTGAAGCAATTTTCACGGTAAAATGGTTACAAGATTAACATAAATCAAGGGAAGGGAAATCAGTCACCCTTGATATTTCGCTGTAACAGTTACAGAAAAAAAATATTCAGTCATTTATATTTAAGTATTATTTTTGTTTTATAAAGTATCCGGAATTCTTAAAAATAAGGAAATATTGATATTATAGGGATAAAATGTTATTTATCATTTACAGTATGTCATTTGCCTAATTTTTACATAATGTATACCATAATTATTTGGGCTTTAAAAGAAAACTAATAAGGGCAACTTTCACATATAGCAAACAGAAAATTCATATTTGTATGCTATAGCAAATTTTGCATTATTGCGCTCCATAGCAAACATAAAACTGTATAACTCGCTATACATATATAATTGTATAATTCGCTGGCTAAAATTGTATAATTTGCTGGCCTATTTCGCTGCAATGGTATAATTCGCTATCCTATTTCACTACGATTATATAATGCACAATTGTATAATTCGCTGTCTATTTCGCTGCAATATTTTTATAAAATTTGCTTTTCATACAGTTGAATCGAATTAAAATGTATGCATATTGCATAATTATAAGTGTATAGCAAGAAGATATATGTTTTTCTCTCGCTTTATACAAAAACAGAAACATAATATATATACACTTCTGTTGTATAAAGCTAGAGAAAATTGTATTTCACTGCAATTGTATAATTCACAATTGTATAATTCGTTGGTCTTTTTCTCTGCAATATTTGAAGTAAAATATTTGTAAATTGTATAATTAAGTGTATAACACGAAGATATATATTTTTGCATGTGTATATACAATTTTCTCTCGCTTTATAAAAACAGAAACAGAATTTATACACTTCTGTGTATAAAGAGAGAGAGGCGAGCGAGAATAGAGAGTGGCGAGCGAGATTTTTGGGAGAGAAACGCCTGACAAACTTTAGCTAACGTTTGCTATGGATCACAATAAATCAAACCCTAGCTATTCCATTTATTTTAGGTTATTAGTTTACTATTATATACAACTTTCCAACTAAAAACAGATGTTTGGGTTTCATTGGAATTAGAGCGAGAGACTGAGGAGGTCAGTATAGTCATTTCTGTATAAACAGAGTAACAGACTACCCTCAGCGACTATCCAAAATTCTCAAATCTCAAGAGGCAAAGCTGAAGACGAGAGAGGAAAAATGGGTGGGGGAATGGAGTACAACAAGAACAAGTGGATCGAAGAATGGGGAGCCGCAAGGGAGAATCTGGAGCTCAACTTTCGTTGGACTCGACGAAACCTAGCGCTTGTAGGTATCTTCGGTATCGCAATCCCTGTATTGGTTTACAAAGGCATCGTCAAAGAGTTCGTAAGTACCTCCGATTTCAGATTTTTATCTATTCGCTTTTTGTGCATTTATATTGATGCGTATGCAGCAGATCTGTTTTTTTTGGAGCCCTAATTACTCTTGTTATCATTATGTATAATCTGATGTGTTTATGCCGCCGTTTTACCCTTTGTTTATGTAAAATGTATGATTTGCCTTGTTGTTTGATGTTATGCTTGTCGATTTTAGATGGAAAATGATAATTTACTTGAGGGTTTTTGTTTATTAGCTTTGATCATTACTCGAACTTGCGACTGTTTGAACTTGTGAGGGTAGTGTGTTTGAAGACCTTACCCTAACTCAGAGGTAGAGAGTCAAGGTAATAATAATCCAAAGCCGTACATGAATTTTCTGCATTATTTTTCTCTCTTTCTCAAAAGCACCATCTTTCTCCGAATCTGAAATATTCTTGCCGAAGAATTTCTCCACTATTTGGTTAGTGTAAAATTCAAAAGGCTTCGAGTATTTGGAATACAATCCCATATTACTCTGGAGAAGGAGAGGGATCAAATATTTACTCATAGGGAAGTGTCATTTGATGTGTTTTACATTTCAACTTTTGTGTTCTTCATCCATTTTTTTCCAAACAATCAAAAAATGTATTTTGAGAAATCATACACTCTATCCACCCTCCCCAGACCCCATTTAGTGGGATTACACTGGGTATGTTGCTGTATTCATTCACCTATGAAGTTTTTTTTGTGTTGAAATGGCACACACAAGTGCTCCGCAGCTGCAAGTTCAAACTTCCATAAATTCATTAAGTGGCAAGTGTAACTTCTCATCAATCTCGATCTGTTTCTTTCCTGACATTATTAGTTATGGAGGAATAGCTTAATATTTGGTCAATATCTTTAGTTCCAACCTTTCTTCAGTTAGAAAATCAAGTAACAGCTGCCTGTGTTCTTCATTCAACCACACCCATTTTCTCAGGTTCACTTCTTTTTGGAGTGCGGATAATTGGGTGGGTGGTGTAAGAGACTAGCTAAGATTAGAATAATAGAAGGCGAGGTTTCTTAATCCTCTGGTTCTTATAATTGTCTCACTGATCATGAAGTTGATGATGAATATGGAAACAAAAATTTACAATTGTGTGCTTCTTTGATGATTCTCGTCTCAGATAGCTAGGCAACAAGCGAGAATTGTATCACAATCTTTCATTTGATGTCAGTGTATCAATTGGTATTGCAATTTTTAATAATAAAAAAGAAATGATATCAAAGTCAGTGAGAAATTAAGAAAGTTCCAATATAAACAGGTTCTACCTTTTAACTTCCTTATTTGTAATCTCTCTATATTCTTTGGCTTCTGTGAAGTGTGAAATACAATCAAACCTCTCTATGGTGGCAACATTTCTCTAAAAGTTTCATGGCTACTATAGTGAGATGCTGCTATATATATATATATAGACACACACAAAGATATTTGACGTTTAGATCTCATTTAGCTGCAAAATTAGGTAGAGATGAATTTAAAAAGGCAATCATCAGTGTTCTTTTCTCATGAAGTTATGGTCGCCATATGCATTTTTTTCCTTTTAGATATTTGTACTTGAATTTTACTATGCGCATGACATTAAGGACGATTACCATAAATATTTTATATTTTGTTTATACATAATATATTTCTTGTAAAATGTTATGGCTGTTATAGAGGGGTAATTGGACAAAGAGGGTGTTGATATAATGAGTGATATTGCTATCATAGGTACAATGTTGTTATAGAGAAGTAAAATATGACATAAAAACTCGGTTCTGGAGAAAAGAAGGCCGATATAGTGAAATGCATCATTACTAATGGTCGTTATAATGAGGTTTGACTAAAAGTTTTTACAAATGTTAGGATAGATGACCCACTTTGTGCTGTGATCTTGAAATGCATGCTAATTCAATTAAGAAATATTATCTTTGATGTGGTTACAATTTGTTATGTCATTGCAAAACTACACTCTTGTCGGCATAACATATTCGTTGCACACATGAAATTATAGAAGGTCATTTACAATAAGTGTGAGATGATCGGAAGTATTTTTGTTGAAATGATCATATCAATACTTGAAAGTTTTGAGGTAAAAGAATCTTATGTTTCTTTTATTGTATTATCTTTGTTGTTTAAAGGATAGACATTTTTATAAACATATGACGTCTTTTGTGGGGCATAATATATATCAATGGGTTGTGCGTTATACTTGGAAAATAAAACAATTTAGTGGAGTTTGCTTGTGTTTAAAATCCAATGTTAGACTTCGTACCTAATACAATTTAGAGAATTTAAATTATACTCCCTCTGGCCCTATTTACTTGTCCATTTTTTACTTGACATACCTATTAAGAGATAATAATTGACATAGTGTTGTGTTGTTATATGACCTTGTTAAAACAATAAACAATTCAGGACATCAAGCATTCTCTTTTTTTGGAACTTGCAGGACATCAAACATTCTCTTAGATTCAAAACAATAGTTGATGATAGAACTAGAAGTTCCGTTACACGTTGTTGAGAGGGAACCTTAAAGTGGCTATATCTTATTATATTTTATCCATATCCCAATTCCGTTCTTTTAATATCTCTTACACTTTGTTGAGAGGGAACCTTAAAGTGGCTATATCTTATTATATTTTATCCATATCCCAGTTCCGTTCTTTTATTATCTCTTTTGATGTCATTAGCATAACATATGTCGTTACTTAGGTTAGGTGTTCCTATTGTGGTTCCTGTTAACATATGTCTTTACTTATGGTAGGTGTTCTTATTGTGGTTAATGATTTGTGTGTCTCTATAGAGATACAACAACATATCCCGTGTAATCCCACAAGTGTTTATGTGGCCGCCCCCACCTTGTGAAATAGAGAAGTTGTTACTAGGAAGAGAAGCACATCAAAATCAATAATAGAAGAAAATACAATAGTGAAGAAACCATATAGAATATAATGGAGAAAAGAATAGTAGCAACCACAAATTTTACATAAATGAAGCAAAGAAAACAACATGCAATAGCAAAATTGAAGAATATAGTAGTAGGAGAGTTACAAATAATAATACTTTTGATAAGGGAAACTAAACAACACTCGACTACTGACTAACTTTCTACCTTGATTCTTTACCTCCACCTCCAGATTTTCCTATCTAGGGTTATGTCTAAGTTGCAGGTATGCCATGTATGGTCTAATTATCTCTGTCCAATACTTTGTCGGCCTAGCCTTACCTCTCCTAAAACCCAGCATAGCCTGAATTTATGGAATTTGGTGAACTTCTAGTTTTATAGAATCTTGAATTTACCTTAGAAGACAAGTTATTTATGTGCCTTTTGACAACTTCTATTTTCTTTTAATAAAGAACATTTTGGAGTAATTTGTGGGGAAAAAAGTTTAGAAGTTTAGGTGTTCTCTTTGGTGGACTTAAAGTAATTTTCCTTTAAACTGATGAAACCCTTTTCAATTTCAATTGTCAAGCTTAATACTGACAATTCTTGGTCTCTTTGAGGGTGTCTTTCGAGTAGCAACAAGAAGAGAGAAAAATGAGAGATAAAAAAAGAAGAATAAAAGGGACCCCTTGTGGCCCAAACAAAGAAGTGATAATCTGCATTAGTAGAGTTTTAAAAGCAACTCTTATCCAGTGTCCCCCAATTGTGATTTGTTGTTGTGGGTACCTAGCAGGATATATATAAGCTTTTGGACAAATATTTTCATACATTCATATAATTTTTTGACAATTTCATGAGTGCCATTGCACTCGAGCTTTATACATAGGCCCGCCTCTGAAATGTATACAGATGGCTCATGGAACTAACCCCAATTAATTTGGAATTGAGAATGTTGTTGATATTGGCCTACGACCAGTCAAAATAGGATTTTCTGAAGTTGTATGGAAGAGTAGTTACTTTGCTTTTTCCCATTTATTGGTTAGAATTTGTTTTGACGGTTTAGCTTCCCTCTTTTTGTGGTCTGTATATTAGAACTTAGTTGCCTCCTATTATGAACGACGTCCACTCTTTACAGTTTCTTCGTAGTATCAGCTTGCATTATATCAGCCGAAGAGCCACTACATGTGCTATTTATTTGATTCCTACATCTCGTATATTTGTGATATCATATGAATTTTGTTACCGGTTTCAATAAACATCAAACTGCACTTCAAATTCAAGTTGTATTTGTGTCAATGTAGCTTAAAGACTGTTTTTTGCTACTTTTCCTGTATTGGAGATATTATCATTATTATTAATACAACTAGTTGTTACTGTTTTGTTGTATTATAATATTTTTTGATGAGTATTAACACTGATAATGATTGACAGCATTTGCATGATGATGAGTGGGGCAGGCCACGCACAAAGTTTGTACCATGAAGTATTTAGAGCCCCGTAATAATCTTGGAAGGAAGACAATTAAATTTTTCCTCAGTGGGTTTGGTTGATTTCTGTTTTGAATTACTCCTAGGTACTTCAACTTGTCAATTTCTGTATGGACTAATATTTGCTCAAAATAATTTTGGAGATGTACTTTGAAATCTCACTCCTGTTGGCTTTCGATTGGTATATGATCTTTAACTTAATGTTGCATTCTCCAAAAAGTAAAAGGGGGATCGTTGAGAATATAGAATTATTTGGGGATGTGCGTATTAAAACTTGATCTTCTATTCTTGTATGTTATGTTTCTATATTTTTTTTCCCCCGATAGTAGTATTTCTTTTAAAGAGGAGTGTATTAATGCAAAATGAAGTTATACTCTTTTAGGGGTGTGCAAATATCAATTTTTAACTGATATATTGAACTGAAAAGAATCACCATTGTTTTATCGGTATTAAGTTATCGGTTTAGTAAAAAATATTACTGGGTTATCGATTTGATTTATTACTTTATGATATTGGTTTAACCTAATAAATTATGTTAAAATTAATATTTTAACTGTAATTATATAGTAATGACTTTAACATTTTACCAACTTTATTTCCTAAAATTTAGTATTACTTTCTAACATAGGCAATAAAAACTAAGACTCTTTGTCTCTCTAGTCCGACACCTTTTCTCTTCTCGACGTAAACTATTATTACATTCTCTCACATCAATTTTAGATTTGAATGTGACAAAGATAGACAATTAATATATTAATGTTAAACAAAGTGATCAATGTAGAAATTTTGCATTGCACTTCAGTTCTTGCTACTATTTCTATTTTATTATGAACAATACATCGTGTATATATCATTTGTGAAGTATAGGGGTTGTGATATTTATGTTTAGATGATTGACTAATTGACTTGTGAATCAAAGTTCAGGCTGTTGATATTAGTTACGGGTTGATGATACAAAAAAACCTTTGCTAATTTTGAAAAATATTTTTTTTTTCTTTTTTGGTAAGTTAGATAACAGTAATTGTAATCCCATTTCATTCAGATTGAGCAATAATTTTGGAAACAATTATTGTTAATTACCATTCCATCTCAAATGAGGGAACACTATTTCTTATATAATAGACGTAACACATTATACTCATCAAGCTGTTCACTTTCTCAACTTCTTTGTTCGTTTGTTGGTTCAAACATAATTAGTTACTAATTGATAATGCTGATCTAGAATTGGGAGGGGAATCATCAACAGAGAATGCATTCAAAGACGAATATGTGGTTTGATGATGAGTATACTAGACACAACTTCTGGCTTGACGAAAATTTCAAGACTGGTTTCTTAACCCTTACATCCCCGCGTTCCATGTTCTTAAGCCAACTCATTGGAACTGCCATGGGCTGTGTAATAACCCCTCTAGTCTTCTAGAACTGCCTATCCAGAAGGTTCATACCCTGCATGGAATCGCCCTACTTGGAAGTCTACCCAAACATTGCCTCAACCTCTCAATTTGTTTCTTGCTGGCTGCTATTCTCATCAACTTAGTGACTCAACTGCTGAAGAAATTTGAGATCAAGTATGGAATTTATCGATTCATTCCAAGTCCAATGTGCATGGCCATACCATTTTACCGTGGAGGCTACTTTGCCATCGACATGTGTCTAGGCTCATCGATCCTATTAGTTTGGCAAATGTATAACAAGCAGAAGGCTAAAGATTTTGGACCTGCAATGGCTTCTGGTCTAATATGTGGTGACTCATTGTGGGGAATTCCAGCATCTATTCTTGCTCTAGCTGGTGTCAAAGCTCTATTTTGCTTGAAAGTTTAGTCACAGACCACTTTTAGCCCTTCCACTTAAGTCTAATTAGAGTCTTTTGACTGTCTTTAACAATCCAAATTAGGTTAAATAACTCAGCATCTTATTTTGAGGTACACTATAAGAAAACTGTGAATTACATGGAGATTTTTTTGGGAATTAGTATGAAAATCGGTAGGAAACATATTTTCCTGCAAATTTTCATATTAATTCCAGGAAAATCCTCATGTAATTCAGACTTTTCTTATAGTTGTATTTAGTAATGTTAAAACAAGTTTTGTTTCTATTTACCCTTGTTGTTTTCAATTTTAATAGCAATTTTGTTCGATTTCTATTGTACTTTTAATCTTCAACATACACTAAGTTGTACTTTTGTTCTCTGGGTGGGTGTCTATGAATATCTCACAATGTGAATGAAAATAAGGAGCAAATGGAGTCTGTCAAATACAAATATATATGTTGTCTCTGGGATTTGAACATGAGACTTCATGGTGCTCAATTCACTTTATCGATCACTAAGCCAGACCCTTGGTTGCTAGTCGTCTTTTTAGCTGTCATTTTCATGTAGATGGACAATTTATGATATTGTGGAAAATAGTAAAAGGAGAATGCTCATTCAGCAAGCAGTATGACTAGTTAGAGGTTCATATTCAAAATCATTACATAGTAAAGCTGCAAAATTGTTATCTATATATGCTACCTCTTTCTACTATTCCTTCCCAACACTTCTGCTACCAATTATTGTGGTGGTTGACGAGTTAGATTCAACACTAGCTGATGCAGCATATTTGGAATCTCCAGATCGTCCTGCAAATAATTACTACTTAATATCATAAACTATATTTTGGTTTAGTCCATAATTAGCTAGAGGTATGTTGATCTGCACTGGAGAGAAACAAGACGATGGACTCACACGAGTAATGTTGCCAAAAGTGTTGTCAATTAACTGTTGTGGAAAATAGGTTCTCACTGCATCATATATCCTGTATCATGAAGGGAAAGATCAAATGAAACAATAATGTTGTTGATAATTTAGAGACTAATTCACCATAAGAGCAGCAGGGACAGACAAAAACAAATTACCCGCCTACCCATGCTACTCGCGAAAGACTTAGGTAGCATTGAACCACATATTTTATCTGCTGTGAGCAAGGGATTTCATCACAAGTAAATTTGTCTACCAGTTGATGCAGGACTTGTATCACTAACAGAAAACGTGCGGGGAGAGCACAACAATATTTTAGCCCTTTCTCTTGCATCAAGATTTTCATAAGTATGAATGTTGCAACCTGCAAACAGACATAGTAATTCAGAAAAAAAAGTTGAAAAAGACAGTCAAAAGGTTTGGTCTCACTAACCTTCAGTATCTGTTGATGACCATGAAGGATGCAGTGCAGGCATAAATGAACTACTTGTGAGTCTAGCAATAAAAGAAGAATTTCTTGCCCATACGACTCATCAAACTGCACAACAAAGTCAGAATTAGTATCAGATTATGAAATTAACTTGAAAGACTGATGCATTAAAGTATGACCTTTGCTAGTTCAGCAATAAGATTCAAGATGCTAAGCGTCACACCTTGCAGAAGCCTCGTCACATTTTCAGAAACTTGGAGAAATGGATTAAGAAAATATGGTATGTTTGCTGCATAAGAAAGACTGAAATAAGTCTTGTTCCGTATCACAATCTAAACAAAAGCAATTTGTTGCTACCTCTGAGGAGGCCGATTCTTGCATCTGGATGTGAAGCCATACACTGCAGCACTCATAAAAGATTAATATCATCAAGAGGCAACTCACTAAATGAAAATCATCAGAAACAGAAAAGTAAATTCACCTGAATTACATTAAGAGCATTACAAAGTCGAGTAGTTTCCGTCATAGTTAATATTGTTGGGTCTAAAAGCTTGGGGTACACTGCTACTACTTCCTAAAATCAAAAAATTAGATCCATAAGATAATTTCACATATCGAATACAATGAAGCGATTCGATCATATACCTGTAAAAGTATGGGGAATGTAAGTTCAGAGTTCCACAAGTGAAATCCAAGATCCATGCGCATTGCTTCAGTTGATTGATGTATGATGAATTTGTTGAGTTCAGCAAGAACATTTCCGCGGATACTACTCTCACGAAGATTCAATATCAATAGATCCATCCTGTAACGACGCTCACACGAATTACTCATTTCCAGAAAAACGGTTAAAACTAAATCTTTATCTTCTTGTTTCCTTTTTCTGCACTCTGTGTATTATGAATTTATGAAGGAAACAGAGAGAAGATGCTTATATATACACACAAACACGCGGGAAAGTTTCCCTTCATCCAGAATGTCGGGATTATTAAGTGGGTCGGGTCGAATTAAAATTTGATAATTTAAATAAAATTGAGTAATTTTCATCGATTTGAGGCTTTCCAAAGAGGGGTATATTTTTTACTAAATTTATTGACGTAAGGAGTAAAAATAACTTTTATCTTTTATCTTCTTGTTACTGTGTGTATGAATTAACGAAGGAAACAGAAAGCATATATATATATATATGGGGGAAAATTTGCGGTTAATGCGGAATCTCGGGATGGTATCCTTCTCACAAGTTTTTATTTTTCTACTTTTTTTTAATTCAACAGCTAATTTGTATTTATGGTTAAAATTATTCTTTTTACTTATTTTCATATAAAATTTATTATGGATATTCTAAAAATAGTTTACACATATAAAAACTAAATTATGATAGAGCTGAAAAAAATAAATAAAAAATACTCCACCTATTTCTATTTTGCTACACAAATGGGTCATCAAAATTCGTTCTCAAATGATTCATTGATAAAATTAAGTTTAATTATATGAAAATTTCATGTGATTTCCCATCTTTCTTTGACGAAAGCATATATGTATTTGTATATCTCGATATATATATATATATTCTTTCTTCTTCTTATTTAGAAATGGTAGTTTGAAAAGGACTAACAGTGGCAAATTTGTAATTTTCTTGATTATTTGGGGGCTATTTATTTCTAAAAGTGACTCTGCTCTGCTCTGCTATGTATTGCAATTCTTCTTCATTCTTCACAGAGATTCTAGAATCCACCATTCTGGCTTGCTCGCTCTTTTCCTTCTCCTTTTCAGGCCTTGTTGCCGCTCTTTCTCAATTCTTATCATCGTTTTGAATTTCTCTGGTTCAACTCCAATTGGTCTTCGGTGTTACTGTATTTTGAATTACCCGTAAATTTTTCTTGTTTTTCCAGATTTTTCTTTCCTCAAATCTATACACTTCTGTGAAATGGACCTACAATGGTTCTAAAATGTGCATATCAACAATTGTATCTAATTTCCTCTTGCATTTTTGAGAATAAAACTAAATTCATAGATGACGTTGGATTTTTTATGCACGTAATGCAACTAAGGAGATCTCTGTGGTGATAGTTTGGGTCACTTTCATTTTTTCGGTAGTTTAAGTTATGATCTGTTTCAGTTTTTAAGGTGAAGTAGAGGAAGGAATTCAATATGCATATAAAGTGTTTGGTGAAAGTCTTGAAAGCATAATTCACACAAATTACATAAACTCAACATATTAAATTGAAAGAGTACTTTACAATGGGTTAGTACCTTGGTGTAGGATCAAGTCAGAGGAAAAGAGATGAGGGCATTTCTTTTACCAAAGATCCACAACACAAAAGAATTGACGACCTTCTTATTACTAACCTTTTAAGTGGCCACATCCAAAGGTCTGCTCACATGTTAAAGTATGCACTTTTAATGGAATTCACGGAGTCAGATTAGTCTTCAGACTCTATTTGCCTTGCTGGGACCATATCGTGCATTAGTTAATCTATCATGTTCATATATGTTGGATATTACTGTGGACTTCTTCTGCAGTAGAGCAGATGAGCAGGACTGCACGACGATATGTGCTCTGCTTCTGTAATGGCAGTCATACGGATGGAGAATCAACTAAGATAAAACCAGACTCAAAATCGCATATTGGACTATGTGAACGAGGTAAGAAGTTCTGTCGCTATAACTTTCTCCGTTTGTTCGATACAAATTGCTAATTGACTGACAACTTTACGAGCGTCTCCCAAACCCAATGGGAGGATCGACTGTTGACCATGGAAAGGTTTCTTTCATGCCAACAATCTCCTTCACAATTGGAGCAAAGGTGCAGTGAAGGTTACTAGCTTTCCAGTTGAGACTATGCCTTCGGGAAATAGGACATCACTTGGATACTGGAGACTCTATGAGCATTTCAATGACTCCATTTGTTGGTGCTCGGTTTAAGGAATTTGGCGTACACATTGTGTATTAAGCAAATGAGAACATTTTGGATGTAATACATCATCTCCTCCTGCACACCATCTCATGAATGAGGTGGATATCTCTGCATATCAAGTTCAAGTCCTCTGTCATCATGACTTTGATATTCAACAGAACTGTTCCATTTATGGATGGAATTCAATGGGTTGGTATGACTTTTTGTTTGGTCATAATTTGAAGATTTTTCTGACGAAATATCTCCCTACGACTAGCCAAAATGTCTATGCATGGACTTCTATATATCTGGAGTGGAGGATGATAAAACTTGGTCATTACCTTGATGCTGCTGTGGAGCTTAGGTTTTCTAAATTATAAGATTCACCATTCATTATATTTTATTTTCCTTAGGAAGTAGGTTCCTACTTTATCAATAAGTATCATAGGTATCCACTACATTTGCAGGTGGTTCTTCAAAAAGAGTAGTGGATGGGCATCAATGCAGGCTGGTTCCATTCCCAGGTGGTTCAATGTTAAACTGATCCTATTCATTAATTTGCATTTGTAGTGCTTGAATCAAGTCTGTTTCAAATTTAAGAGGATACAATCCATGAGGAAAAGCTAAGGTATGCCCTTGCAGTAGCGCGTGTAATTCAGTGTTGAGTATTAGTTATTTCCAGACTGATCATTTCTATTACTCATTTGGAGTCTATTTTGACTTACTAATTTCATTTCAACTACACTTCTTAGCCTGTGTTGGAGTGGTAATTATTAACTTTGTTTTATTTATTTGTGGTCTATTGTGACGAAGTAGCTACATATAAATTGTTTAAGCTTGTTATGCTCAATATTCCAGATCCAACTTAGGTTTCTATCATTTCCTCTTCAACGTTAGCTTTAGCCTATTATAAGGTTATTAAGCCGATGAGGTAGTAAAAAGGCACTTTGGTACACAAAGCATCTCATGTTATAGGCAGATGTGAGGAAGGTCCGCACCTCAAGAGGTGTGACGTAGATTACTTATAAATCATAATGAGAAAACTTTACCATTGATCCAAGGCCATTTTATTTTGATGTTGGTTCAAATACGTGATATGGTTTTTCTTCTCCAGTGGTAATGTACAAGTCCTCTACATATCAAGAAACCGTCTTCTCCGGTGGTGATCCATAAGTTTTTCACAAATCAAGATCGAGTCTTCATCTATGGTAGATGTAGTGATCCACACATTTTCATACGTCGCTGTTTACCTCCACATTCGTGCTCATATTTAATAAATAAGTTAGTGAAAGAGTTGGTTTTGGTTCTTGTGGAATCAAACTAAATGGAAGATGAATTAATATGAATATTTGGTAGGAAGATAATTAGTACAAAATACAAGTCAAAGATTGTATCTTGGTAGGTGAAAGTTAGGCAAACCATAAAATGGTTTGCTATCTTAACCTTGACAATTTTGACACATAGTGATGTCATGGATGACATCAATAGGATGAATTTATTCCTATAAATAGGTAGCTCTTAATTCATTTTCAAATAATCCTTTCACTTGCCTTCTCACCTTCTAAGGCATTGTGTTCTCTCTCTTGTAGTATTTCACTTATATTCTTTGTATAGTGAAATAAATATTAGTGCAGTTGTTCTTTGGTGGACGTAGGATCATTTTGATCCGAACCACGTTAAATATTGTTGTTCTTCCTTGTTCTTTAGTTTCACGTTTCCGCTAACAATTGGTATCAGAGCTCAGGTTGTCAACAAGTCTCAGCCCACTGGGAGGAACTGGGTTGTCGTTCTCTCCAGCCCAAGGCCCGATGTGTGAAGGGGGAGATTGTTGGGTTATCCCACATCGGAAGTGGAAGGGGCTGGTGGTCAATTTATAAGTGTGAGGGAAAGCCTCAACCTTTGAGCTAGCTTTTGGGTTGAGAAGGCCCAAGACCACCCAACATGAGTCTCTTCACAGAAATGAGACATGGGTCTTAGTTAAAAGGCCAAAGGGGATGAGGACAGTTGGATGCAAATGGGTCTACAGAAAGAAAGAAGGTATTCCAGAAGTGGAAGCTGCTAGGTTCAAGGCGAGATTGGTTGCAAAGGGTTTCAGTCAGAAGGAGGGAATTGACTACAATGAGATCTTTTCTCCAGTCGTGAAACATAGCTCAATTCGCGTGCTGCTAGCATTGGTTGCACAATTTGATTTAGAACTTCAACAGCTTGATGTCAAAACTGCTTTCTTACATGGTGATCTAGAAGAGACAATCTATATGGATCAGCCTGAAGGTTTCCTAGCTGAAGGAAAAGAAGACCATGTATGCCAACTGAAGAAGTCTTTGTATGGTTTGAAGCAATCCCCTAGACAGTGGTACAAGAGGTTTGATGCATTCATGACTACACATGGATTTTCGAGGAGTGCATTTGATAGTTGTGTGTATCACAAGAAGATGTCTGGTAACTCTATGATTTATCTTTTGTTGTATGTTAATGATATGCTTATTGCTGCTAACAACATCACAGAGATAAATATTTTGAAGAAACTGTTGAGCAAGTAATTTGACATGAAGGATCTAGGAGTTGCAAAGAAAATCCTTGGAATGGAAATTTCAAGAGAAAATGGTGTTGTACATCTTTCTCAGAAGAGGTACATCCGAAAAGTTCTTGAAAGATTCAATATGGATATGAGCAAGCCTCTAAGTACACCTTTAGCTTCTCATTTCAAGCTTTCAGAGTTACAAATGCCTCAATCTATGGATGAGGTGGAGCATATGTCAAAGGTTCCTTATGCGAGTGCAGTTGGTAGGATTATGTATGCTATGGTATGCACACGTCCAGATATTGCCCAATCTGTAAGTGTAGTAAGCAAGTACATGGCAAATCCAGGAAAAAGGCATTGGGAAGCTGTCAAGTGGATATTGAGATATCTCAAAGGAGCTCCTGATGTTGGCTTAACCTTTCGGAAAAGTGAAGGTATTTCAATTCTCGGTTATGTTGATTCTGACTATGCAGGGGATCTTGATCGAAGGAGGTCCACAACTGGATACATCTTTACTCTCGTTGGCAGTGCCGTTAGTTGGAAATCGACTTTACAGTCGATTGTCGCTTTGTCTACAACAGAGACAGAATATATGGCAGCAACGGAGGCAGTGAAAAAAGCTATCTGGTTGAAAGGTTTGGTGACAGAATTGAGTTCAGCTCAGCTTAAAACAATTCTAAAATGTGATAGTCAAAGTGCTATTCATTTGATTAAAAATCAAAGATTTCATGAGCGCACCAAACACATTGATGTCAGATTTCATTTTATTCGAGATGTCGTAGAAAAGGGAGCTATCAAGGTTGAGAAGGTTATCACAGACGATAACGCTGCAGACATGTTGACCAAAATAGTCCCGCTTGCCAAGTTTGCACACTGCAAGGACTTGGCGGGAGTATGCATCAATTGATGCAACTCTAAGAGAACAACTGCTAGGTGGAGCTGGTATGTTCAACAAAGGTTTGATTCTTCTTGTTTCTTACAATGGGATTGCCCAGTAAGCTTAGAAGTTTTGGCCGGAGTTGTTTATACGCATGCTTGGAACACAAACCAAGGTGGAGATTGAAAGAGTTGGTTTTGGTTCTTGTGGAATCAAACTAAATGGAAGATGAATTAATATGAATATTTGGTAGGAAGATAATTAGTACAAAATACAAGTCAAAGATTGTATCTTGGTAGGTGAAAGTTAGGCAACCATAAAATGGTTTGCTATCTTAACCTTGACAATTTTGACACATAGTGATGTCATGGATGACATCAATAGGATGAATTTATTCCTATAAATAGGTAGCTCTTAATTCATTTTCAAATAATCCTTTCACTTGCCTTCTCACCTTCTAAGGCATTGTGTTCTCTCTCTTGTAGTATTTCACTTATATTCTTTGTATAGTGAAATAAATATTAGTGCAGTTGTTCTTTGGTGGACGTAGGATCATTTTGATCCGAACCACGTTAAATATTGTTGTTCTTCCTTGTTCTTTAGTTTCACGTTTCCGCTAACAGTTAGTCCATCAATTCAAGAACAACCAAATATGTCATTTTTTCATCTTTTCCCTCGTCTTATACTTTTGTATTCTTCATTCTCCCTTATTCACTGTTGGTGAATAAGAGACTTTTAGAAATTGATGGAAAACATGAGAAGAGTTATTTTTATCCCGAGCTTATGCATCAATTTTGGTGATGAAATTTCACATTTGACTACGGAAATTGGAGGTAATTAATTTTCATTCTAATTAAATTTCTGCAGTTCTCCTTTCAGTTTTCGGAAACCTTGACTTCCACTATCCATTTACAACACATGTTATTCTATGTTATTAGCCTACTACTACATAGCTCTCTGCACACAATTCTATCCTATACGGAAAAAGAACACGCATCTCTATCGAGTACTAACGAGAGAAACATTAAAAAGGCCAAATCGTTCTTCACAAGTGAGTTAGAAATGCAGGCAACTCCACATTATAGTCATCCTGCAATGAGTTTATTATTGCATACACATCAGTGATTGGTGAAATATCTTTTCTCTATATTTCCACTGCCTTGCTAATGGTCATTAATAGACAGTTTGGCCGCAAGAAGAACTAGAAGTCACATTATCCAGTCTTACAATTAAAGGGAGCATAGTATATATGTCATTGAACTAGATCTGTTTCACTAGACTTCTATTTCTCCTTTTCAGATTTTCTGGAATTTCTTTCACTTTTTCAGCTGGTTAATGTTCAAGTTATCATGTTTCTACTTTAACTTACATTTTGTACATGAAGCACATAGTAACTTTTTTTTTTGAATCATTCCCTACTTTTCTCTACTTGCATGTAGTTTTCCAATCAAATATGATTACATTCAACTTTGAACTGATGTAAGTCTTGAGATAGGAGTTTGAACTCTATCGGTTTATCACCACCACGAATGCAGTTCACACAGGAAGAAAATAGATGTGTGTCTAGAAATAAAAGAAGAATTTCATGCCCTTGTAACTCATCAAACTGCACATACGATAGCTGCCAAACTCCACTTTTGCTGTTGCCAGGTGGAATGATTCATTCAACCTCGGTATCGGCAACCAAGACACCCTTCTCTGTCGAATGAATCTTCAAATCATCATCTTCAAATCACGACTCTGATCATGGTTTTCAGTTGACTTTATCTCACAGATTCCCTAGAAAGAAAGATTTCCTCTCTTAAAGATGCTTTCTTCCTGTAATAGAAGTCAAACTCAACAGCTGACGCAACTACTTATGCACTCACCTAGACCAAGCTAAAAGGACTTCTACAATTTTCTCAAACATCCCTAAAAAATTCCCCCATTTTAAGCTTGGAATGAAATATTAAAAGCAAGAAAACACTTGCTCTACGACAGGAACATATATGCTATGATGGACAGAAACATATATGCTATGATGGACAGGAACATATATGCTATGATGCTCAGGTCAAAAATGTCGAAAAAAGAAAGACGTTTCTATGATAATTTTATTCATCTCTCGACTTTACTTTTCATTCAACCAATTTCAATTTGGACAATGATTTTTTTTTGCAGCTTTGACTCAGCTCTAAATTGAAAAGTTTAAAGGTTCATCAATGCTACCACGAGTGCTGCACTAAAAAGTAAATTGAAAAGTTTAAAGTGTATTTCCATCCTATTGGTGTTCTATGATAATAGAAACTTCTCCCATTGACTTCACAAGTTTAATATATATATATATTCTATTAGCGATAGAATTTTATTTTTACTCATAAGATATTTTTTTTGAGAGTTTCTCGTTGCAGTTGAGAATTTCTCCTTAACATGACTTTGTGTTTTCACACCTATGGTTTTTTTGATGAAGTGTCATAAACAACTTTTGACATATCTAACAAACTTTAGAATTTCATCAGCCTACATACACATCAAATTAAGAAATTACAATTACATGTAACCTATTCAATTGTAAAAGAAAAGGTTTTGATATTAATAACATTTCATTAATTAAAATTAACCTTATCCCTCGAACCTTTAAAAATCTCAACTATTTCATCGCAGATAAAACTCAGAGTCATAATCTTTATTGTTTCATTTTTCAGAATTTCATAAGGATGGGTATTCCCAATTGCATTATCAATACCTACGAAAAAACTTTACAAGGAAAAATAATTAGAATTTAATGCCCTTTGTAACTATTTGATATACTTTATATTGAGATAAATCAAACATATATATATATATATATATATATATATATATATATACTCATCGATGAATTTCTATAGCAAATTATTGAAAAAGAAAGGAAAATTAAAATCTCCAAAAGTGATTTCACTTTCAAAATTAGGTGTGAAAAATAAGTGAATTTTTAATTTATTTCTAACATTTAGTTTATAAACAAAAACATTAATTTTTATATAATTCAACCATGTATTTAAAAGTATCAAAAGAAAAGTTGAAAACAAAAACTACTTTGCTCCTTACCTAACACACCTTCATTTAAAGATTTTGCTTCTTTATTGAAAGTGAGATTAAGTTTAAAATTTAAACTTTTTTGCTATTTTCTATAACATTAAGAAAATTAAAAATTATCATGCATCTTTTTTACCTATAAAATCCAATTATTTAAATATCAATCTCAAAACCAACATGTTATAGACAACTTATGCATTTTAATTTTACTTTCCTAAAATTTATTGTACTGCGTTTAACGTTGTAGTAATTTTTTTCTAGCTTTTACTCAGTGAACAATATATTCTCACACTTTATGACACTGTAAGATTGATATGTCCTAAAAGGCAACAACAATAGATAGCTACTGTATTTGAACTATATTTTAACTTAATATAACACGAAAAATAAATTTCTAAATTATAATTAAATAAGCTAGCATTTAGTGAAAGATTCAAAAAAGATATTTTGACAATCTATTTTTAAATGTTTTTTTGACAATGTAATTTAATCTGAAAGTTTCGATTTTTAAATATTGTTTGGAACTTCCGGTCAAACTTTAACTTTTTTCCAAATAAATACATGTTCAAGTACAATTTCCAAATAACAAAATCAGTAGTTAAATCTTTTAATTTTCAAATTTCAACATAAAAAAATATAGTCAAACGAGGTTAAAATTAGGACTGACACCAACAATATTAAGTTGAGTGGAAAGGACCCTCCATCACGTGAAGTGCACAAATAACAAATTTTGCATGTGTTTTTAAAGAGGAAACATCAACTAAAAATACAAGTAACCTCAAAGGATAATAGTATAGATTCTTTCAAGTGTTTGGTTATAAAACTTCAAAATTTAATTTGAAGTTGAATCTCAAATTTGGGAAAAAGTGATCTTAAAGTTTTTTTTTTTATCTCCATCTTCATAAATCAAATAACATGTCATCTTCTCTCCATTGCAAAAAGTAAAATAAAGAACAAGTTCATTCAACTTCCACTTTATAAATTTAAAAAAAATCAAAAAAATATTTGAAATCTATTATAAACTTCACTTATTAAATTCTAAAATCTTGAGTATAAAAATCTTAAAGGAAGATGTTAAGGGAATCTACCTAAAGACATTATCACAAAGCAAAAGCATTGATTCAAAAAATGTTTCTATCTCTTTCCTCTAGCTTTATGTTACCATCAACGGCAGTAATAGAAATGTGCAAGAAAATATGTAAACCCTAATGGGTGAAAAAGATAAATTTATGAGATGTTTAGATTTAATCAGGAACGTCCATCAACTAAGTCATGTAATGATAGCTTGAGAGTCTTCGTTAGTTATTAATGATCTACTTTACATTAATTGGGTAACACATAAAATAATAATAAGTCTAACATTTTTCCACTTGGCCGAATAACCACATAACGCTATTTAACAGGAAATATCATAAACAACAAAGAGATTAAAATTAATAAGCCTCATCATCTACAATTTACCTAATTTTGCTCCATAACTACAGTTTCATTTCCTATGGGTATTTCTGTTTGTATAATTAGCTTGTTACTATACAAATAGAGTAAGCCGGTCAGTATAATTTGCTTGTCAATACACAAAAAAGGTAACTATATACAAATTAATTATGTATGAATATGGTTAGAAATTTTTCAAAAACTTATACAAATAAAATGTATCAACATGATAGCATATACAAGTTAGGGTAAGTATATACAAATTTTAGATTTATAAAATTATGAACTAAATTATACAAATTCTGAATTTATACAATTAGGAGTCAAATTATACAAAATTTGGACCTGGCCCACATGAATATTGTTATATATTAGCGTCGAAAAGTAATTTCTTCAAAAAGATTGAAGATGCTAAGCCTCAGAAGTTGCAGAGGCGACATCGCATTTGGAGTACTTTGGAGGAATAGATAAAGATAATGTTTGGTATGAAGGAAAATGTTTTTATGGAAAACAAGTAGAATTATGACTTATTTTCTCGTGTTTTCAACACTAATTTTTCGGTATTATGTTGATTTGACAAACTTATGGAGGAACCAGATGAAGGATGAGATATGCACAGACCGATTTGCAACGGTCTCTCAGAGTGATCTTATTTCATAGGGGTTCTAAGGAGAGACCATTTATGCACCAGGGACGATCTCTCAGGTATCCATAATCTGAAAAAGTTATTGGGTGTTTAAATGGAGATTAGAAAAATTCTATCTGAATAGGTCGTGGTTTTACTCCCTTGAGCATAGAGGTTTTCAGGTTTTTACGTTTGTTCTTTGGTTTATGTTCTTAGTCATATATAGAACCTAATGAGGGACAATGTTCCACTATTGCGGCGACTCATACAATCTTCAATACATTTTATTCATAGTTATAGAAACAAGTAAGGGACCTGGTTCATATTATTATCACAGTCTCATACAACTCTTCAATTTGTATCAAAGCAGGTTTTCTCTAAAAAGTTACACGTAGAAAGGATATTTTCAAATGGTTGCCCCATTGAATCTGGACAAAGGTCAAATACTGAATAACTAGACCACCTATGTTCAATGCCAACACTACTGGTGGTGGAAGAAAGGATGCACAACTTCAGATCGAAAATCGATTGAGAAGAATTTCAAGGCTAAGAAGGTTGTTAGCGTATTATTACTATGGCTGAACAATGATCACTTAAAATATACCCATGAAATTGATGAATCAACAACGATATAGATGAATCATCTATGAATTATATGACAAAATCAACTGCGAAATTGATGAATCAACCACCAAATCGATGTTCTGTTGGCGCTTTATACCAATTTATGAACCTTAGAAATAAATATGTATCAACTTAGAAGCAGAGAAGTTCATTGCCATCTTGCTTTTATAGTAACGGAAATTTGAGATTGAATATACTGTTGCCAAATGAAAAAAATTAGTTTATATGTATACAACATGTATGATAATAAGTAAACATCAATATAATGTGTTTTGTGTGAGCATGAAATACCAAATTAGATGAAATAAGTTCATGTTATTGACTTGTTGAGTTAATTTCTGGAAAAAAAAATTAAAATAATAAGTGAAAATTATGCATTATGCAATGTAATATAGTGTTGGAAACAAACCATCTACATGTCATCTTTATTAAGAGCAAATAATGGTACAACCTATTGCCAAATTTATGAGCATTTATATATTTAATATGATCGAAATAATACAACAAATATAAGGTAATATAATAGAAGAGACTTAAGAAGTGTGTTATACATACTTATAAGATTTAGTATGACAGTTATAAGACTAAAGTGAATGGCTAGATATTCAAAACCCTCAAGGTCATATTTAGCTAATTTAATTAAAATAAAATAAGAGAAAATGACAAAAAAATGAGAAATTAATTAATAGGACTCTTCTAGGAGCTAACTAAAAATAGTGAAAAAGACAATAATATTATCAAATAAGTTATAGAATTTATGGAGTATTTCTTAGGTTTTTATGTGCTAATATTTGGATTATGATTTGACCGTATAGACTTTTCACTATCTAAACGAATTTGGCCTATAAAATGAGTTGAGCTCATTGCAACTCTTCAATTTCTTCGGTGTTTTTGGAGTAAGAAAGAAAAGGATGTCTTATAGGTGAACAACATTTGCATTAATCATATATATATATTTATATAAAAGAGAATCCTAGGCCCGCCTACCTAGCGCCACCACAAAAAAAAAATTTCATTTTAAATTTCATTTATTTCTAAAAATACCCTTCCCCTTCGTGAAAAGATGTGACTATAATTAAAAGTTATGACATTTAAGAAAAATTGTGACTTTTATAAAAGATTGTGACCTTTCTAAAGGTTTGTAACTTTTCCAAAGAGTTGTGACATTTTCAATAAGGTAGAATACACATTTGTTCACACTACCCATTTTGTCTATAAATAGAGGGATTTTCTCTTATTTAAAAACAATGAAAATTGTAAAATAATGCTTCTTTTGCATAATTTAATATGTGTGTACTTTGCTCCTGTTGAATGACTCACTGACACCATTGTTATTGTATCAATACACTTGTGAATAGAATCGTTCCATCTTGAGAGGATCTATTCCTTTAAGACCCACGTACTAAAGAAGTATAATTTCCTTAAGGAGACATTGTGCATTCAATGATCTCAATTTTTTACTTTATGTTTCATTCTATTGTTATAGATCTTCGTATATTTTTTACAGTCATTAATTTATGTTTATGATATTAATTGTTGTTTATCATTACATGTTTTAAACTTTGTTGTTTATGTTTCTGTAAAATTATTGTTATAAGTATTTGTTAGTACAAAAAAATTATTTATATATTAGAAAATTTAATATCTCATGTTGATGTTCATCTAATCATATATTATTATAAGTGGGAAGGTTTTGTCTTTAAAGTTGAATTACATTTTTGCCCTTATTGTTAATTAAAATATTTTTAAAACCTAATTAATTAAATATTAAGTAATAAAATTTCAGTTATTTTTTAGATTATGAGTTATTTATTAGCATGAAAATCAAATAATTATTTATTATATTGTATAATGAATTAGCCAAAAGAAATAATTACAAATTAAATGCAAGTGCATGTATGGTGAAGAACCCAATCACAAATTAATTGTAAGTGCATGTATGGTGAAGAACCTAAGAGTTATTTGTATGACTTTAATTTTTTTTCAGCATGACTTTTGAGTTTCTGTATGACATTATACATTGATTAACTTATAGATACACTTGTGTGCTTCATGAAAAGATACTTTTCTGTAAACTTTGTCATGAAGTAATGTTAGTTATTTTTTTTTTATTTTTGCTTGTTTTAAGATAATGAACCATGGAAATGCTAATGATATGAAAGAATTTTCACCAGTTTCATTATCAAGGTGTGAGGAATAATGAAAAACAAGAGATTATTTTTATAAAGAAAATTCGTCACATTTCATTATTGTATCTCTTGATTCTTTAATTTCGATATTACTTCTCTTTTGCTTCTTGTATCATTTGATATGTGTTCTCATTTTTCAAGGTTTAAGTGATGTTGAATGAAAGAAAATCTACATATGCACACATATATTATGTTATGTTTATAGATTCTATTATGTATATTTTTACATCATATCATTTTATTATGATATTATTCTATAACTTCGAAAGGAATTCTCTTGCATCTATGAGTTACTTTTAATGTACCATATTTTATGTCATCTTTAGAAATAAAATAATAACTTAAATTTATGAATAAAGGTGATTGCATATTTAGAGCTACAAGCTTTAAAGGAAAAAAGTATATTCAAGGATAGATATACAATTAGATAAATAGAATATCTTAAACTAAAGTAATTAAAAACTAAATAAATCCTATCAAATTGAACGACCACATAATGTTTAAAGACATATTTTTACTCTTCAATCAAATTCTTTTGGTATTTTAGTGGTATTTTATCCCCAGGTGATGTTTATTAGTAAAGTAGTTGTTTCTTTATGCTGCTAAGCTTTAATTCTGGTTACACTTGAATGTGTAATTGCATGAATTACTATAGATAATTTTTATTATGTATGAGATGATATATTGTAGATGAACTTGTATTTTAGAGGATTTATTCATTTTTTGAAGTTCTTTGTCTAATTTGATGTGGCATCACACGAAGCATGTTGATCTTAATAGCTTGTCATGTTACATTTGATATTATATATACATTTTAACTAATTATTTCTATTAAATTTGATTATGAAAGGCCTCTGAAGTTTAATTCAGACAAAAGGTAACCTATCTCTTTCAAAATTTCATATAACTCATCACACATTAATTCTAATATTATTTTAATAAACTATTACTTAGCCTGGAATACACGTGCAACGCACGTGCTCAAAACTAGTTTCTCAAAAATATCAAATAGTAACACTTCTCGAAGCAAATGATAAAGTATAAAATCAAACTAATGATGATTGATTGAAGGATAAATGATAAGATGTTATAATTATCATTTTCCTTTATATTATTAATGTCCATTGCTACGTAATCTTGTATGTAAGTCAACAATGATTTAATTTAATGGCTGGTAGGTTTTAAGTATTATTTTATAAATTTTGTGATATCAAATTTCCGGTCGAAACGCGAGTAGTTTTACCAGTTAATAATACATAAGTGAATTTTTATAATGACACAACTGCAAAATTGAAGTGTTGGACTTCTAACTCTATATTTCTATAAATAAAATGCTACTATTAGATTAAATTTACTATTTAATTAGATTTTGATTTAGTATAGGAACAAAATGGAAATCTAACTTTGAAGTTTGAACCTTTCCACTTTTTCCGAAAGAAAAAACAGAACAAAAGCTGCAGCCTAAAGTGATGTGTTGAGTGTGATTATCATAGACATTTGAGTGATAAAATGCTTCTTTCCATTAAATAAGGACTGAGAAAATTAATAGTATCTTCAATCTATACAGACCTAAAATATAGATGCATCAAAACATATAGTGTTTATAAGCCCCTAGCCAATAGCCTAAACCTTAAGTTTGTTTCGAGAGGTGTCAATTTATGTATTTATCTTTATAAAATTAGAATTTAACCACTATATACAACATAATTTTTCGACGAAGGGGTGTCACTCGATACCCCTCGGACCAAGGTAGGTCCGCAACTGCACCAAAACATCTGAAATTCCAGTCGAAGTAGAAAAAGAAATATGTGAAATAATACGATTTAGAAAAAAATATGAGTCTTCGCCCTAAAAAAGTTCATCTGCACCAAAAGATCATTAACAAATGACTCAGTTGGTTTAGAGGTGTAATGTCTCATTTCTTGTGATTTTGCTTTTAATTGGAAATGGCCATTTTGCCCTTTCCCATAGAGTTTTCATGCTTAGTTTGTGTTTCGAGAATAGTTTGTGTGGTTCCCAATGCGATCAAGTGTGGTTTTGGTGATTTGACCACTCTAGAGTTGAGAATTCTTGATAGGATTGATTTTGGTCAACATGTTGAGTTCCGACCGTCAAATGTGAATTTTATAAGTTTCATCAAACGTCAAGTTTGATATAGTAGAGTGGTTGGTTATTTTTTTGAGGCATAATGTTGAGAGATGGGTGTTTAGGTAAGTAGTTGAGCTTCAGGCCTAAAGAGAGATCCAGGAGAGAATTTCCGTTATAACGATATTTTTTCAGAAATTTGACAATTCCATTGAGTCCGAAATGTCAAATTGAGTGGGTAGCATATTTGGTTTATTTTTATTGTGTCCCGTATGAATTCCAAGGGTCCATTCAAAGACTTTAATAAGATAGAAGAAGATGGTGTTGTTGACCGCGGTAAATGCATGGTCAACAATCAAAGGTGGTCAGCAGAATGTCCGCAACCCTTTTCTTTGGCTAAAACAATCCCCTTTCTTCCCATTTTACTTCCCTTCAACCCTTTTCTTTGGCTAAAACAATCCCCTTTCTTCCTATTTCACTTCCCTTCACCATTCTTTTCATCTTGGGAGCTTTGGTGGGAGATTCTGGAAGCATTTTCTTGAGAAAAAGTTGTTTGGGTAAATTCCTTTATCAATTTTATATCGTTTTCTTCAAATTTCATCTTCCAAATCACTTTAAAATCAATATTTCAAATGTGGATTTTGGGAGTTTTTCCCCAAATTGAAAAATGAGTAATTTCTTGATTTGCAGCTCGATTCTTGCTTGTTTTGATGGGGTTTTCAACCATAATCTCTTCTTGACTTGTCGAATTTGTTTTTCAACTAAAAATCTAATTTTACCCTTATGATTTTCGAAGTAATTTTTGAACTATTTTACCCCAGATTTCAAATCCTATTAATATATATATTATTGGACTCCTTTTGATGAACTTTTTCCATTTTTGATAGTTGAGGATCGTTTCGGTGACTGGGTGGTAGAGGAATTTCTCTGATAGAGTTGCTCAGTGAAGTTTTGACCTTGAGGTAGGTTTAACTATCCCTCATATAAACTGAGATGAGTAATTAACCTGTTCTTAGGAAGACAATTGTGAAATGAATGGTAGTATGTATAGATCTCCCCAATTTAATTCGTATGATGCCTTATTGTGATGTTTAGCCTTTGTGGAGGATTGTGTGTTATTGTTAATTGTTGTGGGAAGTCTGTGATATTTGAGTAATTGTCCGAGTGAGAGGTTGTGAGACTTAAATTTATATTTGACATGAAAATGCCCGAGTAGGAACTGAGTTTATTTTTGAACCACCTTTAAGAAAATTAATAAAATGCTCTTCTAGGTGGTGAAAGATTGGCTTTAAGTGGTTTCCTCCACCACTCCTATCCTTTGAGAATGTGTTTCATGACCTATTGACTTTGAGAACTTAATACTATTTGAAATCTTTGATGAGATGATTATGTCCTTATGTTGTGTGTCTTGTGAAGTATTCATTATCATGTATTATATCATGGTTTATGAAAATATGAAAAGTGGAGAAATACTATTCTTTTAAGAAAGAAAATGTGACATCTTACTTATATCATTGACCATGCTGAGGTGGAAAGTTGATGTGATATTGAGATATTGGGATTGGTAAATGGACTATAAGTCTTCATGGGTCCTTCTCTAGAAGCTAGAGGCTTGGCAAGGTGTATACGACATGTTGTGCGACAATCTTGGTACCACCACATTGTCTCATCATTTAATCATCTCATTACATCAGATGTGTTAGTCTTGTTGTATTATGTAATTTATGTATGTGTTGATTTCATTATTCTCTACCTTCTTATGTGTTTACTTTATTCACGCCATTCTTTATAAATTGATGACACAAATGTCGGAAAGAGACTTTTCTACATGCAGGTTGAAGTGTTCATAGTTTATTTCTTAAGTCTCTTTAGTTTATTATACTCATTAGCCTAACCTAGTGAGTACATGTGGATTGTACTCACCGCCTACTTTTGTTATCCCTTTACAACAGATCCTAGTCAGAGTGACCTCGTAGTTGTTGAGTAGATACAATAGAGTTCTCTCTATTTGAGTTTGTGGGGAGATCCTGCTTTCAGAATCATCATTAGTCTTTGTCTATAGCTTAATGTCTTTAAATTTCTTTTCGAAGACTTGAGATGTATTTCAGATTCTTGAAATGTATTAGAGTCTCTTTATACTTATGTTAGCAAGATTTGGGATATTTTTTGTTATTTTATTGTTTGTGGCTTGACTTCCATTTGGGTGTCTCATATGTGTATTCTTTTGGCTTACACACATTTTAAGGTTTTTGGTTGTGTGCCATTATGACCTTAGCTTTGGATCATAACAATCATCCACACAGATGACCCTAGATAGATCCCCATTAATTTCTTTTGAGTCGAGTTTGTCGCACAGGGCTTGCCTAGTGTTGGTACATCTTATGTGTTGTTTGTAGGCTATTATAAAATGAGGATTTCACCCTGTGCACTAAAAGTGCTCACCCCGAAGGACAGAGGTTGCAACAGAAGTTGTAGCATCTGCTTGAGATTTTCAAACAGAGTGCTCACCCAAAGAAAAGAGGTCGCGATAGAGGTTGTAACGATTATGGGTTACCAGTAAATATAAATACAATCTGATGGTGGAGTAGAGGGGGAGCAGGAGATAAAACATATTATCATACTAAGAGGACCCATAAATTTCTAGGTCTAGGCACGACTCAAGTGTAAGACTAGTAAAGCATTCTTTTATGCCCAAATATTTTAAGGCTGAAAAAAATTCTGATATTGTATTTCAAGATTTTAATTTCACTTAAAACAATATTGATGATTGTAAAAAAAAAAAACCCATAATAATACCTTTTTTTTTTTTATATAAAAAAAAAACAACTTTCTACTCTTTACTAATCAAATATATTTTAGAATTTTGAATAAAGAACTTAAATGTACATATTAACAAATAAAATTTGTACAACAACATCCAAGATAATTTATTGCGAATACATGAGTAACATCTTACTAATTATAATTAATCCTTACATTTATAAATGATAATATTACTTGTGAAGTTAAATGTTTTGTTTCTCATAAGAAAACTACCCTAAAACTTGTATGTAAGAAAAAATATAACTCTAAACTATTATTATTTTGTGTGCATCTGTATATAATTAAATTGTTTTATTAATATTTGATTTTAGACTATTAATTCTATTGATGCATCTTTTATTAGATCCTAACTTTTCTTTGTTCAAAGACACGATACCAAGCATGTCAATTAATTTTGAGAAACAAACACTCTAAAGAACAAATTTATTTCTTTTAGTGTTCTTGGAGTTATGTTTTCCATTTTTAAAAATAAGCTTGAAAATAAATGATCACACAATTTTTAAAATTGGTCATTATAAAAATCAAAACGAAAATTTGTGTTCTTAATCGAACCAAAGAATCACGTGGATATGTTTTAATAAATGACAGAAGAAGTAAAATTCTAACTAAAAGAGATAAAGAATAGGAAAATCATGGATTATCAGATTGGGGAAGTAAGTTAATCCAACTTCCTTAAGTCCAGATAGAAAATTTATGTAACTTAGATCAAGATTCAGATAATGAAAGATTCCGAATAATCTTTATTTTATGATTTGATCACTTTTTTACTAGTTATCCCAACATGCACTAATCCTACTTTTCGCTAATAATATCTAATTCAAAAATGATTTAATGAAAATTTTGGACATAATATTTCTAGAAACAAGAATTAAATAAACAAACTTGAATCCAAATGTGATATTTTCATCACTTACCTCTAAGCTAAATTGCATGACTACCTTGGGTAATCAAATTTTAAGTCAAATTTGATTTTTCATCAAATTCAATTTCCTCAGTAGATAAATAATTCATGAAATTTAGTTATATTTTGTCACTTTTCTTCACTTATCTGGTATTTCTTAAAAATTATTTATTTAGGAGAAAGAAAAAGCAAAATCAACTTTACTAAATGTAAATGTTATAAACCGTAAGTCTAAGGGGTGGCTTAACCAATGAAAGGAAGAGAGTGCGATTGATGCGAGTCCTCTTGATTAGGAAAATTTTAAAGTTGCTTTCCTTGATATGTTCTTTACCTATGATATTAGGGAGGCATAGGTGCTTTAATATATTGACCTTTTTCAAGGAAATATGAGTGTGACAGAGTATGCTTCAAAATTCACACAATTGTCCAAATATGCTCTTTCTATGGTCGTCGATTCTTGAGCAAGGATTATTAAGTTTGTTTAGAGTTTGTTCGGAAGGTGTTTAAGAAATTTCATACATCCATGCTCATTAAAGAAATGGATATTTCCTGTTTGATGACTATGTCCAATAAATAGAAGAAGAGAAGCTTAGGAAAGATCTAGGGAGGGAAAAAATGGACAAGACTAGTCATGTTGACTTTTCACATTTGAGGTCTGATGAACATGGTCGTTCTAGATTCCGACAAAGGTTATCCATTCAAGGTTCTTCTAATGCTACGGTTTTGAAGGTTAACAAAGATAGAGCGCCTAACTCTAAGTATCAATAAGGAAGTTGCGGTGGATCTTCCTTGACTTTCTGTGCTAGGTACGGTAGGAAGAACGATGGTAAATGCTTAGCCGATACTGATAGTTTCTTTAGTTATTGTAAAAGTGGTCACAAAATGAGGGATTGTCTGTCACTTGTTATTAAGGTAAGGGATAATAGGTAAGCTCTTCCTAATGGTTCCGATTCAAGTGCTCCAAAGTAAAATCAATTCTATGCACTTCAAACTTGTCATGATCAAGATAGTTTTCCCAATGTGGTTACCGGTATGTTGAAAGTTTTTCATCTAGTTGTTTATTCTTTACTTGATCCCGGTGTCAATTTTTCTTTTGTTACGCCATATCTCTAATCCTGTTGGTGAATCTATTGTGGCTAAGAGAGTTTATAGAAAGTGTTCAGTCTCCTTATCCTATAAAGTCACTTATGTTGACTTTGTAAAGTTTTATATGTTAGATTTCGATGTTATTATTGGTATGGATTGGATTCATTCTTGATATGCCTCTATTACATTAATTGTAGAATCAATGGTTAAGTTTCAATTTCCAAATAAGTGTATTATAGAGTGGAAATATGGGTATTCTATGCCTAATGGTTAGTTTGTTTCTTGTCTTAAAGCTACAAAAAAATGATTTTGAACGGTTACATATATCATCTTTGTCACATCCGGGGAGCACCCCCTAGACGTAACAGGCGTCGCGTCCTCATTGAGGACTAAGACTAACCTCTTAGCTTACATCATTACATTCATTGGTTAAAATGCGGAAAAATTAAAACCTTTCTTCTATATATATATATATATATATAACATTGTCTTAATACCGGATGTCTCTTCCCATAACCATCTAAACAAGAGTATAACAATTGTGCATAACACATACAAACAATACAATAAAATCCACATATAGGTTATACAATCTTTAGTACTCGAATGAAAGGAAATAAACATATTGTCTTTAAGATTAATCAATATCCTATGCTAGAAAATAACACTGTCCTCGAAGTAGTGAGGACCTACCCAACTTGGAGAATGAGAATCCAAGTCTTTCTTCAAATGTTGTCATAAGCCTTCAACAACCGAAACTTAAAATGTTGGGAAAAAAGGAGAAAATGGGGTTAGAACATCATTTGTACTAAGCATGAGACCGTATGCACACACAATATAAAATCATGCTAAAAAGGGACATTTCATAAAAGAATGCAATTTACTTTGAAAAGCCTTATATACATTCAAGAACCCATACCAACCAATAAGACATATTCATTAAGTCAATACCATGTACATCACAAGACCAACAATACTAAGTCTAGTCAAGCCAACATGCATGCATATCAACATAATTGAGCACATAGTCAAGACAACTCTATCATCAATTTATAATATCAATAAGCATGAGTAAGAGTTCATAACATCATAACCAAGCAAGACCATTACTCATGTACCCTCATGAAGTCCACTAGTGCAATAACTAAGCAAAGCCCCATAACCATACTCAATCAAGTAAATCCAACAAGAACCATGAACAATGTCCTACTTCGCATAACATACCATAATAGTACAGAGCGTCATACTTTAGCAATAGAGACCAATCATCATTTAGTATCATCAACATGGAAGATCATCATATACATATCATTTACATTTATAAACATATACATACATAAGAACATCCTCCTAAGACTTCCCTCAAGGCTAACTAGTGCAATGTTTAGATAGAGTCCCATACCCCTACCTAAACTAAGCTAAGCCCCTTAGGTCATCCTAGTTAGAGTTCATTCATTTAGTTCATTTTACCTTTTTGGGAACATCTTGACTTAACAGACATAGACCACATTTGGACATGTGGAATTCGGTGTCATGATAACCTACACCGAAAGAAGGCCGATTACATGCCGAGGTAGTACCAAATCATGAACATAGCATCTAGGTGGATCCACTAGCTAGTATATTCCTATGGGTGCAACATAGTTCAAGAATTAGGAGATATAGTTAGGACCCTCTTTATGCTACATGCATTATAGTCTACAATCTCATGAGTACATTAGTGATCCTACCTTCCCTATGTTGGAAGGGACACTTCTTACTCTAATTCACTCGGTGCAAAGCTAGAGTCCCTTTAAAAATGTCTTTAATGCCTTTATTAATCATCATATCTTAATGTAGGTCATAGAGTCTATCCCTTATATAATCATAATCTTCATAGCTCAATAAGAATTGCAAGATGTCATGCCCCGAGCTACCCCGTGAGACGCGGAAACAGAACCCAGGACCACGAGTGATCCCAAGCTAACCTTGATGGCATGATCATGAACATACTAAAGATAATAAACTGAATGTGAAAGCTAAATCATAATTTAAACTGAATAGATGTGGAATAACCATATTCTATAACTGAGATGAATGAAATACTAATGAGTTTAATACAAGGAAACTATTAAATCAACACTAAGCTGAAACTAACAATGTCTGCAAAATAGCCTCTTAACTTACTAAAAATGTTGGGACAGGCCCCATCTAAGTCTAGCAAAAATTGAAACTAAAGGACTAAGTACTAAAATGAAACTCATGACTATTGTCCTCGGAGAATGAGGACTTACCACTGAATCGGCCGAAATGGAGATCGAAAATCGATCTATGCGTGATTGGATGTTTACAACCTAAACCTACATCATGAGAATATATATCTCATGTATGCTTCAGTACTTGGAAGGTACTGAGCATGTATGATAGAATAAAGCTGAAACAAAATATAACCGAACAAACACAAAAATAAGTACGATAATCTGAACATGATATATACTGAATTCTGAGCTAACTCGATGCAATTACCAAATTTATAACATGATGAGACGGAATAATAACTGAATTGTAAATATGGTCAATCAATTAGAGTTTGACTGAACTGTGGAAGCTACTAATCATCGATAATAAAATCACATGACCTAAATGTGGAGTCCGATGTATACGCCCCATCGAGAGGAACCAATATATGCTGCCAGAGGTATAAAGGCATGCTGGCGTGACCACTAAACTGATGCCCACAGAGGTGACTTACAACGTACTTGACTAGTAGTTTTGGGACTAATTGGGTACGCTTAATCCTAGTCCAACTCGGTATTATGCTACTCCCAATGAATAAAGTGATTAAGACATTATGAATGAATTTCTGTAAATACTAGATAGCTCAAAACTGAACATGCAAACTGAGAATGTAACAATTTATCTGATAATAATGCATCAATAACTGAGTCATGTATATCTGAAGTAACTGAAATATCTGACCTAGCATGTTTAATTCAAGAACTAAAGAAATATATAGCTAGAGTTCTAAATTCATGTGATAGACGGAATAATATCTTTACAATATGATTTGGAACATATATGTAACTAATTCGTGATAATCTGTAGCAATACTAGAAACTCTAGGTCTAATTATGGTAAGTGAATCAAGAACTGACTGAAAACTAGGGACCTAATGAGTGAAAGAAACCCACTAGTTAAATCCCACATACCTTGTGATGAAATTCACAGAAAAATATATAGATTTTGGGGCTGGAACTGAGGGAACCTTGTTGCGTTCTTGAACTAGGGTTTTTGACCTTTTTCTCCTTTCTTGCTTTTAATTCTCTAAGTTTTGATTTAATAATTTGACCTAGGTAAGTTTTAATTATGTTTCTAAGATTAAACTAACTAAAATCTGATGATTTAGGGTCAAAACGACATATCTTAGGGTTTACACGAAGTCAAAAAAGACCAAAAGACCCCCGAGTTAATTTCTGTCAAACAAAACGACAACCTGGACTGACGAGCCGCCGTTCAATCGACGGTCCGTCGTTTGGGTCCGTAGGTTGAGTCTGTTCTACAGGCCTTTACTAAAACATGCATAAAGTTTTACTCAAAGGTCTGATTTTAGCAAACTTGGTGGCTATGAAAAGCTAATTAAATTATCTATCATTTCGTCGAACATAAGACACCAAGATTTACATGGAAAACCCTTCGATGTGAAGAGTAAAAAACCACGGGACCAAAAGCTCCACTATAATCACCAAGAGTTACAATATTGTTATCCAAAATTGGCCACAAAACAAGTGCCAAACAATGAGCAACAACAAAATAAGATTGCACCAAATCTAGAGAATTAAAGGAGCAATATCACCAATTTCGCAGCTACTGTTCACGACAGCAAAAATGAAGCTGCAGGCCACCAAATCCAACTCTTTCATTTCCTAATCAAACATTGAGATGAAGATAATATGCTGTCCAAAAATCAGCTCAATCGGACAAGAAACGAAGCGGGAATCGCAATTTGAAGTTGGTTGTTAGGGCTGAATTTTTGACTGCGAAAATCTCTCTTTCTCTCTTTTTGGCTGCTGAAAAAAAACCTCTTGTATGTCTGAAAATAATACCTAAATAGGCTTATATTTGGCTCATAAGAATGGGCCTATGGGCAAAAGTAGGTTGGTCCAAATTGGGCTTTTATTTATCCACATAGGAAGGGAAAAAGACCCATAACCCAACAATTCTCCCCCTCACGACTATGTGGAGGAGACCGCCATCCCGGCGACCATGCAACAATCTTTAAACTTCCCTCTTGGCAAAGCTTTAGTCATCATATCGAAACCATTTTCATTTGTATGAATCTTTTCAAGCTCAAGCAACTTAGAATCCAACACATCTCGAATCCAATGGTATCTCACATCAATGTGTTTAGACCGACCATGGAACGTAGAATTCTTGCCAAGATTTATAGCACTTTGACTGTCACAATAAAGCACATACCTCTCTTGAGCACAACCAAGTTCCCCCAAGAATCTTTTCATCCAAAGCAATTCTTTACAAGCTTCAACGACAGCATAAGCTCAGCTTCTGTAGTAGATAGAGCAACACATTTTTGCAACCTAGATTGCCAAGACACAGCTCCCCCTGCAAAAGTAACCAAGTACCCTGAAGTAGACTTGCGAGTATCAACATCACCAGCCATGTCTGAATCAGTATAACCACAAAGAATAGGCTTCCCTGTACCAAAACACAAACTCAGACTAGAGGTCCCACAGAGATATCTCATAACCCACTTCACAACATTCCAATGTTCTCTTCCCGGATTAGAAAGAAAACGACTAACAACTCCAACAGCGTGAGCAATATCCGGTCTTGTACAAACCATCGCATACATCAAACTACCAACAGCTGAAGCATAAGGAACTTTCTTCATATCTTCCTTCTCATCATCACTAGAAGGACACTGTTTCGTGCTCAATTTAAAGTGCATAGCTAAAGGTGTACTGACAACCTTAGCTTTGTCCATGCTGAATCTGCGAAGTACTTTCTGAATGTACTTCTCTTGTGATAATACCAATTTCTTGGCCTTTCTATCACAGACAATCTGCATGCCAAGAATCTGCCTTGCTGGTCCTAAGTCTTTCATAGCGAAAGACTTACTCAACTCTTGATTCAACTTCTGAATCCTGCAAGTATTATAACCAACAACAAGAATGTCATCAACATAAAGCAACACAATAATAAAGTCACCATCAGAGAACTTTTGCACAAAAACACAATGGTCTGAAGAAGTCTTCTTGAAGCCCTGCTGACTCATAAAAGAACCAAACTTCCTGTACCACTGCCTGGGAGCTTGTTTCAAACCATACAAGCTCTTCTTCAATTTGCAAACATAATTCTCTTTACCCTTGACTTCAAAACCTTCCGGTTGCTCCATATAAATTTCTTCATCTAAGTCACCATGGAGGAAAGCAGTTTTAACATCCATTTGCTCAACCTCTAAATCTAGACTTGCAGCCAAGCCTAGAACCACACGAATGGATGACATCTTCACAACTGGAGAGAATATCTCATCAAAATCAACTCCCCTTTTCTGATTAAATCCCTTGACAACTAATCTAGCTTTGTACCGTGGAACTGGATTACCATCTTCATGTTTCACCCGAAAAATCCACCTGTTTTTCAAAGCTTTTCTGTCTTTAGGTAACTTAACCAAATCAAAGGTATGATTATCATGTAAGGATTTAATCTCATCTTCCATAGCATCAAGCCACCTTTCTTTTTCTTCACTTTCCATGGCCTCATCAAGACTCTCAGGTTCTCCCCCGTCAGTCAAAAGTACATACTCATTGGGAGAATAACGAGATGAAGGAATTCTCTCTCTACTAGATCGTCTGAGAGAACTCTCTGGAGCATCTATAATTGGTTGTTGGACAACCACATCATCTTGCACTGGAGCATCAACAACATCATGCCGGTCATTCTGAACATGATCACAATCTTCATTATCAACTTGATTTTCATCATTATGAAGATTTTCTTCTGGTGCAATAGTCAAAGGAACTGGATCAACATCAACTAAGCTCTCACTACTCTGAAAATCAGCCTTGTCAGCTTTGTCAAAATCTTCAATTGTTTGGTCTTCAAAGAACACAACATCACGGCTTCTAACAAGTTTCTTCTCAATAGGATCATAGAAACGATAGCCAAATTCATCTTGACCATAACCAATGAAGATACACTGCCTAGCTTTAACATCCAACTTTGACCTTTCATCCTTAGGAACATGTACAAAGGCTTTACACCCAAAGACTCTAAGATGATCATAAGAAACATTTTTACCAGTCCAAACTCTGTCAGGGACATCACCATCTAAAGCTATAGCAGGAGATAAATTGATAACTTAAGCAGCAGTATTAAGTGCTTCTGCCCAAAAGGAATCTGACAGCTTAGCATCTGAAAGCATACATCTAACCCTCTCAACTAGAGTTCTGTTCATCCTCTCTGCTAAACCATTTAACTGAGGAGTCTTTGGAGGAGTTTTCCGATGCCTAATACCCTGCTCTCTGCAATATCTATCAAAAGGACCAATATATTCACCACCATTATCTGAGCGGATGCATTTCAATGTCTTCCCTGTTTGTCTTTCAACCAAGGCCTGAAAACTCTTGAACACATCAAGTACTTGATCCTTAGACTTCAAAGGAAATACCCAGAGTTTGCGAGAATGATCATCAATAAAAGTCACAAAGTAAAGTGCACCACCATGAGATCTTAACTTAAAAGGACCACACAAATCAGAATGTACCAACTCCAGCAAATCAAGCTTTCTTGAAGGTGGATGACTCTGAAAAGAAACTATTTTCTGTTTACCGGCTAAGCAATGAACACATTTCTTCAACTTTGCTTGTTTCACTCCAGAAAGCAAATTTTTCTTAGCCAAACTATCAATCCCCTTCTCACTCATATGACTCAGCCTTCTGTGCCATAACTCTGATGAAGTATCATTCTCCACCAAATTTACTGAGTCTCTGGACATGGAGCCCTGAAATACATACAAGTTAGACAACTTATCACCACGGGCCACAACCATCAAACCTCTAGTAAGCTTCCACTGGCCAACACCAAGTGTATTAACATAACCCTCATCATCAAGATATCCCACAGAAATCAAATTCAAGCGAACATCTGGAGCATGCTTGACATTATTGAGAACTAGTTTGGAACCATTGTTACTTTCCAAACAAACTGTCCCAATGACAATAACTTCAACTTCATGATTATTGCCCATTTTCAACGTTCCAAAATTACCTGGAGTATAAGAAGAAAATAATTCCTTCTTTGGCGTGACATGAGAAGTAGCACCAGAATCCACAAACCAGCTAGACTCATCACGAACAAGATTAATGGCATTTGCATCACAAGAAACAAGAAGATCATCATTAGCAACAACAACAACACGATTTTCATTATCGCCTTCTCTCTTTTGTTGTCTCATATCTCTCTTGTGCTTGTAATAATATTTCATGATATGCCCATTCTTGTGGCAATAGTCACATGTAATATTCTTGTATTTAGACTTTGACTTGCTTCTACTTTTACCTCTATCATTCTGACCTCTGGACTTGTTTCTCCCCTATCTTCAGTAACCAAAACATCGGAGTGTGAAGCTGAAGAAGATGAGGCTTGAGATCTTCTTCTCATTTCTTCATTCAAGACACCACTCTTAGTATATTCCATGGTTACAACACCACTGGGAGCAGAATTAGTCAAAGAAACTCGAAGAGTTTCCCAAGAGTTTGGCAGAGTATTAAGAAGCCAAAGTCCCTGTATCTCATCATCAAACTTTACACCCATTCCGGACAGCTGGTCAAGAACACCCTGAAAATCATTAATATGATCAGAATTAGGAGTGCCCTCTTTATACCTGATATTCATTAATTGTTTCAATAGGAACAACTTGTTGTTGCCAGTCTTCGAAGCATAAAGTGTCTCGAGCTTGTCCCACAAACTTTTGGCATGTGTCTCATTCACAATATGATTTCTAACATTATCTTCAACCCATTGTCTAATATAGCCACAAACCTGCAGATGCTCAAATTCCCATTCTTCATCATTCAAAGACTGAGACTTATTAGAAGCAAACACAGGTAAATGCATCTTCTTGACAAATAGAAGATCTTTCATCTTGCCTTTCCAAATATGATAGTTACTACCAGTTAAACATACCATTTTGCTCATATTTGCCTCCATCATTCAAAACGACAATCAACAATAACCAATGCTCTGATACCACTTGTTAGGACCAAAAATAAGCAGGTGTAAACGCGGAAGTTAGCAAAGCAAACCTCGAAAGACCACGAGTAAGAAGACAACGAGAAATATACCAAAAGACACAAAGATTTAACGTGGTTCGGGCAATCGACCTACGTCCACAAAGGAGATGAGCAATCCACTATAAATATGAGAGTACAAAATACAGAGGGGAACAACCTCAACCAATTCACTCGGAATACATGGGAGGTTCACACAAGTGATAACGTATCAAGCTTATGACCCATAAATTCTCCCTCTAACCAAAACTCTCAAAGCCCTTAAAGACTACATTGTGAATGCTGATTAAGTTAGAAGGAACATGCCTCTATTTATAGAGTCCTAAACCTTTTCCTACAAGAAAAGGATTAGTCAATTCAAAACCTTTCCCTAAAAGGAAAACCTATTTATGGTAAGAAATCAGGGCAAATAAAACCCAACATTTTCTTCCTCCTAAATAAAATTTATTTTAAGAAATACCAGATAAGTGAAGAAAAGTGACAAAATATAAATAAATTTCATGAATTATTTATCTACTCAGGAAATTGAATTTGATGAAAAATCAAATTTGACTTCAAATTTGATTACCCAAGGTAGTCATGCAATTTAGCTTACAGGTAACTGATGAAAATCTCACATTTGAATTCAAGTTTGTTTGTTTAATACTTATTTCTAGAAATATTATGTCCAAAATGTTCATTAAATCATTTCTGAATTAGAAAGTGTTAGCGAAAAGCAGGATTAATACATCTTGGAATAACTAGTAAAAAAGTTGATCAAATCATAAAATCAAGATTATCCATAATTTTTCATTATCTGAATCTTAATCTAAGTTACATAAATTTTCTATGTGGACTTATGGAAGTTGGATTAACTTGCTTCGCCAATATGATAATCCATGATTTTCCTATTCTCTCTCTCTTTTAGTTAGAATTTTAATTCGCCGGTCATTTATTAATACATATTCACGTGATTCGTTGGTTCGATTAAGAACACAAGTTTTCGTTTTGATTTTTAAAATGACCAATCATTTAAAATTGTCTGTTCATTTATTTCAAGCTTATTTTTTAAAAACGAAAAAAAGCTCAAGGAACACTAAAAGAAATAAATTTATTCTTTAGAGTGATCGTTTCTCAAAATTAATTGACATGCTTGGCATTGTGTCTTAAACAAAGAAAATTCAGGATCTAATAAAAGATTCATCAATAAAATTAATAGTCTAAAATCAAATATTAATAAAAGATTTAATTATATGCAGATGCACACAAAATAATAATAGTTTAGAGTTATATTTTTCTCATACATGCAAGTTTTAGGGTAGTATACTTATAAGAAACAAAACATTTAACTTCACAAGTAATATTGTCATTTATAAATGTAAGGATTAATTATAATTAGTAAGATGTTTGTCATGTATTAGCAATAAATTATCTCGGATATTGTTGTACAAATTTTATTTATTAATATGTACATTTAAGTTCTTTATTCAAAATTCTAAACTATATTTAATTAGTAAAGAGTAGAAAGTTGTTTTTTTTATTAAGAAAAAGGTATTATTATGGTTCTTTTTACAATCATCAATATTGTTTTCAGTGAAATTAAAATCTTAAAATTCAATAGCAGAATTATTTTCAACCTTAAAATATTTGGGCGTAAAAGAATGCTTTACTAGTCTTACACTTAAATCGTGCATGGACCTAGAAATTTATGGCTCCTATTAGTATGATAATGTGTTTCATCTCCTGCTCCTCCTCTACTCCTCCATCAAAGTGTATTTATATTTACTGATAACCCATAACCGCTACAACCTCTATCACAACATCTTTTCTTTGGGTGAGCACTTTGTTTGAAAATCTCAGGATAACCCGTAACTGCTACAACTTTTGTAGCAACCACTGTCCTTCGGGGTGAGAACTCTGTTGTGAGCACTCTTAGTGCACAGGGTAAACTCCTCACTGTGTAATAGCCTACAAAATAACACATAAGATGTACCAACACTAGGTATGCCCTGTGCGACAAGCTCGACTCAGAAGAAATTGAGGTGAGGGAGATTTATCCAAGGACATCTGTGTGGATGACTGTTATGATCCAAAAGCCAAGGTCATAATGGCACACAACTAAAAACCTTAAAATGGTGTGTAAGCCAAAAGAATGCACATATGAGACTCCCAAATGGAAGTCAAGCCACAAACAATAAAATAACAAAAAGATATCCCAAATATTTGCACCATAAGTATAAAGAGAATCTAATACATTTCAAGAATCTGAAACATAACTCCAGTCTCCGAAAAAGAAATTTAAAGACTTTAAGCGATAGATGAAGACTAATGATGAATCGAAAAGCAGTATCTCACCATAAACTCAAATATAGAGAACTCTATTGTATGTACTCATCAACTACGAGGCTCACTCTGACTAGGATCTTCCGCAAAGGGATAAAAAAAGTAGGGGGTGAGTACAATCCACATGTACTTAGTAGGTTAGGCCAATGGGTATAAGCAACTAAAGAGGCTTAAGAAATAAACTATGAACACTTCAACCTGCACGTAGAAAAGTCTCATTCCGACATGTGTGTCATCAATTTATAAAGAATGGCATGAATAAAGTAAAAACATAAGAGGGTAGATAATAATGAAATCAACACATATATAAATTACATAATACAAAAAGACTAACACATGTGATGTAATGAGATGATAAAATGATGAGACGATGTGGTGGTACCAAGATTGTTGCACAACCTGTCGTATACACCTTGGCAAGCCTCTAGCTTCTAGAGAAGGACCCATGGAGACTTATAGTCCATTTACCAATCCCAATATCTCAATATTACATCAACTTTCACCTCAGCATGGTCAATGATATAAGTAAGATGTCACATTTTCTTTCTTAAAATAATGGTATTGCTCCACTTTCTCATATTTTCATGAACCATGATATGCTTCATGAGAATGAATACTTCACAATACATACACCATAAGGACATAATAAGCTCATCAAGGATTTGAAACAGTATTTAGTTGTCAAACTCAACAGGTCATGAAACATATTCTCAAATGATAGGAGTAGTGGAGGAAACCACTTAAAGCCAATCTTTCACCACCTAGAAGAGCATTTTATTAATTTTCTTAGAGGTGGTTTAAAAATCAACTCAAGTTCCTACTCAGGCATTTTAATGTAAAATATAAATTTAAGTCACACAACCTCTTGCTCGGATAATTACTCAAATATCACAGACTTCCCACAACAATTAACAATAACACACAAGCCTCTATAAAGGCTAAACATCACAATAAGGCATCAGACGAATTAAATTGGGGAGATTAATACATACTACCATTCATTTCACAGTTGTCTTCCTAAGAATAGGTCAATCACTCATCTCGGTCTATATGAGGGATATTCAAACCTACCTCAAGGTCGAAACTTCACTGAGCAACTCTATTAGAGCACTTCCTCTACCACCCAGTCACTGAAACGATCCTCAACTATCATGAAAGAAAAAATTTCAGCAAAAGGAGTCTAATAATATCCATATTGATAGGATTTGAAATCTGGGGTAAAATAGTCCAAAAATTACTTCAAAAATCAAAAGGTTAAAATTAGATTTTTAGTTGAAAATCAAGTTTGACAAGTCATGAAGATCTTGTGGTTGAAAATGCCATTAAAACAAGCAGGAATTGAGCTGCAAATCAAGAAATTACTCTTTTTTCAATTTGTGGAAAACCCCCCAAAATACACATTTGAAATTTTCATTTTAAAGTGTGTCGGAAGATGAAATTTGAAGAAAACGATATAAAATTGATAAAGGAATTTAGCCACACAAGTTTTTCCACAAGTTTTTCTCAAGAAAATGCTTCCAGAATCTCCCACCAAAGCTCCCAAGATGAAAAGAATGGTGAAAAGAAGTGAAATGGGAAGAAAAGGGATTGTTTTAGCTGAAGAAAAGGGTTAAGAACATTTTGTTGACCACCTTTGATTGTTGACCATGCATGTACCGCAGTGAACAACACCATCTTCTTCTATCTTATTAAAGTCTCCGAATGGACCCTTGGAATTCATTCGGGACCCAATAAAAATAAATCAAATATGCTACCCCACTGATTTCAACATTCCGAATTAAATGGAATTATCACATTTTAGAAAAAATATCGTTATAACTGAAATACTCTCCTAGACCTCTTTTTAAGATAAATCAAATATGCTACCCCACTGAATTCGACATTCCGGATTAAATGGAATTATCAAATTTTAGAAAAAAATATCGTTATAACTGAAATTCTCTCCTAGACCTCTTTATAAGTATGAAGCTCAACTACTCACCTAAACACCCACCTTTCAACCTTAGGCCTAAAAAACCTAACCAACCACTCTACTAGCTCAAACTCAACGTTTGATGAAACTAATAAAATTCACATTCGACGCTCGGAACTCAACATGTTGAACAAAATCAATCCTATCAAGAATTCTTAACTCAAGAGCGGTCAAATCACTAAAACCACACTTGATCGCATTGGGAACCACAGAAAATATTCTCGAGACACAAACTAAGCATGAAAACACTATAGGAAATGGCAAAATGGTGATTTCCTAATTAAAAGGAAAATCACAAGAAATGAGACATTACACCTCTAAACCAATTGAGCCATTTGTTAATGGTGTTTTGGTGCAGATGAACTTTTTTAGGGCGAAGACATATATTTTTTCTAAATCGTATTATTTCACATAATTCTTTTTTTACTTCGGCTGGAATTTCAGATGTTTGGGTGCAGTGGTGGACCCACCTTGGTCCGAGGGGTGTCGAGTGACACCCCTTGGTCGGAAAATTACGTTTTATATAGTGGTTAGATTATATTGTTATAAAGATAAATACATAAATTGACAGCTCTTAAAACAAGTTGAAGGTCGAGGCTATTGGCTAGGGGCTTACAAACACTATATGTTTTGGTGCATCTATATTTTAAGTTTGTATAGATTGAAGATACTATTAATTTTATCAGTCCTTTTTTAATGGAATGAAGCATTTTATCACTCAAATGTCTATGATAATCACACTCAACACATTACTTTGGGCTGCAGTTTGTTCTGTTTTTTCTTTCGAAAAAAGTGGAAAGGTCCAAACTTCAAAGTTGGATTACCATTTTGTTCCTATATTAAATCAAAATATAATTAAATAGTATATTAAATCTAACAGTATTATTTTATATATATATATATATATATAAATATAGAATTAGAAGTCCAATACTTCAATTTCTTAGTTATGTCATTATAAAAATTCACTTATTTATTATTAACTACTAAAATTACTTGGTTTTCCCGGGGGAATTTGATATCACAAAATTTATAAATTAATACTTAAAACCTATCAGGCATTAAAATTAAAACATTGTTGTCTTACATAAAAGATTACGTAGGAATGGAAATTAATAATATAAAGGAAAATGATAATTATAACATCTTATCATTTATCCTTCAATCAATCATGTTTAGTTTGATTTTATAATTTATCCTTTGCCTCAAGAAAGTGTTACTATTTGATATTTTTGAAAAATTAGATGAACATCAACATGAGATATTAATTTTCTAATATATAAATAACCTTTTCATAAAAGAAAGAAAAATCAATAAATGATCTATTGAGTGATGCATTCGAATTGTTTAAGATTCCTAAAAAAGAAAGAAAAATCAATAAATGATCTATTGAGCGATGCATTTCGAATTGTTTAAGATTCCTAATTCCTTTTGTGGGGCAAAGAAAACCATCAAAAAGATTTCTCATGATTAAATCAGGATGCATATGTGTCCAAATAACTGCATGTTGTTGGGGAGATTATGTTACCCCATCCGTTTAAAAAAGAATGGTCTACTTTGACTTGGAACGAAGTTTAAGAAAAGAAAAATGACTTTTTAATCTTGTGATCCTAAATTAGAGTTACGTAAAATGTATTAAAAAAATCCTTAATCTTGTGGTCTTAAACATTTCACGTGGAAAGTTCAAGTTAAAGTGTTGCCAAAATAGGAAAGGGTCATTCTTTTATAAACAATTTAAAAGGAAATTGTGTTATTATTTTTTAAACAGAGGATGCATTAGCCCCTAAGCTTCTCACCGGAAATATTGTCAGTCTCTTCACCATAGTAATAAGGAAACATGCAAGCACCGTAACCTTTCAAAAATGGAACCCTAACACGAAGAGCATTAATAAGTAGCCTGCTAAAATTCTTTGTTACTTTCCACTAAAACAAAGGTTGCAAAGATTGTTCATGTGCTATAAAATTGTAGAGCATATGAGATGGCATGCAAAGGATATTATTAGAGATTCTCATGAGAAATCCTAGAGATGGTGAGGCATGGAAGAAGTTTTATACTGCTTTTCCTAAGTTTTTTATTGATCCCCAAAATGTTCATTTAGGCCTAGCTAACAATGGTTTCAAACCTTTTGGAAAGATGAGTACTACTTACAATATTTGGCCAGTTAAGGTAATAAAGGGTGGTCCAATACAGTATTGGATGTATTCTTTTGAAAGGTAAATATTTCTCATTCAAAATTCTTTCTTTCAATATAATAGTTATTCTTATATCTTCTTTGTTTGGTTATGGATTGTTAGGTCATTTCGATTCCCTTGTAAGGAATAAATCGCAATGAGAAGGTTCCATAGCTGAAATGCATATAACTGAAGAAGTTTTATGTCATGCCCCGAGCCTACACGATGTAAGTGGTCCTCACTCAAGAACCATCGTTGATCCTAAGTGAACCCTTGGAATGACTGACTAATTAGCGTAAGACATACTCAATCAAAATATGAACTTAAAATGTGTGATTAAACTTTAAAATTTGAAACCAAAACTTAACTCAAATGAACATCTAAAACTACTTATTAATTTATACGATCAATTGTCTCAAGATCTCAGAACAACTCAACATGAAGGGGAATAATAAAAGACTCATCAACGTCTAACTACACATGAAGCCTCTAATACTAAGATCGATGTCGGTACAGAATCCACGACAACTTAAGAAAAAGCAGGAAATAAGTGTGAAGAACTATGTAAAGTAAGAGGCTCACCAAAAGCTAGCTAGGGTGCAAATGGTATCAACGAAGTGTCTGCTGATGACCCTGAACACATGTATCCGCATCATACAAGATGTAAGTCGAATGAAATTAGTTTCTGCATGTATTTTAACCCCCGCTATAAAACTGCTGCTAAAATATTACGGCGGCCAGGAAAATCTCTACAAACTGGTATAGGTGAATGTTCGTGGGGCGGGCAACTAAGTCTGGGGGTTGTTGACCACCGTAACATATAAATTTAACCCCCCACCCAGATAACACATTTTTTGCAATAAGGGTTTAGGAAACCATCGCGGTACTTGTAATGCACGAGGACATGTCCCCCTTCATAATGAACTGATACAGAGACTAAACAAAGAAAAATAACTTTAAGATTTTAATGTTCGATTCAAGCATGTAATCAGTGACTTTTTTTACAAAAATGAATGTCTTAACTTACATAAGTTTTAAATTTTTCTTGATCAAATTATACAAGTGGTTCTACTACATATTCTGATCCTAACAAAACATTTTCTAATAAACTTTTAGAAATGGCCTAAAATATTTTTAAGAAATTGGATGAAATTTTTTGAATGAGGAATGCAACAAAATTAAGATCATAAAACAGGATTTCTGAGAACATCTATGTTGCTCGAACTCTTTAAAAAATGATGGAAACTTTTTACCTCAGTTATTCTGGGTTCCTACTAGTAATATCCTTATAGCATAACTATGTGCCCACATAGTTCCTTACTAGTAGATCCACCTAAAAGTTAAACATGTTAGTTCTACCTTAGTCTAGTAGGATACCATTTTTTTGGTGTGGGGCATGACACTGAATTCGATGTAGCTCACATGGTCTATGTTGGTTAAGGTTATATTTCCCTACATGATATGAACATGAAAAGAACAAGAAGATGAACTATGAACAAGAACATGTGTTATATACTATGATTCCTTAAGAGGTTCTACTTGGTATGAATGGGGAAATGAGACTTTTTTCATGCATTGCACAAGTGAACTTTGAGAGAGATTGTGGTTTGTGCTCTTATGACATAATGTTTTATGAGTTAATGCATGTTTTCTATGAACCATGAACATGAACCATACATGTGATTTCTTAATGATCTTTGTTTAGTGTGAGTGAGGGTATCGGACTTCACTTAGACATTGCACAAGTAGACTTATAAATGAATTATGATGTGGTTTCCTTATGATATGATGATGTACATGAATTGTTGTTGAAAGTGACTCTGTCTATATTTTAAGATATGAACATGAATGTCTCCTTGTCTATGAGTGTTTTCTATGGATGAGGTCATGGTATGTTATGTATTTCAATGGTAGCTTAAAAGTTTTACTTAGCATGGATAGGATTATGAGATCTTGTCTAATGCATGACACAAGTATAGCCTAGGGTTGCTTTATGATATGGTTTGACTATGTAATTACCCTAAGTGTGCATGATGGATTTTAAACTTGATAAATGCATGATTTCACCTAAATGTCCCTTTTATGCTGTTTTAAGGATATTTATGCATAGCTTATATAAGTACTTTTATGCATGTTTTAAGGATTTTTATGAATAGCTTACATGCTTATTACTTATGTGCTAACCCATATTCTACATTTTCTGTAAGTGTAGGTTTCGATCGTTGAAACATACTTCCCCTTTCAAGTAAGGCACGGGTTGACTATTCTCCAAGTTTGGTGAGAACTCATGCTTCGAGGACAGATTATTCATTTCTAGCTTTTACCTTGCTTTCTATTTTCAAGACTATGTTGTAAAAGGCTATGACCCTAAGTTTGTATTCACTTGTTTTAGATGGTCATTATGACAAGGTCTAGATTCTTATTTTGGTTTCATGAAAATTACTTCTGTTGTAAAAAGTTTTAAATATTCCACATCATTTCTATTTCTTATGTCATGATTATGGTAATGGCTTGTATGAGACTCCTTCTGGGTCAAGTAATACTTCGTGTTACGTCTAGGGGTATCAAAATTGAGTTTAATTAAATTACATTTGCATATACTACTTAAGGTTCCAAATATTTCTAGTTTTCACAAATTAATCTTTTCTTAAAATACCTGAAGTCTGAAGAATTATTTTTTATTATATCTAAGTTTTTAGATTTTCTAATTTAATTAGTGAAGTATTATTACTGATTAAAGAGAAATAAGTAAAAAGTAATATAAACAAGTATACCTATGATTAAATATTACTAAATTCTTTTGCAAAGTGATGTTCAAATGAAATAGGCAAAATATATAAATATTCTTTTCCTTTTTCTTTTATACTAAGACCTATTTGTTTAATTTGTATAATTTTAAGAGTTCATTTAATTTATACACATTTAAAATTGAAAGACATAAATATTTGATTAAGCTAAATTAAAAACACGTTTATGTATTATGCAATAAAATATTGATAGCTCATTTTTATACATTTAAACAACACTAAAAGATATAATTTGGTGGCTATGAAGTTAACAAAACAAAATTTGCACCACATGTAATAATAAGTCGTTATCTATTTTGCTGTTTCTGGAATTTGACACTTCACTTCTGTGGGATAAATTCTAATACCCTAAAACCCTTCAATAAACCTTGTTCTTTTCATCTTTTCTTTAAGAAGGGTTTCAATTTTGAAATTTTGCAATCAGTGTTTCTTGCCTCATTATCTCTGTTGAGGTAAATAGCAACTAATTCATTAAGCTGTAATTTATTGCTCTATTTTGGTCCTAATATGCTTTAAGGGAAAAGAAAAGTTAAAGATCCTCTCTCTTAACAAGAGGAACATAAGGGACAACGAGTCCTCTCTTACCTCGTCAGGTCAGTATGTCTTCCACTAATTGGTCTTGACCGCAGGTTCTAAGTTTGTTGTATTACTTTATGTAGAATTAGGCCAAATTTATAAACTAATTTACTTCGGATACTTTTTAATTTGTATGCCCATGAATATTGGTTCCTAAATTATGTGCTTTGTAGATAAATTATATGCTGATAGGTTTGTATTTATATCTTGCTTTCTGCTGAAATGATCTAAGTTGATTTTTTTTAATTAGCTAAGTTATAGTTTATTAAATATGATTTTATTGCGGTCCTTTTCATTAATTATAATTTAAATTCTTTTTGTAGCCAAGTGATTCAGCTAGTGAAATTATTTCACTTATGAATAAAAAAAGATCATCTGATTGAAGTAATCCAAATAACAATTAATGAAGTTTTGTCGTACAGTGGTATTAGATATTTACGTATAGTAATTGCTTGAATGGATGTAGTTGATCTTTTATGATTAATCGTCGGAATGAATGTGCTTACTGTTCATTTTTTGAGACAAATGATGATACTAATGTTTTTGTTTAATCATTGAAATATATGTTTGAGACTAATGTTATATTCTTTTATGTTAATGTATTTTTAGTTCGACAGTATCTTATATATATATATATATATATATATATATATATATATATATATATATATATACATGCCTGTTTCATTGCTTTCAAGGGCATTTTTGTCTTTTCAGTTCTAAATGTAATTACGTGTCTTTTTCCTGTGTCATGAATTTTGTCTTTTCAGTTCCCGGTGAAAACGTGTCTTCCTCCTATGTTATATCACTTCATTATACTCCACCATCTGTGCACTCTTCTTCAACATTCTCCAGGTAAGGCTCTTTCCTGTTTCAATAGTGTTTTTGTGTCTTCCAAATTAAATGTGGTCTGTGATATTTTCTTATTTAACCATTTGAGTTTGTTATTGATGTTCGATTCCTTGATTTTGTTGTGTTTTCTCTCATGCAATAATTAATTTGTTGTTTTTCCGTCGAAATTAACTTTATGGGTTTATTTATTTTGGTTGAGTTTTTCTTTGGGATGTTGGTGAGAAGAGTTTCTGGACAAAATATCAAGGGACCTTAGTTGGTTTGTTCTACCATTTATTTTCTATCCATCAGTGTCTGTTGCTTGAGGCATAAAAAATGAGTAAGCTCTGCTGTTCACTCAAGTATGTTTGATGTGATTTTTCCTCAGGTTAGTTTACTCCGAATCTACAATTTTTTCTATAATTTCATGCATTGAGCCTTGGCGTTTTTATTAATTTTTTTACTTTAGCATTTTGAGACGATCAGGAATGCATTTTTCTCTATTTCTTAAACGTATTTGGAAATAGTTATTATTAATTATATCTTCTGTTGACAAAATTTACTTGGGTGTCTTCAAATTTGCTTCTTTCTTTATTTGAGTTTCTTGTTGATGTTCGATTTTTCGACCGCAAAAAATTGAATCAATGGTGTTGATTATTCTTGAAATTTATGTTATTTTAATTTTTGCTTCAGGCTACGCCATTAATAGCAGAAGTGGCTATAGTTCCTGCTCCATATGTTTGAAGATATGAAGTTCAGGCATGACAATCATTCAATGTCAGACCTCCCACTACGAGAATGCGCAAAAGGTAATAGTAAGGTTTGCATATACTACACCCTCCATAGGCACCACCTGTGTAGAGGGTATATTATACACATGTTTCAACTCTTATACAACAATATTACTGCTTTGAATCTTTCTCATGTCTCCTTGAACATGTTACATTTGCACCACATTTTTCCAGATTCATGACTATGGTTAATGCTATCATTTGTTGGTGTTTGTATAATACAATTATATTTGATATTTAAGAACAATATCACGAGTAGTCTTTCTCTTTCGTTTTCCTTTCTGGATTTCATTATACTGACATCAATATCTTCAACGAGCAAAGCACTAAAGCAGATAGAGTGAGGGAAGCACATAGGAAGGTGATGGTAACTAACCATCGAGATGAAGGACATAATTACTACCTTGCTTCTAAGCGAGAGAGTGGAAGAAACTTCTTGTGAGTATTGCAAACTTACCCTTACATGTTGTCGTTTCTTACGTTATTGATTGTTCTAATACTCAGAGATGTTTCTCTTGATAGTCCCTTTCTCTCGAACTTTTGTAAGAGCTCTTTACTGTCCTTTCTTCTTTGAAATCTTATCTCATTTGCATAGAGTGTTGTTTGTTATGTAGGAAAAGAGTGTATTGAAACCAATTGTTGTGCTCTCTCTGTTGATCCCTCTTTACATGGAATGATTTAATAATAAAGTGTTCCGTGAAACATAAAATATGAAGACAAGTAGAAAGAGCAAGATTAAGAGACTTACTTGTACTTTCGGCATCCTTTATAAAATTTCAGACATTTATCCCTTAATGTTTCAGTATCTTTCTCAAAAGCTTGGATCTATTCAGCCAAGTAAAAACTTAAGGACTCACACTTCTGGTCAGAGAAAAGTATGAATAGATTAGCATATTTCTTAGCCATGGAAAAGGCTTCCAAACTTCTATTGCAGAAGACACATCAAACTGCTACTATTACTTCTATAGTAAGCACGACTCATTTTACTTAAAGGTGCTCACATGCTATTTTTCACATAGAATCCAATCCAATCTATCCCGTGTATAATACATTGCATTTGAACCTTGGACAATCTTTTTTCATGTTGGTAACAAGGAAAACAAGTGTGCTATTAGTGTAACAGATTATTTGATAGGTACAAATTGCCAAAAATACTAAATTCATTCTACAATTATTTTGCGTGCAGGGTGAAGTTAACAATTTGCAGTTATTACAATTAAGGCTTCAGCTACAGGTATGTTCTTTTTCATCCGTCATTGTGATTTCTTTCTCTCTCATTCCTCATTTTATCTCCTTCGATAGTAGCTGTCCAGCCACTCTGTTCTATTCCATTTTGATTGATAGAAGATTTGGGTGTGTCTGAAGAGTTCAAGGATAGAAAGTTGTTGTCTTGTTACTGATAATGAGAAAGATAACTAGAAAAATAACAGAAAAATGTCTATCATAGACAAAGTAAGAAACTATTGGTAGCTGGTATAAGTGAAATTATGATCTTACACTTGCCAGTGAACCTGGCTTGTTACCTTCTGATTCCCCTGGTTTTAGGTAAATGTTATTCTGGAATTTCCCTAATAACATCACTAAAATATTGATGTCATTTAGTTTTATATAAGAGTGTTTGGTTTAACTATTTGCCGTTTAAGATGGAGGATAGTCTTGTTTAGATTCTCTGACTTTGTTGAGTTAACGAATTAATTTATGTTTGAACCAATTGATGATACCTCTTTAATATTAACGATAAAAATATTTTTGAGTCAAACTATAAAAGAAAGACATTTTCATTAATTTCACATAATTTAAGGACATTTTTATCCTTTTCCATTTAAATAATCTCATCATTATTTGATTCTTATGTTTATAGTACTCTCTCATTACAATCATATTTATAACAAAACTTTATTATTATATATACAATAAAATATTAAGATAGTATAAGATAGGATTAATTAATGAAGATAAGTATGATATGAAAATGAGAAAAAATTAACAACGTTGAGCCCGTGTTTACGCGGATATTAGTGCTTTAAATCTTTCTCATGGCTCCTTGAACCTGTTACATTTGCACCACATTTTTCCAAATTCATGACTATGGTTAATGCTATCATTTGTTGGTGTTTGTATAATACAATTATATTTGATATATAAGAACAATCTCACGAGTAGTCTTTCTCTTCCGTTTTCCTTTCTGGATTTCATTATACTGACATCAATATCTTCAATACTTTTTCTCCACTGTGCTTCATTAAAGCTTACAGTTTACTTGTGCTTTGCACTTAAAGCCCCAAGTCCCAACAGACCTTAGAGAATTTTTATGCTTTTCGCTTTTGATATCACTGAGGTAGGCTGAAAAAATGGCAAGAGAGCATGTAGTGCTTCCTGATAAAAATAAAAGTATTTTATTTAGAAATGTAGTACTTTACTAGAGGGGATGGGTGTTGTTGATCTCAGGTATTTCACAAACAGTTTGTCCACCTGGTACAACTACAAGTTTACAGGCCCATGTTGTGCATTGCTAGAATCCAACGTGTGTGTCGAAGTAAATCCCTCTTAAGGTGGTTCTTTGTGACAGTGAAGGTGAGAAGTGGGATGTTGGACCATTGGAGGAGCATTAGTGTAAATGGAGGCCAGAAGGTAGTGAAACATGGAGTGCCCCCCCCCCCCCCCGTTGTAGAGATATGATGGATACATTGTCATTTCTTTGTTGACTCCTTTTACTCGTATATAGGAGAAAATTGTGTTATGTTTGACCATCCACTGTTAAAGATTGATTTTACTTGAACCTCTATATGTGACAGCTAACTGCATATGACTCACATATATTGAAAGTTAAAAGTGAAGATTGTGGTTGCTTGATGCGAAGCAATTTCTAGTGAAGGGATTCTCTTCGTCTTTGTTTTGATTGATGAACTTTTTGACGGTAGTTCATGAATGATTGTATCAGTTCCTTCCTTCATTGCCTCATTCTCGAATTCATCATAGAATGTTTCCCCTTATAATAAAGAATCTATACAAAAGGGATTCATTTATATTTCTTTGTTCTGAGTGGTTCTTTTCTCCGACTATTTATTTGTCTTCTATTTTTTTCCACACCAATGAAGATGGCCTTAACATTTTTTTTGTTCCCTGTAGATATCAGTGAACTAAATCTACCTGAAACGTGTAGCATATCATTCCCTAAAGGAAAAGATGACCTCATGAACTTTGAAGTCACCATTTGGCCTGATGAAGGATATTATGTGTAAGTAGTTCTGCTGAAACTATTCTCTCTTTAATGAAGTATATTCCTGAAAAAAGTTTACTTCGACTTGGATATGCCTTTCTGCTTTCGTATTTTTATGGAAAATTGGTGCACTTCAAGTTAGCTTTCCTCGGTGCTGATAACGTACATTGTATTATTTGTTCGTACTCAGGGGTGGAACTTTTGTCTTCTCTTTCAACATTTCTTCTATTTATCCTCATGAGGCTCCAAAGGTCAAGTGCAATACTAAGGTGGGTAATGGTTTATAGCTTTTTTCCTTTCGATTCTCTTTCAATTTCATGAAGAATGAATTTAGATTCCAATTGTTTTATCATTAGCTCTGGAAACTCGGATTTTGCAGGTTTACCACCCGAATATTGACTTGGAAGGTAATGTGTGTCTCAACATTCTTCGAGAAGGTTGGAAACCTGTGCTCAACATCAACACAATAATCTATGGCTTGTATCATTTGTGTTGTCGTATTCTGCTCTTACAGAAGGTTGTTTGTACATGAATCAACCATCATTGCCACAACTCGGACAAGCTAATTAAAGTATGTGAATTCACAATGCTAAATTTATTATCCGTGACTTTTGAACAATGTCTTAAGACAACTTACTATTTTATTTAAGGGTCCTATTGGTGTCGACTGTAAAAAGATAGACATTTTTCCAAAACAACTTGTACACATTTTGATTTGCTTCTTTTCTTGGTGCTGCTCCCATCGCTGAAAGATCCACTGAATTGTTTAGGTAGTACTACAGTTCATAAAGAGTGGAGAATAAATGCATGCACTTAGCTTCATAAATAAATATTCCACTTTAAATCTAAAATCATTTTTCCTCTTCTGCAGGTACATTTTCTAGGTACTAACACTGAAAAGAAACTAAAATGTAGCAGTATGTAAATAGTATAGGATTTAAACATCCTATGTAAATGTAGCCACAACTACAAACAAATGATTGGCAACCATTTATATAAAGTTTGTTTGCGCAATCAACTCGCAAAAATTTAGCCCATAAAAGTCATTCATAGTTCATAGATACGTATGTGCGCAATTTAACTCGCAAAAATTTTTGTTGGGCCCGTGCTTACACGGGCCATCACTGCCTAGTATATATATATATATATATATATATATATATAGAGAGAGAGAGAGAGAGAGAGAGAGACAGACAGAGAGAGAGAGAGAAATAAAACCTTAGGCCCGCCTACATGGCGCCACCACAAACAAGAATTCTCTTTAAATTTATTGATTTCTAAAATTAACCTCTCCTGTTCATGAAAAGTTATGAATTTAATGAAAAGTTGTGACTTTTATTAAAAAGTTGTGACTTTTATTAAAAAGTTGTGACTTATCAAAAGTTGTAACTTTAATGAGAAGTTATGAATTTACGAAGAGTTGTGACTTTTATTGAAAAGTTGTAACTTTTATTAAAAGTTGAAACTTTTAGGGATAATGCCCATGTACCCCCTCAACCTATGCCTGAAATCTCAGAGACACACTTATACTATACTAAGGTCCTATTACCCCCCTGAACTTATTTTATTAATAATTTTTTACCCCTTTTTAGCTTACGTGGCACTATCTTGTGGGCCCAATGATGGTTGACTTTTTTTTCGAACTAGTGCCACGTAGGCTAAAAAGGGGTAGAAAATTACATATAAAATAAGTTCAGGGGGGTAATAGGACCTTAGTATAGTATAAGTGTGTCTCTGAGATTTCGGGCATAGGTTGAGGGGGTACTTGGGTATTTTCCCAAACTTTTATAAAGAGTTACGGTTTTTATGAAAAGTTATAAAATTTATGAAAGGTTGTGAACTTTCCAAAAAGGTGTGACTTTTCCAAAAAAAAATGTGACCTTTCCGGTAAGACAGAATAAACTTTGTTCACACTACCCTTTGTTGTCTATAAATAGAAAGGTTTCTTCTAATTTTAAAATATCGAAAACTCTGAACTTCTTCTTCTTTTATACAGTTTAAATATTAAATATTTCATTCTGAACTTCTTCTTCTTCTGCACAAATAAATATTTGTGTACTTTGCTCCTGTTGAGTGATTCACTTACAAGGAGACATTGTGCATTCAGTGGTACGATTTTCCTTTCTGTTTCACTCTATTGTGACAGATTCTGGTATATTTTCTTACTGTGATTAATTTATGCTTATTATATTAATTGTTGTTTAAAGTGCATGTTTTAAACTTTATTGCTTATTTTTATGTTTATGTTTATGTAAAGTTATTGTAATAAGTATTTATTAGTACATGCTATATGTAAATCCACCAACTGAAAGCATAAAAATTTAAAAAATAACCTCTATACTCTTAAAGAAGAAACTTATATAAAAATATTATAGCATCAAAATACAAGAAAATTTCTATTCTAATAAATTTTAAAGAAGAAAGTATAATCGCGTGAAGCGCAGGCCCGTTTACTAGTTATAAATGAATATATAAGTAAAAATCAATGATGGGGTTTAACCCCCCACAACTTTTTAAATAATTAACCCAAAAACTATGGTGGGGGTTTTAACCCCTGCCCAGGAAAATCTTTGCAAACTGATAATGGTGAATGTTCTTGGGGCGGGCAACTGATTACGGGGGTTGTTGACGATCAATATAAATTTAGCCCCCGGAGATAACACATCTTTTTTTGCAATTAGGGTTTAGGAAACAATCGTGGTACATTATAATGCACAAGGACAGATCCACTTCATAGTGAACTAACACAGATACTAAAGAAAGAAAAACAACTTTGAGATTTTAAGACGATTCAAGCATGTAAGTAGTGATTTTTTTGACTAAAATGAATGTCTTAGCTTACCTAAGTATTAAGTTTTGCTTGATCAAATTATACAAGTTCTTCTACTACCTATTCTGATCCTAACAAAACATTTGCTAATAAACTTTTAGAAATGGCCTAAAATATTTTGAAGAAATTGAATGAAATTCTTCGAATGAGGAATGCAACAAAATGAAGACCATAAAACATGAATGAAAATTTGTGAGAACATTCATGTTGCTTGTACTCTTTAAAAAATGATGAGTAGGAACCCCACAAGTACCTTCTTCAACCTGAGTTCTTGTTTTCACTAAATGTATGAGAACTGAGAAGGATTTGATGTTAATACACAATTATGATAAAGTTCATTCGAAAAAAATATTTAAACAAGCCACATCACAAGTAATTGGTCATAACTAAAAGAACCAAACTTTTCAAACTAATTTAGACATTCACTATTTTTTACTCCACAGTTTATATTAAATATATAATATAATCTCTTTGCAACAGAACATGTCCTAAACTCTTTATATTCCTAACTGGCTCCTACCGAATTCTTCTCCGAAAAAACAAAAAATGGACTGGACCAAAGGCCACATTATAGGCTATAGCTCTACAGCAGCCGTGTCGGTCGCCCCGTCACGCTGCACGGTAGGATTTTTGTTGTCAAGTCCACGGAGTTGTCTCGATCCCTCACGTGCAAGTTTGATTCTTTTTTCATGGGTCAAGCATGTGAAGATTTTTTTTTTATATGAGTGGCAGTGAGATTCAATCCCTGACTTGATATTAAGTTAAAGTATGTGATCATCTCATCTAAAAACTTAAACTATTAGAAATATCATATTTTTATTAGTTAATTATATCTTCAATTAAATGGCATGGAGAGATGTAATTGCCAAGATAACATTTTTCATTGTAGTACACTCAATTTTGTCACACATAAAAGAGGTTCACCAAATAAAATTATGTGTTCATAAATCTTTCTTTTAACTTCCATGACTTGCTTTTCTTATTTTTCATTTGCCTCATTTGCACTTAAAGCATAAGAGATGGCTCATAGAATTACAGTTCAAACACCCAAAATAGTATCCTATTGTTCTCTTTTATTTGTCCACTATGAATTTTATAGGTTCATTAAGAAATAGTAATTAATATGAATATTTTACTACAATACACATAGTAATTAATGTATAGTCTTGATCTTACAAAATAATTGAGTGAATAAATAATTAGTGTTGAGGGTAAAATAGGAAAGAAATAGTTTTCTCGTGACATGCTATATTACTTTGCATGTTTCTTTAAATGGTATTAGAGCAAGGCTCATCCCAATTTAAAACTTCCCGATGTAATTGTTTTTTATTGTAATTACTGAACAGAGGAGGCTCATAGGCTCTGCCTCTATTTGGATTATGCTTTGTAGATGATGGTTGTGTGTAATTTGCTAGTGCAGAGTGCAGTGAATCTATTTAACTCATCAAATGCTTGTAAATCTCTACTCTAATTGTTTTTTTTACTTGGCTAGCCTAATGAAAGAAAATATCACTTGATATGTGAAAGTTTACATCACAAATTAGACTTCGTGAACAAGGTCATCGAACTTAAGGGGTGACTAAGTAAAATCGATTTTCACTAAAGTGGCTTAAGTTCGTAAATTTTTTCAGTCTGAGCATTCAAAGATATAACTACTATATGCAAAGACATCTTTTTTTTAAAAAAAAAAAAAAAAACTTGCTCTTCTTCTTCTTTTTCTTAAAGGTTCCCTTTGGTATTCAATAGATAAGTCGATGGAGCATGGAGAGGTGAAATTTGACCTATGCATTACAAAAATAGGAGTGAAGGCACTAGCGATAACATACTCCCTTTGTCCCTAATTACTTGTCTAGTGGGTTCTATGGACTCAGATTATTTTATTTTCTATTCATAATTCCATCTTTTTTATTTCGATTTTACTAACATGAATACATGAGACAAAATAATAGGAGTTCAAGACATTAAAAGCTGTCATAATTGAACAAAAGGAATTATATGGCTTGAAATTATGAGAAGTTTAGCCAACTCCAAATCAAATCAAATAAGGATTGAATTCATGAATATTTTTTAAACTAAATCTCGATTGTATTGGAGAAACATAAATAGATGTTCTTAACTTAAATATAAAAATATCGCGTTGATGCTTCGAAGACCTATCACACACAGAGAGATTTGAGAGATAGAACAAGACCTATTAGAGAGTCAACTAAAAATCATCAAAGAACATATTCATATCAAGAGTTACTAATAGAATTCTTGAATTGTAATAATAGTTAGATTTGTGTGTTTCAGAATTAAAATTTGAAGCACTCTGAGAATAAGAAAGCAGTAATGAATAAAATATATGTAAGATATGGCAGAGCAATGATGCAGCGGAAATATAGAGTGATCGACACACCTCCAGCCATTGTTAGCGATATATAGTCGGAGTTTACAATTCTTCTTTTCTTCAAAGATCTTCTAAGCACATTACTTCTAAAAACTCCATACCATCTTCTCCCACTTGGTTCGTATATTCTAATCCCATTAATGAAATATAATACACGAATCATGGAGATAGTTTCTCTTGCAGTGAGTAGTATCTTGCATGTATCACAATGCACTATATCTCTAAACTTTAACCCATATAATTAAATGAATAAACTCGATATTTATTCAAGGTCCATACTTTAATGACATTTCTGAAAATAAAACTGAATGTGCACACTGTTGACGAGAAATATCATATAAAATAGAGTTTCATAAACATTCATTATTACAACGAAATTTTACATAGTGGGACTAAGTCCCATTGTGACTACATGATCCTTAAATTTTTGTGGTGGCATGCCTTTAGTTAAACGATCAGCTAACATTACTTCAGTGCTAACGTGTTCAATGACCACTTTCTTATCTTTAACACGTTCTCTTATGGTTAGATATTTGATGTTGATATGCTTGCTTCGACTACCACTTTTATTATTCTTAGCCATAATGATAGCAGCTGAATTTTCACAATATAACATTAATGGCTTAGATATAGAGTCGACAATTCTAAGTCCAGAAATAAAGTTCTTTAACCATACACCATGTGAGGTAGCCTTGAAACAAGAAACGAACTCAGCCTCCATAGTGAAAGTAGTAACTAGAGTCTGTTTGGCACTTCTCCAAGATATAGCTCCAAAGGCAAAACATAAATATTATCCTGAAGTTGATTTTCGTGAATCAACACAGACAACAAAGTCTGAATTAGAGTAGCCAATGACTTCCAAGTCATCTGATCGTTTGTACATAAGTATGTAGTCTTTTGTTCCTTGAAGATATCTTAAGACTTTCTTTGCAGCTCTCCAGTGGTCAAGACCTGGATTACTCTGATATCTTCCTAACATTCCAACGACAAATGATATGTCAGGTCTTCTACAAACCTGATCATACATCAAGCTTCCGACAGTAGAAGCATAAGGAATGTCCTTCATTTGTTTCCTCTCAAAATCGTTCTTCGAGCACTGATTCAAGTTGAACTTATCACCCTTCACGATAGGAGCTACACTTGGTGAACAATCTTTCATTCAGAACCTCTCTATTTTTATTGATATAGGATTCTTGAGATAAACATAAGGTACCTTGATGTCTATCTTGATAAATCTTAATACCAATAACATAAGATGCATCACCCATGTATTTCATATCAAAACTTTTAGAGATAATTTGTTTCACCTCATGTATCATTACCTTATCATTGGATGCAAGTAAGATATCATCACATATAGAACTAAGAAACATATTTTACACCCACTAATCTTATGGTATATACGTTGATCCATAATGTTCTCAACAAAGTCGAATGAAGAGATAACATTATGAAATTTCAAATACCATTGACGGAAAGCTTGTTTTAGTCCATATATGGATTTGTTTAACTTGCATACCAAGCTCTCACCATTACTATAGAAGAACCTTCAGGTTGTTTCTTATAAACCTCTTCCTCTAGATCACCATTGAGAAATGTGATTTTCACATCCATCTGTTGCAATTCTAAGTCGAAGTGTGCTACTAATGCCAATATTATACGCAAGGAATCCTTTTTAGACACAGGAGAAAATGTATCTGTGTAATCAATTCCTTCCTTTTGAGTGAATCCTTTAGCAACTAGTCTTTCTTTATATCTTTCTATGTTGCCTGATGAGTCCTTTTTAGTCTTGAAAATCTATTTACATCCAATAGTTTTAACACCACTAGGCAAATCGATAAGATCCCAAACCTCGTTAGTTTTCATAGAATTCATCTCTTCTTTCATGGCATTGTACCACAATTCAAACTCTTTAGAATTCATAGCTTGTGAAAAAGACTCAGGATCATTTCAACTCTAACGTCTGATTTTTGCAAATATACAACAAAGTCACTAGGGATTGCTGATTTTCTTTCTGTAGTAGATCTTCTCAATGTTGCACCAACATTTTTCTATGTATTATGTTGTTCAACTGGTTGTTCAATAATTTAAGGAATTAATTGAACAACTTAATCTATATGCATGTTTTTAGCAGCTTGTGGAATCTCATTGATTGGTCGCTCAACACCCAATTGAACTTGAGGGGTATTATGTACGACAATCAATTGTTGAATTGAAGTGGAAGGTTGATCTCTTATAGAAATTGTATTCTGAAATTGATCACTCCCACTAATTAAGTCATTTTCAAGAAATTTTGCATTTCTTGATTCCACAATCCTAGTATTGTTAGATGCACAGTAGAATATGTATCCTTTACACTTTTCGGCATATCCAATGAAATATCCACTAATGGTCCTAGGATCCAGTTTCTTTTCTTGTGGGTTGTAAATTCTAACTTCAGACGGGCATCCCCATACACCTATATGTGTCAAACTAGGTTCCAACCTTTGAATAACTGAAAAGGCGTCTTTGGAACAGCCTTGGTTGGAACTTGGTTTAATATATCCGATATTTTCTTAAGTGATTCAATCCACAAGGACTTAGGTAGCTTAGAGCTACTTAACATACTACACACCATGTCCAATAATGTTTGGTTTCTTCTTTCTGCTACACCATTCTGATCTGCAGAACTAGGCATACTATGTTGGGCAACAATCCCATTTTGTTGAAGAAACTTCGCAAACGGACCTTGTGTTTGTCCATCTTTTGTATATCTACCATAATATTCACCACCTCTATCAGTTCTCACAATCTTAATTTGTTTTTCGCATTGTTTCTCTACTTCAGTCTTGAAAACTTTAAAGGCTTCTAATGTTTCGGTCTTATTATGAAGCATGTAAAGATACACATATTGTGAGTAATCATCTATAAAGGTGATAAAGTATTTCTGACCATATGTGTCCATGTCTGGACAACATATATCTAAATGTATGATTTCTAATACGGTTGAACTCCTCTTGGAACCTTTCTTTGACTTGTTGGTCTGCTTGCCTTTAATGCAGTCTATACAAGTATCAAAATCAGTAAAATTTAAAGTACTAAGTACTCCATCATTACTAATCTCTTAATTCTATCGATGGAAATATGTCTCAATCTCCGATGTCATAAGATAAAGTAATCTTTATTTATAACACATCTTTTGGTGCCAGTTTGTACATGCATAACAATATTTTGATTGGAATCATTTTGTAAATTAAGAGAGAAAAGACCATCAGACAATGTACCATATCCAATAAGTTTAGATTTATAAAATAGTTTGGAATCCCCTTCTAGAAAGAAGGAATATCCCAAGGTACAAGTCTTGATACTTAAATTAAATTCCTAAAAAAATTAGGAACATAAAAAGTCTTTTCCAACTCTAAAATAAAATCACTACTAAGAACTAAATTGCATGTCCCAATAGCTTCCACATGCGACTGCATCTTGTTTCCAGAATAGATGCTTCGCTTAGCTCCCACTGGCTTCCACAGGTTTCTTAAATCCTGCAAGGAATTCATAATATGAATTGTAGAAGCAGAATCAATCCACCACGATTATGATAAACATCAATCATATTAGCTTCATAACAAACAAGAGAGACAGAAGTACCTTTCTTAACAAGCCATTGTTGAAACTTGACACAATCCTTCCTTATGTGCCCCTTCTTTCTGCAGAAGCAGGCTTCCTTTTTTATGTCAGTTTCAAGTGGTGTCTTTCCTTTAGACCTCTTGTTGGCTTGATTAGTCTTCTTTCCTTGGATAGTTATGAATACACTTTCTCCTGTTTCAATCAGTAGTCGATCTTCCTCCTGAACACACATGGCCATGAGTTCATTAATAGACCGTTTATCTTTATGTGTTTTATAAGAGATCTTAAAGGGACCATACTGTGCAGCTAGAGTATTCAGGATATAGTGCACAAGAAAGTTTCAGACATTTCGACTTCAAGAATCTTTAGTTGAGCTGTTAAGTCTCACATTTTCACAATGTGCTCACGCACATTTCTCACACTAGTCAGCCTCATTGATGAGAATTTCATAATTAAGGTGCTGGCTAGTGCCTTATCTGAAGTCTCAAATTGTTTGTCAATAGCCTTTAGTAATGCCTTGACATCATTATGTTGTTCGACAAAATCACAAATACCAGCAGAGATTTAAATCTTAATGAACATAACACTCAAACGGTTAGAGCGTTCCCATTGTTCATGAAGAAAAATCTCATCTTGAGTGTTGATTTCATTAATAGGTGGCTCGCCTTTCCTAATAGCATAATCAATATCCATGCACCCTAAGTGAAGGAGAATTCTCTCCTTTCAAATCTTATAGTTCTCACCATTCAGTTCGGGAATATCACAAATATCAGAGAAATTTGCATGTTGCATAACAACAAAAAATATACATACATAATTAACATAAATTTAAGGCAAGTAATATAAAGTTGAATCTACTGACATAAAAATTGTCTGTGGGCTAAATTTTTAATTCAATTAGATTCATATTTATGATAAAATTATCAATTTAATAGCATAATATTCTATCTTTATGACAAAACTATTAAACTCTCATTCATAATTCTTGTGGGTAATTATGAAATGTATTTAATATTTCATCTTAATTAATTATGCAACTTAATAATAAAGAAATTAAGTTATCATATCATACATAATTAATTACAATTCTAATGTCTAAAAATTTCTTTATATGATCCTTAACTTCTAAAATTTTATTCAATTAAAGATATTGTGGCTAAACTTTAATCAAATAAATTCTAGATCACTTAGACATTTATTTATTTAAGTGATCCAAAATATAATATATAATATCATTTCATTAAGATAGTTATGGCTAAATCTCAATCAAATAAAATTATATGAATCACTAATTATTAACTCAAAATCACATACAAGATTTATTGTTGGGCATTAAGCAACAAAACAACAATCTCTTTGTTTTTTATTATTAGAAAATGTTTTCAAAAAATTTCAAAACAAGATCTAAATTTTTAAGAACCGTTTTGAATTATTTTAGAGAATTCCGACAATTAACAAAGTAGAGGAAATTCAGCGGCTCTGATTCCAAATGTAAGATTGGCAGAGCAATGAAGCAGTGGAAATATAGAGTGATCGAGATACCTTCAGCCATTATTAGCGATATAGTCGGAGTCTATAATTCTTATTTTCTTCAAATATCTTCTAAGCACTCAAAACCTCACTCTTAGATGGTATGGAGTTTTTAGAAGTAATTTGCTTAGGGACCTTTGAACCAAATGACATATTTATAACCGTGCTTCCATCAAGAACGGTTAAGAGGTTATGAGAAGTTACCAACCACTAGAGTAGTAGGATAGTGGATTCATATAGTGGGATAATGAGTAGATAGTTAACTATTATCCCATTAGTGGGATAATGGATAGTTAACTACCTTCCCATTTGTGAGGTAATGGGTAGTTAACTACCTTCCTATTAGTGGGATAATGGGTCCATGAAGTGCGATAATGGACCCATCTAATACGGACCATATCAGCATTAACAAAAATGCTAACAATATACACACATTTCACAGAGTATGAAAGAGGATTATAAAGTCGACATAAAAAGTATAGATTATGTCACAATGCAAGACCACCTCAAGGGATTTCTTAGAGAATCTGGTTCACATGACTCACAAGTATACATCCCACCTCAAATGTATGGAAACTAAAATTATAATTTTAATGAGTAAATTCAATATAAGAAATTATAGGAATTATTCATTTCTGTCGTTCATAGGTTACAAGCATACAATTGTACGTGTATTGGAAAATTGCAACAAGCTCATAAACATCCATTATCCTTGTCGAAGAATAGAACAGAACACTGCTTCATTGTATCCTCCGGGCTAGTAACTAGAATAAAAGAGAGAAAATAGCAGGTAATGTGATTCCTCAAGTAATTAAGCAAGAGAATGATTTATTCAAACATAAAAGAATAAAATTTTGGACGGACCTGTGTGACCAACAGTTCTCTTAGACTCGTAAATCTCATGGTCATTTCCTCCCTGTTCACGTAAAAAGCAGGACTTGTATATTAGCCCAGACATATAAAGAAAGCTTCAAGCACATCAGTAACCAAAAATTACCTTGTATGTTTTGTCACCGAAAAAGTGAATTTCATTAAATTCTTCAAGGTATCTCAAACAATAAGTCTTGTCCCAGCCTTGGGGGAAAACCTGTCATGACCAACATCCTCAAATCATCTACCTAAAACGTTCAACGATCAATGAGCACAAGAAAAAGCTTAAAGGAGCTCACATCAAAACTTATTTGGCCTCCAATGGAGAAGGTAAGATTAAGGTGTGCAAACTTTCCTCTAAGCACTGATATCATTGTTTCGCGTATCTTTTGTACCTGAATATAGTTTAGAAATTGATGTTAAATCAATGAGAAAAATGATTCTACTGGAGGTACATTACTGCAATACTGGAGAAGTTGTGTATACCTTGTCATACTTAACAAATTCTTCCCTCTCTTCCTGACTACAGTCTCCCCCAATAGGCGACACATTTAGCATGCCACTTCTGAACTCAATGAATGTTCCTCTGCAAAGGAGAATGATTAAGAAGTTTGACACAAAGAGGCAATTAAGCGGAAAATTCAACTGTTAATCTATGTTGCTTCAACCCTTCAAAAATATTGCGGGGTATTACACAGATGCAGCGACATTTTGTAGGATCCAAGCAATATAGTATTTGACATGCACACCTTTTTATTGGAATATCCAAGTCAGCAATATAACGAAGGATAAAGTTGATAAATTCCTGCAAATTATTTGCATACCATCAAGTTATCAAGATATGTATACAACAAACATAAAGAATTGTCTCGATAGTTTTAGATTTTGATTAATTATCATAATAATATACATTACTTTGATAACTTAAGAAATGTAAAGTCAAGACAGTTTTTCGAAAAATGGATTGACTAACCTTGAGCTTCTCATCTCCGAGAAACGACTTCAAGCTCTGCACACACAAGGAGTCATTTCATTTCAAAAGAAATCACCTTGCTAATTAGTCGTGCACTGCACTTTGTACCTCAATTGCGTACAAAGTGCTTATGTTATGGCAACAAGTTCAAGTTCGAATGATAAAAGACAGTAATCAAAGATTTTGTTATATGAAAAAAGAACCTATACTCACAAGTAAAATTTGAGATATAAAATGTCAAATTTTGGCCATTACCTGTTTTCCTATAAGCTTGCCATCCTTATGTGCTACAAGTCCATTTTCAGAGAAAACGTAATCGTAATCAATCATAACTGCATCACAAATATTAGAAATATTTACATTATAAAGAGTGCGAAAACCTTTACCAGCATTAGTTAATTGTTATTGAATCTAATGTCGATATAGGCTTTAGGGACATTTACAGAGTTAATTGCCTCAAAAAATTATATATCTAACGACAATTAAGCTAACCTGAATTGCCAAGCTGTTCTGATATCTTCACACGATCAGAACCTCCAACAACTCCAATTGTAACAACCTGAAGGGGGGCAAAATTGTTAAGCCAGAGAATCGTTGAGAGAGAAGCGGAGTATGGCAAAAGAATCATTTACCTTTCTAAGTTCTCGCATGAATTTCAACATTTCTGGAGTACATTCCTGAACATTTCAATTATGCGATATGAAATCATGATATAAAATATCATAATATGAAAAATGCATATTCAGACGCTGATTTCATAATACTATACCTTCCTGGGTGCTGTTAGAGTTCCATCAACATCGAACAGAGCAATTAAATCAGCTTTCCTTGCACGCATTTTGATCTCTCAATACTTCTCACCGCCTCTCCCTGCACCGGAAAAAACTTTTAGTGACTATAAATGTTGACGTTACTAAAAAGTGTTAAAGTCTTTACGATCATTAGTTAAGTGCTATTAGAATCAATGTCGCTAAAAATATTAGGAACATATACAAAGAGTGTTAATTGGCATTAATGATATTTTGTATGTAGTGATTTGACAGCAAAAAAATCACCTTTATCAGCTTTACAATTCTCAAAACCAAAATACAATTAACCAACACAATCATTAAATAATTAGAAACACTTGAGGGTTGTTTGGTTGGTAGCTAATTTGAAGGTAAGTTATTCTGGTATAAAAGTAATTCAAAGTTTGATATGTAATTTAGAAATCTATGTAACTAATATATATATAAGTTATGAAAAAAACATATGTACATATTTTATACAAAATAAAATATGAAACTATTAGTATTGTATACAATGAGTAATAATTAATTTAATATATAATTTTCTCAAAACTAATTCCTATATTACTAATACATGTCTAACTCTAAAGAACTATCAAATTAAGATTCACAATCAAATGTTCAAAACTATTAGTCCCTCTTTCTCAATTTATGTGATACATATTATTTTTCGAGAGTCAAACAACTTAAGTTTAACGGTGATTTTCAAATGAGATCTTCAATTCTTTTGAAATGATATTTTATATATTTATAAACTACACAAAAAGAATATTATAAGTCACTATAATTAACAATGCAAATATTTAAATGATATATAAAAACTTACCGTCAAAGATAGATTTGTTTGAATTTTGCAATTCAAAATGTGTATATTGAAACGAGAGATAAGTTAATAGATTTCGCGGATGAATAGATTTATAGTTGGGATATCGAGAGGGATATTTTGGACTTTTCACTCAAAGGCTGCCAAGTGGATATTTAGATTTATGTCCCTTACGTGCTTTCTCCAACAAGTAGCCAATTATATTCTGCCAAATCATTCGTTTTTGTCATACTGATGATAATAAGATGCCAATTAGGACTTTACACCAAATTTGTTGAATAAAATATGGTTGATTGCAGTACCAAGTTTATAGGTCACAATTATAATTTCGAGAGTAATCAAATTTTTATTTACACAAAATTTTTATGTAGTATTTTTAAAATATTTGATGTTTTTGCCTCTCAATTCATGATCAAACTTTAGAAGTTTGAATCTTAAAATTTTATATGTGCCTCATAAATTTTTAGGATAAATTGTATATTTTGATCACCTATTGTTAGTTAATTAGTGCTTCTTCATTTGGAAGTAAGTGATATTTTATTTTAAAATAAATATTGTATTACGTAATCAAGAAAGGATTAACTTTTTCCTTCAAAAATTACCTTTATTTTAGTGTATGGGATAATTTTACTCCAATAAAATGCTTCTTTCTTCACGGCATTTAATTAAGGGGAAGACATATAGTAAAACATTTCTGCCTTTTTAAGAATGAGTAGTTTTGTTATTGGTGTATTCAAGCTAAAAATATCACTTATTTTAAAATGAAAGGAGTGTATTCTTAATATGATAAATTATTTTAGAATCCGGCCATAGAATATTTCTTATAAGATTATTTCTTCACTTTATTTAAAGGCATAATATATAAATTCGTTCATTAATTTTACCGTATTTTACATTTATGTATTTAAACTTTGGATGTGCACAAATAGACACTAACTTTGTATGAAATTGAACAAGAGACACAAACGTCCTACATAAAAATTTGTGTCCTACGTGTACTGTGTCATGTAGGACTTGTGTGTCTATTTATTTAACTTTATACAAGTTTAAGTGTCTATTTGTGTACACTCAAAGTTGAAGGCATAAATGTAAAATGAAGTTAGGTTAAAGAACATATTTATGTATTATGCCTTATTTAAACATCATTGTTTGATCATGAAAGTTCTAGCACTATCTTGAAGTTGTATTTCAAATTTGGAACATAATTGTAAAGCTTGATTTTTAAATTCATTTATCACTTTAAAATTAAATTTAACAACATTCAGGTATTTCAAATATTCTTTAAAAAAATTAACTAAATATAACTTAATAAATTTCAAATAAAATAAAAAAAATATTTAAATTTATGATCAAACACCTGAAAATCATGCTTAGTTGTGTCATTTTAACAAAAAAATCTCTTATTTGAATAATTATTTACTTCCCAAAAAGCCTTTCAAACCATTCTCCATTATCAACACATCACACACAACCAATTATTCACATTGCCTTTTATTACCTTTTGTTTTCATCATTAAAATTAATCAAGGTGGACAAGCCAACCCATCACCAAATCTCGTTACTCACAAAACATATACCACAAGGAAATACACGCATTCCATACACTTAACAAGAGTTTAGAAATCCACTTGCCTGAATCAATTAAAAATTTACTCCAAACTTGAGTCTTCCTCCTTCATTCCATTTCCAATTAAATCCAATCTATTCAAATAATTAAAGACAATAAGGTTTCGAAGCTAACAACACTCATATTATCATATGTCTATCTTAGACCCAAAACTCACCCGAATTTATGACAGAGTTTCTAAATCTTGATTCCAATCAATATGTCAAATCTCATATTTCCTGAATTTCAAGTCTAAGGTTAAATCATATTTTCTCCAAATACTACAAACCTAATAATTACCATATAGTATAATACACTCAATATCTAATTACCTATCTTAATATATCAAAATTTAATTCGTCATAATTATTATTATACAGTACATATAAAACAATACCACTTCGATAGTTAAACTTAATGACTTAACCCTAAAATCTCAACTAATTTAATATTATGAGTTTAATATGTTAATTCCATGAATATTGCCGCCGAATTGGTTGCTTAATCATCACTGCCACATAATGGAGCCATACTTTGCAAATCTTATATACATACATATATATATATTGTTCTTATTTTTTTATTGTTGCTGTTAATTAGTATAAGAATTAATTGAATATGCATTGTGTTATATATATATATATATATATATATATATATATATACATATTCAATTAATTCTTATACTAATTAACAGCAACAATAAATAAATAAGAACAATAATGTTTAACAATTACTTGTACGTGAATCTTTTGATTTCAGGCCCGACACCTCTGAGCAATTAGCACTGATAAATTTTTGTTCTCTTCTTTCATCTTCTTTTCTTAAATAAAAATATATTAAAAGTACTAAATTATAATAACTTATTTTAATATGGGTCAAATAATATAGTGTATTTGATAAATCATGATATTGACTCATTGACCCATTAATCATCAAATAAATAAATTATATATTTAATAAATATTCCTCAAATAAATTATCACTAACCAATTAAATAACCTAGTTAAACAAATAGTTTTAAAACTTTTTAAACCAACTTTTTCCACTAATTCAACATAACTTGGGGTAACTATCGAAAGGAATAAAAATAGTAATTTTATAAAAGTTTACTAAAATGACCATCTGGGTCATACATATTCACTCCCCAAATGGAATGTGTTTAGGTAGTGATAGCGATGAATTTCGTGTTGTAACATACCATTGATGACACGCCCCGAGGCTACCCCCAGGACGTAAACGCTGGATCTAGAATCACAAATGACCCCAAGTTAAACCTAAGCGAGTGTATTATAAGCGGACTGGATATTCTATAAAATAAACTGATGCATAAGCTAAATCGTGATAAAACTTAATAGTAGGGAGTACCCAAACTGGTTTGAATATATAACTGAATCTAGTTATGTCTGAAATAAGCCTCTAACTGACTAGAGATGCTAGGACATACCCTAAGCTAACTCTAGCAAAACTGAAACTTAAAGACTAAAGGTAAAAGAAAACATAACAGTCGTCCTCAAAGAATGAGGACCCAATACTGACAATGCTAAACTCGAGATGAGGAATCGATCCATGCATAATCTGAATGTTGAGGACCTGAATATACATCACGAAAAATGTAGCGCTGGATATGCGTTAGTATTTGAAAGGTACTGAGCATACAGGATAAGATAAAGGTGAACAATATATGCATAACTGAAATAAAGCATACTGAGTAATGATATAATATGAACATGGTAAAGATATTAAGATAAACTAAAAATACACTAAACTGAATGTAATGACCAAGTACATAACATGCTGAAACTGAATATTGAAATGTAATTCGGAACCTGGTCAATGCACTAGAATCTGACTGTGGGAGATGCTAACAATCGACATAAAACCATATGAGCTAAATTTGAAGTTCGATGTATACGCCTAATCGAGAGGACGCAATATGCCTTGCCAAGGGTATAGAGGCATGACTGATGTGATCACAAAATATAATACCCACAAAGGGACTTACATACAATCTTATGGGGCACGTAATTCTGGACTATAGGGTGACTAATCCTAGTTCACTCGGTATTAAGCTTACTCCCAACTAGAATGTATACAATACAATATAACTGAATATAAACTGGATAGCTCAAGATTCTGACATGCTAACTGAAATCCAATATTAAGTACTGATAATGTAATATTTTTAAACTGATGCATATATTTCTGTATAAACTGACACATGTATTTATATATAAACTGACCTAGCAAGTGTTTATCATGAACTAAACGAATTTATACAACTATGGTTCTAAATTTCATTCAAGAATTAAGCAACATAGTTACAAAAATATAATATTTTATTAAGATTAATCTAACAACTAAATCGCATCAATAATCTGAAGTTCTAAAAACCTCAAGTCTTAGCATAATGAAGGGATAAAGAATCTGATTGAAATCTAGGGACCTAATGGGTGAAAGGAATAAGGAACATACCTGGTGACGAATTTCATGGAGAAATCTTTTGATTTAGGGGCTGAAATTGATGGAAACCTTATTTCACTCTTGGAAGTGTTTAGGTCGCTTGCTTTCTCTTCTTTTCGTTCTAATTGCATGAATTTTGGATAATGAATTAACTAGGATAGATTCAAATTAAGTTACTAGGCTAAAACTGACTAAAATTATGTCACTTAGGGGTTGAATGACGTGATTTAGTATTCCAACACACAAGGAAAAGACCAAACGATCCCTGACTTAAAAATTGTCGGAGGGTAACCGATGGAGCAGACTAACGAACCGTGGATGGACCGACGATTCATTCGAGTCGGTTATCATTCAACGTTTGGAGGTTGGAGTTGCTGACCACGATCCACGGAACTGGACCACTGTCCTACGATCTATAAGTCCTAGTCGTGGGTCACGCCTTGGCTAAATTTTCTGGGGTTCTAGGAGGTGGTTGCAGGTGTCCAACGACGGACTCCACCTACGGTCCGTAGGTGGGACCCACGGTGGCACCTGGAACTTTTGAAATGACTCATGATTTATCTTTCTAGATTATGGGGTGTTACAATCGAGTCTACTCTTTTTTCTTTTAAAAATAGCCAAAAATAAAATACTAGCTAAAATGTAAAATAAGAAAACTCAAGAAATATTTTTTGTATATTTTCTTATTGTGGATAGATTTTTGGCGAAATGGTCTGATAGATCTTTGTACTTGTATAAGTTTGTATTCTGGATCCTTTTGCTCTATACTTTATGATCAACTAGACCCTTAAACTTCTTAAAACACAATATTTAAAACCTCTTTGACCATTGACCAAACATATATGACTTAAATATTGTGGAGTTAAAAGAATGTGTGAATGCACTTGCTTTTCAGCACATAAATACACTATATTTTATTTTTAAATATTTTTTTGTTAAAAAGGATTATTTCTTCTCGTCTTCGACAAAATATTTCTCTTCTTTTCCTACACTCTCCCCACCCCTAATTCTAAACTTTCTTATCTTCTTCAACAAAATCACTCAGTGCATCCATTCTTTCTGTTTCCTTTGAAATCACCTGTCATATCCTTTATTTTTCTTCTTCAAACCATTCCCATCTTTGCGACATATCAACAACCCACCATTAAATTTTTTTTTCCATCCCTCGTTTTTATGTATCTTTAGTGTTTTTTATTTTAAAAGTTGAAAACATTATTTATGTTTGTTAAATTCAAAAAGAAGGTTGTAAGGTCTCTCAAAATGAAGCAATCTCCTTTGAGTATCATATATAAAATGCTTATAATGCTATATGACATGTATATGATGAACTTGCATATTTTTGATAATATATGTTGATTGGTGTCACTTATGAATATGTGATGGTTTATATTGTTAAAGTATGATATTATGTACTCTTAAATGTTATGATATGTGAAGTAGGATGTTAGTCATGATTCTTGTTGGGTTACTTGATTTAGTAAGGTTATGGGGTTTTGCTTGGTCATTGCACTTGTTGACTTGATAGGAGTTCATGGGTAATTGCCTTGTGTTGGATATGTTGAAATGTACTCTTATACATGCTTGTTGCTAATATGACTTGATGATGGAGTTACTTGAATAGGTATTCAACTATATGCTATGCATGTTGACTTGACTAGACTTGATGTTGTTAGTTTTGTAATGTACATGCCTATGACTTAATGAACATGTAATATTGGTCAGTATAGTCTTGTTGAATGTGCATAAAGGTTTTAATGAAGAGTCCATACTTTATGAAATGTCCTTTTTCTTAGCATGTTTTCATAGTATGTGTGTATATTGTTTCATACTTAGTACAAGTGGTGTACTAACGCCGTTTCTTCCTTTTCCCCAACATTTTAGGTTCTGGTCTTTGACGTGCTTTGAAGACGACTTATAGAAGGTTTGGATATGTTATTTATCCAAGTAGGATAGTTCCTCACTTTCCGAGGGCGATGTCACTATCTAGCTTATGGAGTTGTTTGGAGTTTAAGACTATTATGTCCATTCTTTTCCATTAAGTATGAAACATTGTATAGCCCATGTGAGACATTCTTACTTTGATGTATGGGTTATGCCCAAGTCATTACACTCTTATTAAATGTTTATGAGATGAGACGACTATTATGGCTATGTTATATTTTATATACTTACGTGCAATAAAAGTAGAAGACTAAGTAATATTCATATATGAAGGGTGTATGTATACTCGATATATATATATATATATATACATACATATATATGTTTCTGCTAAATTCGACCTGTGAATATTTTAATGTAAACTAAGAGTCTAGTCTTAGTCCCCAAAGAGGACGACGACGCCAGTTACGTCAAGGGGGTAAACCCGGATGTGACAATGATCACACATGTGAATCTATATGCCTAGTCTTTCTTTCCATATCATGATCTACGGTGTATTGATGATTTTAAGATAATTGAATGAGGTTGTTAGGGTTAGGAGTGGTCTATATGCCAATCGTTGATGATGTACTCTTGATGAATGACCCTCTACCTATGTATCCCTCTTTGATTGTGTGGTCTTATATGTATGATTAGGAGTCTTCTATTCAAATGTTAGGATATATTCTTGTCTCCTATGATGTAATGTAAATGTTTGTAGTCGACAGTCCTTAATACTTTATATTTGTGAGACGTAAGACTCGATGAATGTGGTATATGTGTTGTGATCTTTATAGGGTGGCTTCCTCAATACTATGTTGTTGCCATTATGCGATCATGTTGACCAATGTACACACACATCTCATGCATGACTATAAGGTTTGTATGTTCATGAAAGTATGAAGAAGGTACCTTAACTAGGATGACTTGATAAGTGTACTAGTATGGGTAAAGATACGGGACTTTGCCTATACATTGCACGTGTTTACCTTGATAGAATAGTTCCTAGGTGATTACTCTATGTACATGAATGTAAATGCATGATTAAGCTATGAATATAAAAGTGTATGATATGATTAAGTATGAAAATGTATAGTGTCTAAATGTGTTTAAATGAATGGGTTGCTCATATATGTACACCTATACACTATGCATGAATAAAGTGAAGTATGAACATGTGTGATCCAAGGGTGTTTATTTGAAAGGTTTGCTCACATATATGTATACACACATGAAAATATGTATATGATGCTTGTATGATGATCTAGTACATAGAGGGTCTCTTGAAAGGTGTTCTCAATTGTATCCTATATTAGATGGTGCTTGAATATGTTATGTCCATGTGAAAGATTTTCTCACATGATTTTGGTTTATGAAAGGACTCTCTCTCATATATGACCTATGAGCTAAGCATATGAGGAGTTAGACCTCCTAAACCCTACTTTTATAAAGTAATGTTAATAAAGGCTTTTCAATAAAGGGAACTTAGCTTAGCACCAAGTGAACTTGAAGATGAGGGGTGCCCTTCCCAATGTGGGAAAGCTTGTTCAACATAGTCCTCACGAGGTGGATAACTACAACGCCTCAATAGGCATAAAGAGGGTTTCAATATATGCCTCCAAGTTCCATAAACTATGTCTTCCCCATAGGATCTAGCAAGTGATATCACCTAATATGCTAGCATGATGTTAATGTTCTACTTTAGCAAAGTAGAGCGCCTCCTTTTGGTGTGAGGTTTTACAACACCAGATTCCATGTTTAGCACCCATAGTTTTAGTGTCGGATAAGGCTATAGTTTCCCTAAAGTAAATGGACGATGGAAGTAAAGTTAGGAACCCTAACTAGGATAACCGAAGGGAAATTGCTTAGTGTAGGTGGGGGGTATGGGACTTCACCTATGCATTGCACAAGTAGTTATTGAAGGAAGTTCTATGAAGGTGTTCTATATACATATTTTTATGTCTCTTATGCATGACATTAAGGTATTAACATACTTGTTATGATGAGTTCTATGGTGTCTATTTGATGTGGTCTCACCTTATATGCATAATGTTGGTCTTAATGACTATATGTAGAAGGTCTTACTTGGCATGTATGAAGTTGTCTGTACTTGTCTTGTTGATGTACGAAGTAAATGATACTTGTGGTCTCTTTATGAATTTACTTAGTATATGTGAGGTTATGGGACTTCACATGTACATCGCACTAGTAGGCTTAGATTGGGATTGTTAGTAAGGTCTTATGATGTCTTTATGAAGTGAAGTCCAAGTATGCTGTTTGTTGACTATTGTCTCTTATGATGTCATTGGTAGTGTTGTCTTGTATGTTATCTTGGAATGAGTCTTCTATGTGGTTCATGAAGTATGTTCGGTCAGATGTGAAGTATGAGTCTTATGATATGTTATGTTTCTATAAATGTGTATGTTTAAGTTAAAGAAGGTTGTATGAATGTTCACCTTAGTGGTCTTAAGGTGATGCTTGAGTGTGGATGGTGGAATGGAAGGCTACTCGTGCATTGCACCAAGTATCACTAGAGTGTTACTTAGGGGTCAATGAATTAAGGTAAAAGAAGGAAGTGTTATGAATATGATTAATGTGCTTTAAATGTAATACGTGTGACTTGGTGTGTTGACATAAATACTGTCTATGCCTATATGAAGTATGTGAACTATATTGTATAAGTGTGTCAATGTTCATGAAAATTCTTTGAAAAGACATGTTGCATGATTTCAAAGAAAAATGTCCTCTTTAAATGTATGTTTTTGCATGGTTGTCATACTTAGTACATTCTTGTACTAACACCATTCTTCTCTTTTTTACACAACGTGTAGGTTATGGATACTTAAAGGATGTCTCTAAGGTGAATGGCTTGATATGTGTTTCTCAAGCTCAAGGAAAGGGATCCTTAAGTTCAAGGATTTCCTATGCCATGTTTTATTTAAAGTTATGTAATAGATTAGTTAATGTTTTATGTTGTAAGGGTTGTATCCCTATTCTATTATATGATGTTGAGTATAAGATAGCAAAAAGAATTTTACAGTCTAAATATGCATTATGACTTATATTTTATATATGTATATGAAGAGATATTTCTAGCATATGTTGTGCTATGAAAAAAATTAAATTTTTCGCTAAATTTATTATGACAATGCGATGAATAATAACCATGGGCTCGTATAAGACCTCCGAGAGGTCAAGTACGTCATGTTACTTTTAGGGGGTGCTCCCCGGTCATGACAAAGGTATGATATGCATTGACGTAAAGAGTGATGACAACGATGGAAAAAGTTGAAAACTCCATTATGAGCTTGAGAAAGCTTGAAGAACAACAAATGCTTCTTATGAATTTGTGAAATTAATCTAAATTTGTGATTGAGGCTCGTTGTATTTATGTTAGTAAACTTGTAGTTGAAATTTTAAGTCAAATAAAGAAGAATTTCATCTATTTGGCATGAATTTTGTGTTTAAATTGTGAGCATATATGAGGATTAAAGAACGTGACTATTTAAAAAGTTACAAAAGTTGAATATTTAATTTTTTTTAATATTTAATTTCTTATATGTCATTGAAAAATGACATGGAATTACATGTATAAGAGGTTGAAAGACACACAAAGTGATCTGATGAGAAAGGGATTTAAAATATAGTAGTATTTTAACGAGTTTAAGAGTGTAATTGATAAAGTGTTGAGTAGGAGGATTCTAAACACAAATGCATACAAGTATAAGGGTCCATCAGACCATTTCGTGTAGATATTTTACTCCAACGGCCGCACTTGAGCCTAACCAATATGACTATATTACTCAATAATAGAGGAAGTGTATTGTGGAATTATATCATATTTATGATATTTTATTGAAGTGGAGGAAATAAAGTTAAAAGTTATATTATCATTTTATTGCTACACTAATACAAAATATTATAAAATACTAATCAATTAAATATCATCATATATCATATCATATCACCTATTACTAAAAGTGGAAAGAAATAAAGTTAAAAGTTGTATTATAATTTTATTTCTACACCGATAAAAATATTATAAAATATTTAATCAAATAAATATTATTATGTAAAAATTTAAGAAATCCCATAGTGTAACTCAATAATTACACTCTGTCCCGACAAATTTAGTATTTACTAAAAATTCCTTAAAATTGATGTGGCGTGATACTTTAGACTCTAGTGATACATGGTAAATGATACATGGTAACTTAAAAACTGTTAAGAATAAAATGGGGGAAAAACGGAACATTTAAACTTGTTAACTAAATCAGCTTAATTTACGGTAATAGATCATTAATCAGCATTAATTCAACAAGTAATTGGATAATAATTTCAAATTTTGAAAATCAAAGATTATATCATCTATTTTGAATACATTTTTTATGAACATCCTGTTAAATTTCGAACTGCAGTAATTTTATTGTTGTTATTGTGGATGTTTCATGATGAATACATCAATTTTGATGAGACATTCCGGAATTTGGGTGAACGAATTGCAGTATGAAAGTTACAAAATCGACGGAATCGTTCTTGGAGATTCAATTTCGTTTTCTAATCTCAAAGCAGCAATTGCAGCCGAGTTGGATATTGATGTATCAAGGAAAGATATTGAAATTCGTTACATTGTAGAAGGTAACTCCTGTCCGATGAAGCTTAAGAACGATATGAGTGTCAAACTATATTTAGAACTGAAAAAAAATGAGCCTGGATTTTCAATGTATCCATTATGTATTGACACAATTGAAAAGAATGGTGGTACTGTACATAACTTTGATGGAACATGTGGAGAAATTACACGTGTGAGGGCACAACATATGATACACAGGCTTTGGCAATGGTTGAAACTAGATTATTTGATTCATATGAATATGCAGAAGTTGGAGTTACAAATGTTATAATCAATTCAGTTATTGTAGATGTGAAGACAGGTCAAATATATAAGGATAAAGCAACACTTGTAGATGTGATGACGAAATATAAGATAAAGAACAACTTCAATTGCAAAGTAAAGAGGTCTAATCAACAAAGGTATTATAGTGGTTGGTATAAATATATATATTTCCATGCTGTTCAAAATTAGTACATGAAACATTACTGTTTTATATGAAAACCTACATGTGTCATTTGTTCTTTGATATATTAATGTATCACCATTTCAGTAATTTTTTTTGATACATTGAAATAACTATTTTGATACTTTAATATACTACTGCTGATATAGTAAGGACTGTATCAATTTAAACAAGCATATCACAACTAGTAGATACTTATCATTAATGTATCACCATTTCATTAATTTCTTAAAAACTGGTAGATACTTTTTGTGTAATTCATTTTTTGATTACTTTAAACATTATTGTTGAATATATTATATGATGCAATTGCTATAAGTATTAATATGCTTTAAAAATGTACGCAGCTATGTGTTGGTATGCTTTTCAGACAAATGTGGTTGGACTATGAAGGCGTCATGCAGGAAAAAATCTGATATATTCATTGTTAGAAGTTTCAATAGTGAAAATACGTGTCCGATGAGGGAGAGGCTATTAACCAAAGTCCAAGCAACAGTCGGATTTGTAAGTGGAGTTACTGCTCCAAAATTGGTCAATCATAAACGAATTTATACTCCAAAAGATATAATTGATGATATTAGAGAATATTATGGGGTTGAAATATCTTACCAGCAAGCATGGCGTGCTAAAGAACGTGCACTCTCCATGATTAGGGGAAAACCATCTGCAGGATATAGACGGTTGCCGCGATACATACACATGTTAAAAACCGTGTATCCAAATTCTTATATAAGAATGCATAAGACTGAAGAGATGAATTTATGTACTTGTTCATCGCCTTAATGTAACGACCTGTTTAGTCGTTTTGAGTAGCAGATTTTATTTCTGGAAAAATTGGCTGATACGACGGACACCACGACGGACCGTCATAGGCACGACAGACCGTCGAGGGTGTCCCGTTCCAAAACACTTGGAATTATGAATTTGAGTGCTGAAATTGAGTCTCTGAACTCTGTGACGGACCTGCATGATGGACCGTCACAGTCACGACGGACCGTCGTGAGCCCCGTTTTAAAACACTTCAACTCTTGAGAATTTGGTGCTGGGAACAACTCTCTGAACGTCGTGACGGAAGTGCAGGACGGACCGTCGTGGGCACGACGGACCGTCACAGACTCTTCGAGGAAATGGAAGTCTCTGACCGTTGCGACGGACCTGCAGGACGGACCGTCGCAGGCACGACGGACCGTCACAGGTTGCGTAATCCCAGGCGGGGTCGGATTTCTGGCTAATTTTTAAAGGGGTGTTTTGGACTATTCCGGCTTTAATTTATAAAGTTAGTGGGTTAATGTTATTAGTTCAATTCCTTGGGGGTTGAAAGACTAACTTTGAGTTAATTGGTGGGTTGGTTTCATCACCTTTTATTCTTGAAATCTTGTGATTTAGGGTAAGAAGAGGAAGGTTTGAGGAAGAAAATTAGAAAGAGAAAGAGAAGAGAAAGAGAGGCGCTTGAGAGAGAAGGAGCAAGGCTTCCTTGAAGATTTCTTGCTTGAACACAAATCCTTGGTGAAGGTAGGTTATGGTTTATGCTATTTGTAGTAAACTCTTAATAGCAAATGATATGTATTGGGTAATCTTGTAAACCCTTCTATATGCTTAATTGTATGATTGTATGAGTGTGATTATATGTTTGTGATAAATTAAGCATGATGAAGTTTTTGAACCCTAAATCTTGAAGAAACCCTAACTTACTTGTTATGAGAATTGTGATGCCTTAGTATAAAAGAAGGCTTGATGAACTATGTTTTGTTATTGTGATGCCTTAGTATAAAAGAAGGCTTGAGGAACTATGTTTTGTTATTGATAATGCCTTAGTATAAAAGAAGGCTTGAGGAACTATGTTTTGTTATTGATAATGCCTTAGTATAAAAGAAGGCTTGATCAACTATGTTTTGTTATTGATAATGCCTTGGTATAAAAGAAGGCTTGAGGAACTATGTTTTGTTATTGATAATGCCTTAGTATAAAAGAAGGCTTGATGAACTATGTTTTGTTATTGTGATGCCTTAGTATAAAAGAAGGCTTGATGAACTATGTTTTGTTATTGTGATGCCTTAGTATAAAAGAAGGCTTGATGAATTAGGGGATCGGGTGCCACGTTCCGGTACCAGGATAGTATATGAGGATCGGAGTGTCACGTTCCGACACCGGGATAGTATATGGATCGGGTGCCACGTTCCGGTACCAGGATAGTATATGAGGATCGGAGTGTCACGTTCCGACACCGGGATAGTATATGGATCGGGTGCCACGTTCCGGTACCAGGATAGTATATGAGGATCGGAGTGTCACGTTCCGACACCAGGATAGTATATGGATCGGGTACCACGTTCCGGTACCAGGATAGAATGAGGATCGGAGTGCCACGTTCCGGCACATGGTGTTAGTGGAGCGGAGTGTCACGTACCGACACGAGAGGAATAAGTTCTGAATCTTGAAAGATGTTAATATGCTAAAGCAAATGAACCTATTTCCCAAATGAGTATGATATTGAGGCTTGAGCCCTCCTGGATGAACTTGGCGATACTTATTGATGATTGTAGTACTTGTTGTTACTACATGTTGAGTATTATAGTTGATTTGTGAGATTAACTGATATATATTGTTTTCTATTCTGAGTTGGCCGATGATACCTACTCAGTACGTGTGGTTGTACTGACTCCTACTTGTTTGTTTCTTTCTTGTATTTGTGGAGTGCAGCAAACGTGCCGTCGTCTTCAACTCGACCGCGATTCTAGCCAGTCTTCACTGCACCGGATCTCAGGGTGAGCTATGCTTCTAGCTTGGACTGGATCTTCTTCTTCTCGTCTTGATGCCTTGAAGTTCCGGCATGGACTAGCTTTCATTTGTTTTAGCTTCTTAGAATACTCTTAGTTTCGTAATTTTGATCATAGATGTTCTTGTGATGATGACTTCCAGATTTTGGGGATATTTATAGTATTCGTTTTTCATTATTGAGTTAAGTCTTCCGCGTTGTATTTTATTAATTATGTTTGGGTTTAGATTGGTTGGTTCGCTCACATAGGAGGGTCAATGTGGGTGCCAGTCGCGACTCAGTTTTGGGTCGTGACACTTAAGACTATTCATTAGGGGATTTAATTACTGCAGACCAGTAGTTGTTGTGGATGGTGCACATCTGAGTGGAGCTTACAAAGGGACATTTGTATCAGCAAGCACACTTGATGGCACAGGTATTTTTTTTATAGTTATGATGTGTTTTATATGTTACGTATCAAATGATATAATGTGTGTGTAATCAGGTTGCATATTTCCATTGGCATATGGTGTTGTTGACACCGAAAATGATTGTTCGTGGACATGGTTTTTCGAACAATTCAAACATGCATTTGGCGATATAAAAGATATGTGTGTTGTTTCAGATAGAAATGAGAGTATCATGAAGAGTGTGAGGATTGTGTTCCCAAATGTACCTCATTATGCATGCATCTGGCATCTTTGGAAGAATGTATGTGGAAACTTCAAAAGGAGCAGAAAGGCCATAAGTGATCTATTCTACTCTATTGCCAAGGCATATAGAAAGGAAGATTTTGATAAGTTGATGGCTAAGGTTGATAGAATTGATCGCAGGGTTAAGGAGTACCTTGAAGATGCAGGTTACGAAAAGTGGTCAAGAGTTCATGCAACAGTAAACAGAGGTAGAATGATGACTTCAAACATTGCAGAATGTATCAACTGCTTGTCTTGTTGAAGCACGCCAATTAACTATATTAGAATTCTTGGAAGAAGTTAGAATTCTTTTTGGATCTTGGCATTGCAAAAACAGAGAAGTAGCCTCATACACAAAGGACACAATAGGGAGAAAATTTGAGGAATTGTTGATTATAAACGCGGCTAAAAGGTCAAAAATTGAGGTATGTATCATTATATAATACTTTATATTATATATATCTAATTCAGTGTATCATTCTGCATTTTTGAACATGATTTGTTTTTTAAAAATTATATATTTAAAATTTTTAATGTACACAGGTTGTTCCATCATCTGAATTTATTTTCTCAGTTTATGAAAATGGAAGAATATATATTGTTTGTCTTGAGCGGAAAGTATGTTCTTGTGGTAGATTTCAACAAGATGAGATACCTTGTTCACATGCAATCGCTATATTGAAAAAAAAGAATGTCACAGATATGAATCTGTATTGCTCTGATTATTACAAGCCTGATGCATTGGCAAAAACATATGACATTCCAATGGTACCAATGCCAGATAAGGAAGATTGGTCAGATCCTAATAATGTGGTAGCTGAAACTGTGTATCCACCTAAATGCAGAAGATCATCTGGACGACCAAGAAAAAGAAGAAGAAAGAATGCAGATGAAAAGATTTCGGTGAACACAAACTGTAGTGGACAATGTGGACAAGAAGGACACAACAGAAGAACTTGTACTTTCTACCCAAAAGAGAAGTGAATTAGTCGTAATGTTTCTAAGATATCAAGAATAATTTATAACGTAAACATTTTAATGATTTTCAGTTTTCATTACAGTTGCAATTTGAACACTTTTGGTTTAGATAAATAAACTTAATAACCTGTGTTAATTAAATTTTAAGTCGCGCTTTTGATTATAAATACTTTGTTATTATTGGTGTTGATAAATATATTTGTGTCAATATTTCTTTTTCATATAAAATTTTATAAATCTTATGTTACACTAAGATATATAAATTTAAGAATTATTAGGTAACATATTGTGCATGATACATATGGTTTAGCCGATGTATCATGTACTTTTAGTGTGTGTTTGGTACATATGTATCATTTGGTTTGCCCAATGTATCATCTCCATTAAATAATAAATAAAAAATCTTATTGAGGTTAGTGTGTACTTTACAATGACTATAAATCATGTATCATGTGATTTTATATAATTTGACTTGTGTAATGCTTTTTTTGATATGTTTTTCTTGAAATATACAGTAAATAACTTTACTTTTATAAAATAATAGCAATTCATATAACTATGCTATTCATTGTAACTAAATATCATGTTAAATTTAAGGATTATTAGGTAACATATTGTACATGATACATATGGTTTAGCCAATGTATCAGGTACTTTTAGTGTGTGTTTGGTACATATGTATCATTTGGTTTGCCCAATGTATCATCTCCAACAAATAAAAAATTAAAAAATCTTATTGAGGTTAGTGTGTACTTTACGATGACTATAAATCATGTATCATGTGATTTTATATAATTTAACTTGTCTAATGCTTTTTTTGATATGTTTTTCTTGAAATATACAGTAAATAACATTACTTTTACAAAATAATCGCAATCATATAACTATGCTATTCATTGTAACTAAGTATCATGTAAAATTTAGTTTTCAAATAAACTATTTATTTCTATGTTTAATTATAAATACTTTGACTATACTTTATTAAAGGAATTAAACCTGTGTGACGCTATAATATGTCTGATATTTATAATTTCAAGATAAAAATATTTGTTACGTAATGTAACAAAAAAAATTCATGGAAATTGACAAACCCAAAAAAATAATATTAAAAAACATCAAAATACTTGTTCAATAACGTATCAAAACAAGAAATATAACATTAAAACATTGTTTAATCATAAAATGCTACACTCTGTGAACTAAATCTTCTTCTGGTGGTGGTGTGACTACGCCACTAAATTTGGTGGATCATCATTGTCACTAACATATCCGCACTTAGACTTCTCGCTTCCATAACTCCACAGCAATGCTCCATATCTTTGACGTAGGTAATCAGGACTAAAATCAGCATATGATATATTGATTTGGTCACTCATATACTCGACAAATGCAGTAACATATAACCCACAGTCTCTACAAAAAAATACAGAATAAATTAAGAACTTAATGATACATTAAAAAGGACAAACGAAAAATTCTTGATACTTACAGGCTATCGCAGTCCTGTTTAGCGATGTCTTGTGCAAATTCAATCATGAAAGGAACTTGAGGCTCCAGAAGTGAACCAGTAATGTTGTCTTTGTATGCATGACAATCAGATAATTTTGTGCGTTCAGTTTCTTCAAAGAATCCACTGTCCAGTAGGTAAGAAGCAAGCATTTTAGACAACATTTTTATCTCACGAGGAATTGCTTTTTTCCTTTTGCTAATTGATGAGTCAAAAACTCTTATCACCCTGTTTTTCAACTCAACAACTGTCAGCACCCAATGAAATTTTTTATCACAGTTAATTGGGATGTAGACCTCATCTACAAGATGCCATGGTAAAGCAGCTGGTATTCCAAAACATTTGATGATGTTAATTATTGACCTCTCATATACAGATACAACTGAAGCGCGATCAAGATGTTCTTGTGTACTAAGACTATCATCATCATCGTCCATGTAATATCTATCATAACAATTTTTTACATATGACATGAACAAGCAGTGGGTTGTTGTGTATCTGTATTGATCCATGCTGCAAAGTTTTGATTTTTTACGAAGGTAGTAAAAAATCACATCGATGTGCTATAAAAAAAATGAAAACATAGTAAGAAATGATATACATCTAAACAATATAAAAAATATAATTATTAAAAAATAGTATGATACTTTTGCTAATTAAATAGTATGATACTTCTACAGAATGTATCATTGCTAATTAAAAAGTATGATACTTCTACAGAATGTATCATGTTATAATAATATAATTATGACTGATACATTTTTGATAATTAGTTTAAGATTTTTACTTCATCAGACCAACATTTGTTTGGCTGTGACATGGCATAAAACCAATTCTTGTTCATTGGAAAAGCAACAACAAAGTCCATCATCGTAAATCTAAAAGAAGAAGATTTTAATCTGTATTTATCGTTTGATGGGTTCCTGCATAAATGATACATAAGTTTGAATATATATACATGATACATAACACTCACTTAATTACAATTTTTATATAACAAAGTATCATGAATTAGTTATATAAAAAATAATTACACCTAACACTTGCAAAAATAATGTATAAAACTTACTTATTGTTATGATTTTTTAGAAGCCCCCTTGACAACCAATTCATGTAATCCTCAATAAGTTTCGGCGAAACTTGATCTGTAATGCCACATCCTTCGAACGGGAAATGGAGTCGAGCCATATCCTTCAATTTCTCTTTTCCCTTCTCGCTGACCCAAAAGAAGTACAATATGGAGATTTAATCCTTCTCGAAGGCATTCTATTTCTATGCGCAGGAGTGACTGAATCGTAACTAACACCAATCTCAGTTATTGGAATGTTAGTGGGTAATTGACTGTCGGTCAACAAGTACTGGCTGCTAGTTATATTCTGTGGATTGTAAGAATATAATGGTCTAGCATTAGTAGGATCTTTACCCAAATCTTTGATAAGTGCATCTATTGTTGCTTGAGTTGATGGCGATATTGTTGTTGAAGTGGAAGATTCCTGTATAATATGATGTAATGATTTTTAAAATAAATTTGTGTGTAATGAAATTGTGTGTCATAAATCAAAATTGAAAAATCTACTGATGCATCCATTGTTGTTTTTTCGGGCAAAACGTGAGGGATGTTGTGTTGAACATTGTCATCAACATCTTGCTCCATGATATGTTCATTTAAATCTTGGTGCGACTGATGTGCGTCACCATCCTGAATATGCAGTTTTGAAATAAAAGTTGTTAATATAATTTGTGCTGATACGTAACAGTGATTATACTCACATGATACATAGTCTTGACTAAATGTGCATGATACATGACATAAATTAAAATGAAAAAAAAAAGTGTCCATGATATGTTCATTTAAATCTTGGTGCGACTGATGTGCGTCACCATCCTGAATATGCAGTTTTGAAATAAAAATTGTTAATATAATTTGTGCTGATACGTAACAGTGATTATGCTCACATGATACATAGCATTGACTATATGTGCATGATACACGACATACATTAAAATGGAAAAAGAAAGTGTGCAATGTATCATAAACATTACCTTTGGAGTATCACTGACTAGTTGTTCACCCTCATTTACAGAAACACCAACACCATCCTCAGCCACATCCCCTGCATCGTCGACGATTTGATGTTCACCATTTTTACAAGAAAAACCAACACCATCCTCAGCTACACCACCCATATCAGAAAGATCAATTGGTATTTGCTTAGATGTTTGTTTGTCAGACTGAAATGTGCTTGTATTAGCCTGAAAATTGATGTTTTCCTTGCCTATAGATTGCATCAACTGGGAGTGATTTTCTTTTATCAATATAATCAGTTCCTCAAATTTCTTGTCAACCTACAAATTGTAGATACATTTAGGATAAAAAAATTTTGTTTAAAAATATTAAAATAATTCACTTACGTAAGTTTTCAAATGTCCTTTCAACTCTTCAATATATGGAATTATATTGTTGACATTCTAAGAATCAGCAGACCCATGAACATCAGCAGCCGGGTTCGGAGACACGTCTGGAACAGAACTATGTACATCAGCAGCCGATTTCGGAGACACGTCTGGAACAGAACCGTGTACATCATCAGCATTCGAATTTGGAGGCAGATTTGACATAGAAACATGTACATCATCATCCGGTGTCGGAGACACATTTGATTGATCAGGCTGGTTCTGTTCTGACACTTTCTTTTTTTGTATAATCACTTTTTTTCTTCTTTTTGGCGGTGGTGGAGGAGATGTATCAGACACTCTAGATATCTCCTCAATAACTGTTCGGGAGGTTTCGTGGAGAAATTATCAAAATCATCTTCCTCATTTGGTTGTACTAATGGTAATGAAGAAGAATGAGCATGTTCAACTTGAGCAAGGTCAAAAGCTTCAATTTCCTCTGCTGTTGGGACAATGTTTGAACATGCATTCTGAATGTATCACAAAACATAAGATAATTTAACTGTTAGTACAATAATATTTCACAATGTATCACAAGACATAAATAACGATATTCCATAGACAAACATAAAATTTTGCCTCTTGGAAAATGGTAGACATAAGCATTTCAAACTTTGCCTTATCAGACACGACTCTCCAATTGCACATTCTTGGGATGACATTTTGTTCTTTCACAGCTATTTCAAAATTTAAATTGGTTGCACATTCGTATATCCAAACGTTAAGTGCATATGGCATCCCATATAATCGATACAACTTTTTACTAACATCAAAATCTTGTCTAAGTGAACCAATTAGTTTTGAAAATGATAGCTGACCCCAAGGATAATGTTGATATCTACCATCTTCAACCATTAGAAAGTCCACAATAGATATAGATGTATTATCAAGAGTAGCTAATACAAATATATGAATAAAGAACAGTATAGACATTTGGAGTGCATCCTGATCGTTCTCCCAATTACCCATCTTAAACCGTTGAACTAATTGATGCTTGATAACACTATTGACTGCACCAGGAAAATACTTTTGGAAAAGCATACAATTAGTTGGTTCTGGGTATTTGAAATCATTGGTATTTCCTCTGACCTTAAGTCCAGTTAATAATGCAAATTCATCTATACCTAATTTTAGGACACACCCGTTTGAATGTCTAATATGCAACACATTAGGGTTGCTTTGTTCCAACTCTAAAGGCAACAAGCACTTAGTCATTTGGCCCTGAAAATTACATTTAGTAATGTCTAAAAAGGGTCCAAAAATTGTATCCCTAAACAGTTGGATAACATTCTCCCCTATGTATCAAAGTCCTTTAGGAAAGTGTTGTTAAAATTGACAGCAAACCTTATGGGATGTGTTGGTATATTTTTTATCTTGTACTTGAGTGGCTGCAATTCGAAAAAAAAAACAAATTATAACGATATTGAAATATAAATACTAAATAAAACAACTAATACTAAATAAACAACTAATACCTTACTGATACATGATATCAGTTTTCAGAAATTCATACTACATGAAAAACATGTGATACATATCTAATTCATGTATCAGTGCATCGACTAAACACTATACACACTGATTCTATATGTATCATCAAGCACAGTTGATGGCGCAATTATTAAACTTATTGAATGATACATTATAACAATTTTCAAAACCTCATGATACATTGAAAATAATATGATACACAACAAATTCATGTATCAATGCATCGTCTAAAACACTATACACACTGATTCAAAATGTATCAGCAAGCACACTTGATGGCGCAGTTATTGAACTTATTCACTGATACATGATAAAAAATTTCAAAAACCCTTGATACATAGGAAATCATATGATACACATCTAATTCATGTATCAAAGCATAGACTAAACATTATAATCCACTTAGTACTTATGTATTAAACCTATTGTATGATACATGATAATAATTTTCATAATTTTTTGATACATATTGGATTCCTTAAAATTTTTACTAATTTCAACAACAATTTTAAAATAAGTATAAAAAAACAAACCCGAAACAATGTAGGCCTGACAACAATGGTTGCTGCTTCTTTTTTCTTTTTTTGTTGTATTTTGACAACCTTTGATTTTGATGTTTCACCAGAATCTTTGTTTGAATCCTTCTGAAGATTCATAGGATCATGCAAAGACTTTTTTTTATTTTCTTTCCAATTTTCATCGTCAGAATCATATATCCTTCTATTATTTAAAGGATCCATTACTATGATGTAATAGAACAATTAATCAAAACAAAAAAAGGAAGAAAAGAAGAACTGGTGATGGAGTAATAAGAAAAGGAAGACCTAAATACGGCTGATGTAACAAATCAATGAACAAGAATAAAAAAAGAAGAAATCAATAACCGATGCTGGGTTAAGAAGAATAACTAAAGACGATGATGGAGTAAGAAGAACTGAAGACGATGATGGAGTAAGAAGATCAATAAGAACGGGAGAGCAATTGTCCAGTTTTTTGAAATTTCAAATCTTTTGAATTTTGAAATTCAAAATTTCAAAATTGAGTGTTTTAATTAAAATTAATTAAAATTAATAATTCAAAATCAAAAAACTGATTTAGAAGATTGAGTGTTTTAGTGGAGAAAAAATAGGCATTATATTGGGAAATTGTGTATTGTAGGAGAGAGAATGTTATATATCTATACACTTCTACTAAAATTAAAAAAAAAAGGAATTATGTAATATTTAAAAAAGAAGGGAAAATTAGAGAATACAAAACTTATAGTTGTGTATTTAAGTTATTTTTCCTATTATTATTATATGAACACAAATATAATATTAGTAACTTTTAGTAATAAGACAATCAATACTAAAAATTAGGGGTTTCAAATGGGTGGGTTGGGTTGAAATTGGAGATACTAAAATGGGTTATATAGAAATCGAGCTCAAGTTCACTTTGGGCTCAAATGGGTAGGGTTCAAATGAGCTAAAAATGGATTGGGTCTTGAACCGCCCAATTTGACCTGATTAATCTCAATAATCTTAACAAAGTGATATTTAAATTATATAATCACAAGCAAATTTCGGCTCAAGATTTTAAAAAAAAAGTGAAAAAATTGATAGATAAATCCTAAAAGATGTTAAATAAATGAAATTCATACATTTAATATAGGAACATAACTTAGTAAAAAATTTTAAAACGGGTTGAAATTGGAGATTGAATTGGGCTCATTTGAGAATTCTCCTAAAATGGATTCGGTTTGAATGAGTTGAGATTGAATACAATTTAAATTAACTTGAGTCCAACACTTAGAATTTTGAACGAATTGAACGAATTACCTATGTTTGGATTCATTTTTGACACCCCTACTAAAAACTTTTTATTTTCTTGCGGTAAACAAGAGTCAAACAAATGCATCAATCAGTTTTAGTTTAGCATGCCCAGAGAATTTTAAAGGTTGCAAAAATTGTTTTATATATACACCAAATAACATGATATTATCTCTCAATAGTCATTTTTGTTAATTGAATAATGCATTAAAAAGAAATAAATGAACAGTTATTTATTTTTATCTTCTCTTTAAATATTCACCTTCATAATTCATATCTATGATTTATAAATGGTACTTTAAATGTTTATAACTCTCATATTTTTCATATTCATAACATTCAAATATTTAATTTAAAACTTTAAGATGCCTTTTGATATTCCTCCATTTATCTTTTATTTTTTTTGGTTTCACTCCTATTCAAGGTTATTCTATCCATTATATATTTAAATTAGTGCGATCATATATCATTATTGTACCATCTGATTCATGTTTTAGTTTGACTCGATAAAGAAGCCTCTTAAGTTTTGATTGGTTATAGGAGAAGGTGTCGACAAGTACTCAAAATTTAAAGTTATGTACTAATTCTATATTTCTTTCTATTATATATTTAGTATGATTAAAGTCTTAAGAAAGAAGTGTATTGTGTTTGTTGTATTTTTTTTTCTTTGTTTATTATTCTCTATTTTTTCTCTATTAAATTCTTTAATTAATTTAATCTGAAATACAATGCACATGTCCGGAAATTAGTAAATATGTAAGTAGAGAACATATTTTTCTTTGTAAAACAATTGACTCACATAAACTCCCTTTGCACGACATAAAACATATATCCGATGGGAGAATATATGTGGGTGGATGATTCACAAGCAAATAAAGTAGGTATGTTTCTAAATCGATGTATGCAAAGATCAAAATATAGTTACTCATCTAGGCTAAGACTCATAAAAATTCAATAATAAAAAGTTCTAGCAAATTATGACTTATCCAATTAATATAAAATTATATTAAGTTGAGTCCAAGTCGATATAAGCATGTGTACTAGAACCACATGACTCGAGGGGTTTTTATACCTTTCTCTTAGTCAACAAAGATCCTTACTCGGCCTTTTATTTATCTAGATTAAAAAAATAAATAAGTCATTTTCTTTTAATTAGAAATTGAAATAGTGACTCGTAACACCATAACTTAATTCTAAGTGATGATTCTTAATAAACAAAATAATCCTTTATCAATACTATCGCTTTAATTGAAAAAAAATCATTTTGTTTTTCTTAGATAAAAGGCGCACTCCAGAGAGAAAAGAAGGGTGTCACAACTCTATCTTAAGGCTAAGAAAAAGTACAACTACAATTGTATTGAGGCTTGTCCGGCTATGATAATGATATTGGTGTTCATTTTGCACATTTGGGTTTTAAAAAAAAGGCTTCACTTGTATTTTTCATCAAGTAGAAAAAAAATTAGGGGAAAGAGACCTATATGGGATGATTAAGAGGAATGATATTTCTAAAGGATCATTTTAACTATATCTTGCCTTTTTACCTATGATCTACAATTTCAATATCAATTGTGGCAATGCATATCAAGTTGTCTTGTCGTAGATATTATTTTCTTCGATGAATGTGTTATCTCTTGTAAGGATGCAACGGGACAGGAAGCCTTAAGGTATTTTATCTCCTATAGATAGGATGGAAGTAAAGCTAAATTCTAAAAGATATACATCTTCGATTGGCTCAAAAGGAAAGTGTGAAGGAAATGCAGATCATAATTAACCCATAAGCAAAAGAGAAATTTATTGTATGGCATACAATCATATTATTAAAATTTTGTAGGACTCTACAAGATGCGTTCAATTCGAGGTAGGACTCTACAAATTGTGTTCAACTCAAATAAGGATTCTTGGAGGCTACTCAACCCTAAACCCTAGTTTATGCCTATATAAAGGGTACTAAATTCCCTTAAAAGGCATCTCGGAAATTTCATAAAGAGATCAAGATCTCGAATACTCCACAAATTGATGGTTTATTCATAAAGAGGGGTCAAAATCTAAATCATCCTAATTCGATAAATACGCCACTAACAGCCTCGAATCATGGATAAATCCTAGGAGAGTAGAATCAAGGGATCAACAGAATTGTACCCCCAATCTATCTTGATTAATTAAATCATGTTTCTTCATGTTTTATTTATATGGTTTATTTATTTTCCATATGTTTAAAATGTGTTGCAAACAAACTAGCACGCCAAGTGGGACCAATTTGTCCTTCATCTCTTCTTTCTTAAATCATATCTGAAAATATGAAGCTGCAAAGGTGAAAGAATGAGTACTTCAAGCCTCGTCTTTGAGTTTCATAAGTCTACCCTCCATCAAGCCTTGAAGCAGGGGGGCATTTGAAGACATTAAAATTTTGTAGGACTCAACAAGATGCGTTCAATTCGAGTTGGGAATCTACAAATTGTGTTCAACTCAAATAAGGATTCTTGGAGGCTACTCAACCCTAAACCCTAGTTTATGTGTATATAAAGGGTATCAAATTCCCTTAAAAGACATCTCGGAAATTTCATAAAAAGATCAAGATCTCGAATACTCCACAAATTGATGGTTTATTCATAAAGAAAGGTCAAAATCTAAATCATCCTAGTTCGAGAAATACGCCACTAACGGCCCTCGAATCATGAATAGATCATAGGAGAGTAGAATCAAGGGATCAACAGAATTGTATCCGCTATCTTAATCAATAAAATTATGTTTCTTCATATTTTATTTGTATGATTTGTTTATTTTCCATATGTTTAAAATTTGTTGCAAACACATGTAGATTCAGATAAAATTATATAGTATTTGTATCTAATTAGGTTCCTAAACCCAAGTTCTACAATTTTTATATTGAGAAATTACTGCAGAAGTCTCAACTTGATTAATAAAATTTATAACATTTTTTTAATAAGAAATGCAAAGCCACGCATTGTCACATACAATCCCCTCAGTGTGAAGGCAATTTTAATTACCCTACTCAGCTTTGAGGATTTGTTTAAATATTTGAGTTATATGTAAAATAAAAAAATAATATTTAACGCTTACTTATCTTATATAAAATGATTTTTTTTTCTAATTTTCTCTTTACAAAATTAAAATAGTTTTTGCTTTTATGGGTTGATTTTTATTTTTGAGAAAAATAAGATGAATTCAAGTTTGAAAATGATTTTGACCATGTTTTTTTCGAAATAATTTTTCCACACACTAAATTTTGAACATTTCTTTTCTTCAAATTAAATACATGTTTATATACAACTTGATTTTCTTATACTTTATATTTAAATATTACTACATTTTTCTTAATTTATAAATGTCTATTAAAAATCCTAGCACAAACCAATTTTTCATTCTATTAAGTATTTATTAACGAGCCATTCATCAACATTCAACATGAAGTGAGATCTTTCGAACTTTTTTATTTTTAATAAGAAACTAGTAAACTTAGCCGCACTACGCATGATGTATAAAAGTTTTTTTTTTAATTTTCAAATCTTAATAGATTAGCTAATAAATTTTATCATTTAGATTTGTAATTTCAACTCAATTCATGAATTGATTTTATCAAAAAATAAATATCCTTAAATAAGCAGTCCTATCGAATATCTATACTTTTTTTGGTTGAATACTATATGTTCTTTTATGTTAGTTATAATATATAATTAAGAATTTATGACTTTATTATCTATTTGAATGAGTTCTCAAAATTAAATATGGTCAACTTTGACATTTTGTTAAAAATTTAAAGTGAAATGTTTAGTCTTTTAAATTTTGTAAAAAAAATATCAAAAGAATTAAAATAATAACAAATCCAAAAAAAAGTCTTAGAAATATAAAAAAAATTATTTGTAATAGATAAGCTACCTATAATTTGAGACTTAAAAAAGTAAAGAAAATGCACAAGTACCCCCTCAACCTATGCCCGAAATATCAAAGACACACTTATACTATACTAAGGTCCTATTACCCCTGAACTTATTATATTAATAATTTTCTACCCATTTTCGGCCTACGTGACACTAGCTTGAAAGAAAAAATCAACAAGCATTGGGCCCACAAGATAGTGTCACGTAGGCTGAAAAGGGATAGAAAATTATTAATATAATAAGTTCAGGGGGTAATAGGACCCTTAGTATATTATAAGTGTGTCTCTAAAATTTCGAGCGGGGTACTTGTGTATTATCCCAAAAAAGTACTTCAATATTTGTATATTAAAATTTAAAGTTTTCTCTCTATATGTTGATTCTTTGAAAGGAAATAGGTGATACATGAATTTAGTTCGGTAAAAATGATTTTTAGTGATATAGTATTAAAACATAAAAATAATATAATGTTGTCAAAATACATAATAAAATAAGTAATAAATGAACAATTATAAATGAATGATAAAAGGTTTTATGTTAAAATTACAAAAATCTTATAATATCTAATAAAAACTTATAATTATACTCTTAAATTTTTTTCTAAATAAGGTAAATATAAAAATTGTTCACAAATAATATGATAATTATTAACGATAAATAATATTTTCATATAATTAAAGTGTAGGAGAAAAAGTTAAGTAAGTTTTTAGAATCATTATAATGGAGGATGAACGGTTAAGTAAAAAGTATATTTGAAATAAGTATCTGTATTAATTTTATCCTTGATAAATTCTCTTCTATAATTTTACGTTTTTTTTAAAATTTATTTCAACGTTATTTCTTTAGTCTCCTTTTTTTCTTATTTTATTTTTCATTTTTTCATTTTTTGCTTATTTAATTCCTTTAAGAAAACACTAACAATTAACATCGTAATTAAGAGAATCAAGTTTGCTCGTGTTTAGTATTTTTACTAATTTATAGTTTTTTCAAAACAGTAACAATTACGTATTTTAACATAATCAAGTTAGCTTGTCTCTAGCTTTTTATTAATTTATGCAAAATGTTTAAAATGAATTCTCTTAATATTGAAAATTTAAAAATAACTTCATATATTGGTGTTTTTTCAATTAATTAATTAAGTTGATAGGAACCGATCAGGTCTTATTGCATTGAAGGTTTAACCGGAGAACTATAAACAATCCTTACAATAACAACAAAAAGACATAAAATTATGGTTAATTAATCAAGCAAAATATTAAAAATATTTAGTTATATATGATTTGAAGAGGAAAGAAGGATCATGTTTTCAACATAACATAATTCAATTCTTCAAAATTTACAAAGTGAATAAAAATAATCAGTGTCTTTAGAAACTACAAGAATAAGAAAAAAAATCTCAAAAAACTACAAAGAGAAGCAAAAAAGAAAATGAACAAATTATTTTTTCTATTAAAAATTTATGATTTGTATCATCAACAATCCAAACTAATAATATCATATGTATAATTACAATAGAATAAAAGAGATAATGATAATTAGACATGTCAAATTATTTACCTCACAAAATCAAACTATGCAAAGTATCTAACATTTTTCATCATACATCCCTCTCGTGCAAAAATCAGATCAAAAAGGACAAAAAAAATTAACAAATCAAATAAACAAAAAATGAAGAATAAGAAAAATAAAATTAATTAGACCATCATACATGTCTCAAAGTGGTTTTTATAGGTGTATTATTTAGGGGTTACAGTTTTTTAGATTAAATAATTTGACGGTTATGAATATGAAAGGTTAGGAGTTATACATATATTATTAAATTAAAAGGTTAGGAGTTATATATATTATTAAAAGGTTAGGAGGTGTAATGCTCATTAAGTAACTTATTAATAGCAATATATATATAATAATATTATTGTGTAAAAAAAATTAAAAAGCCCTAATTTGTTTTTAAAAAAATATTTTTCTGATCATTGATGCATGCCATATAAGCGGAATGAAGATCCTCATTTATATATATATTTATTGATTGATTGATTATGAGTATAAATTTTTAGATTTGAAATAAATTATGTTAGGAGTATGACACCTAGAAATAGGCCAAAGTCATATGCGGCCACTCAAACTTGTCCTGATTATTCACATAGACACCCAACTAGACGTACTACCTATTGAACACCTTAACCATCCCAAATTTGAACCGTAAAACCATTTTTTAATCACTTTTCATTAATTATGTGGCGCGTGTAGTTAACCGCCCCACGTGTATCTGACGTGTATTGAATGACCATTTAAAAAGTCCCACGTGTATCCCACGTGTATTTGTTAATGCCTAAATTTGGAAAAATTCCCAAATCGTTAACTTTCACAGAACAGTTCTCTCTCTCTCTAACTTCACACTTTCTTTTGATTTCAAGCTCTCCATCTCGCGATTCATTCCAGTTCCTTGTTTGATTGTTGTTTGATTCCTCTTCTTCGTGTTACGATCTATCCTCCTGTAAGTTTGATTTTTGTTTCTTTACATGCTTTCTTATATGAATTTCATAAAGTTGTGGTTTTGTAAAAATGTAGGGTTTTGCGAATATTCTGTCCATTCTTTACTATTACCCAAAATTATGATTTAAAGCTTTGTTTTTTAGTTGTTTGTATGAGTATATTCCGTTAAATCTAGGGTTTGCTTGATATTTTTTAGGGGGCTGCTAACAATTGACCATGGAGGAAATCATATTTACGAAGATTGTGGAATCTTATCTGAGTTATCGGTTGTCCCTACTTATGTTGGAAACTGTGTGTTTGCACTAAGGTATATCATCAAGGACCACTTTTCCATTTTGGAACTATTGTATTATACTAAAGAATTAGGGTATGAAACTGTTGGAGGCTTTTATGTGAAAGACTTATCGAATAAAAAATGGATCCTAATTACAACTGACCAACATTTACTACACAAAGACTTAAAACATGAGGACACTTTTGAAGTATATGTCTGTCATGTATTAGATAAACCCTTACTTGACACTGAGGTAACTATAGGATATCTAACTAATGGTGAAGATGGTGAGGCTGTTAACTTAGGTGAAGAAGGTGAGGCTTGTAACCTTAGTGGTGAGGGTGGTGAGGGTGAAGCTGTTAACCTTACTGGTGAGGGTGGTGAGGGTGAGCATGTTAGCCTAGGTGGAGAGGAAGTGGATGATAACCTAGGTGGAGAAGATGCATCTGATTTCTTGAGTAGTGATTCAGATTTAGATATACCTTCAGAAGATGGTTCAGATATTGATGAGGAGCTGAGAGCATTTAGAGAAGAAAGAAGAAACAAAAAACAGAGAAAAAAGGCTACTGAATTTGAAGAAATACCAGTTGGAGAAGCTGGTGGTATAGATAGAGGTTTTGAGGATATTGGAAAGAACAAAACTGACAAATATGCTGGAAAATTGGGTGGAGATGAAGATTACATTGATAGCTCTGACTGTTGGAGTGATGATAGTGATGAACAACTAGATGTGGATGTTGTTAGGGGAGTAGACATACCTGCTAGAAGGAGAAGCAGAAAGGTTAGGTATGATGAAGATAGTGAAGTGTCAATTTTTGAGCTTGGAATGGTCTTTGAAGGGGCGGATCAGTTCAGGAAAGCAGTGGCAGACTATGCTGTAGAGTATAGAAGACAGTTAAAGCTAAGACCTAATGAAAAACATAGAGTGAGGGTGAAGTGCAAAAATGTTAAGTGTAAGTGGTTGTTATATGCTTCGATTGACAGGGACTCAGGTGATTTTATTGTAAAGAACTATCATCCTATTCACAAGTGTATTCCATTAAACAGAAATAAGTTGTGTAATTCAAAGTTTATTGCTAGAAAGTTTAAGGACAAAATTATATCTCAACCATACATAAGGATTTGGGAAATTCAAGATTTGGTTAGAAAGACATTGGGTCTTTATGTTGGTAAGACTCTTTGTTACAGGGCTAAACAGAAAATTATGAGGGAAGACATGGGTGATTGGAATCTGGAATTTGCCAGATTGTGTGACTATGCAGATGTGATCAAACAAACCAATCCTGGAAGCTCTTGTTGGGTAAAAATTGATAAGGAAACTGAACCAGGAAAAAACCTTTTTGTGTATTTTTATGTATGCTTTCATGCATTTAAGCAAGGATGGTTGGAGGGGTGTAGGAATATAATTGGATTTGATGGTTGTTTTCTCAAGGGAGCTTGTAAGGGTGAATTATTAGTTGTTGTTGGAAAGAATGGGAACAATCAAATGTATCCCATTGCCTGGGCTGTTGTGGATAGAGAAACAAAACATAGTTGGAGCTGGTTCATAAGTTATTTAATTGCTGATCTAAACTTGGGAACTGGTGAAGGTTTGACTGTGATGTCAGATATGCAAAAGGTATTGTTTATACAGTTTCTTCTTTTTTTAGTTTAATATTACTACTCCAATTACTTATTCTGTATATACTTTTTGTTAGGGACTTATTCCTGTATTGTTGGAGTTGTTACCAAATGCTGAGAAAAGAATGTGTGCTAGACATATATGGAGTAATTGGCATGTTAACTGGAAAGGAGAAGAAAGAAGGAAACAGTTTTGGAGATGCTCAAAGGCCTCTTTTGAAGTCAAGTTTGGTGAAGAAGTTCATGCAATGTCTAAGCTAGGTAAGAAGGAAATAACTGAGGACTTACTACATTATGATCCCATAAATTGGTGTAGAGCTTTTTTTCAGACTCATTCCAAGTGTGATGTTGTAGAAAATAACATGTATGAGACTTTCAAGTCCTGGATCTTAGCTGCTAGACATAAATCAATTATTACCATGCTAGAGGATATTAGGCATAAAATGATGAACAGACATATAGACATGATCAAATTTGCTGAAACATGGATATCAGACATTGCACCTATGGCAAGGGCAATACTAGAAAGAAACAAGGAGTATTCAAAGAACTGTAATGTTCAATGGAATGGGGTGAATGGTTTTGAGATTAGTGATGGGGAATACTCATTTGTTGTTGACTTGGAGAAGAAACATTGTGAATGTAGGTTGTGGATGTTGAGAGGTATTCCTTGCCCTCATGCTATTTGTGTTTATTATTACTTGAATCAAGATCCTGATCAACATGTAGAGCACTGGTATATGAAGGAAACATTTCTCAAGGCTTACAACTACAAATCCATCAATAGAGCCTCCAAAACCAATACCCAATATGAGAATGTGGCCTAAAACTACAAATCCATCAATAGAGCCTCCAAAACCAAGAAAAATGCCAGGCAGACCTGGCAAGAAGAGAAGAAAGAGCAAGGATGAGCCCAAAAAATGGGGGAAAATTTCCAAAAAAGGAGTAAAGATGACATGTTCCATTTGCAAGAAAACTAGTCATAACAAAGTTGTGTGTGCAAGAGTAAGTAATACTAGTCATAGTCACATTTGTAAATTGCTTAATTTATAATCATATGTTTTATTTTGTGGTGACATAGTATGGGAGGGGGAGCACTTCTCAACCTACAAGTCAAGGAAACAGCCAACAAAGTTATTCTTAAACAAGAGTAAGATTTTCTTTACATATTCATTTGCCTTAATTTTCATTTAGACAGTTATTCATATGTACTTATTTTTGTTCAACAGGTTAGAACACAAAGTTCTGTTTGTCCTGATACCAGTGTTGTGCCAAGAACTGTGCCAAGAACTACCCAAACAACAGTAAGATTAGATAATGGCTATCCTTTAAAAATTCATTTGCATTTTAAGTTTGTTGTACAAGTTTTCATATATCTTTATTTATGTTATATAATCTAGAATGGGAGGTCCATCTACAATGGGAGGTCCATCACGTTCTACTTCCAGAACCACATATGCAACTACACAATCAAGTCAAACAACTTCTATTTGTGCTGACACAACATCTGTGCCAAGACCTGCTCAAAATAGGTTTCAAGTTGGAACTGGAAGAGGATTGGAAGAAAAAAAGCTAATGCAAGAGGAACCCCATTTGTTACAGAATGGGATAGTTCTTCTAGTGAATTGCCACCTTTATCAGGTCACAAGAGACCATACAGTTCTGCCTCATTTGTTGCTGCTACTGGAGAAAACAGAAGGCCTGCAACTGGTTTTGGTGTTTGCTCTAATCCTACAACTGGAGCCCAAGTATTAAATGTATGTTCACTTAACATGTTTACCTGTTTTAGTGTATATTTTATAGCCTTATAATCTAACCTTATTTTACATTTTCTATCTTATATTGCAGCCTGGTACATCAAGTGAGAAGATTCTACATGGGCCAACAACATTGAAGTGCTTCACCAACCAATATAGACATTGGTTTTAAACCCCGTGGCTTAAAATGGAAGGGAAAAGATGCAGTCAGCACCTCACAGTTACAACAAATGAAAGCTAAAAAGAAAAACTGAAAGTAGTTCATTTGGGAAGTTGGTGTTTATTTGAAAACAATTTACTCTTTGGTTTATTTGAACACTCGTCTAATGTATTTTTGAATATTGTATTTGTGTTAGCAAGACTATGTCTATTGTAAGACAATGGATTTCTATTACCTCTCAATGCATTTGTGTTATGTATTTCCATTACTTACTGTGTGTTATGTATTTTTCAGTAATGCATTTGTGTTATTAACTTACTTTTTGAACAACAACTACACTAACTACTGCAAAACTAAATTCAATTCAATTCCAGAAAAAAAATTCAAAACACATGGCAAGTGATCAATTCAATAGAGATCAATTCAACTCAAACATCCAATTTGATACAAAATATGAAGGACATATACCAATTAAAACATCACTAATCGATCTAGAATAACTACCTAACTACTGCAAAATTAAGTATTACAATCCTGAACTACTATCAACTACAAAATATCAAAGAACCATTTAATAGTTAGTAGACAAAGAAAAACAATCACAATTCGGTTAAATTTGACATTTTCCCAATCCCTTTGGAGTTTAACTTCCTTAAGCTTCTTGTTCAATACCATTTATTTCACTTCACTTTCATTCAATTGAAATTTCAAAGAATCTTTTTCTTCTTCAAGCTCTTTCACTTTTCTCTTTAGTCGATCAATCGGATTTTGACCGTCTATGAGTCTATTCATTGAGGATGATTCATCAACATTTTCAAGCGACGGATCAATCCATCTAAAATATCCACATCCACCATTTTCCTACAAAACATATAACAGTAGTTTGACGTAATAAATATACCAAAATATTAATTTTCAAATAGTACAACAAGAACAGTTTTTGTTCGAAAAATAACAAACCTTTGATGATTTGCATCCAAAAAATCGACGACCTGGGTTCAAAGGAGTCCTCGAAGTTTTCAGTCGACAATAATAACCACACTTGCATATATCAACTTCATCGATATTTACTGAAATTTGCGACATTTGATAAAAGAGAATTGATTTAGAGAAGAAGAGAGAAACTTGAATATTTAGAGAAGAAGAGAGAAACTTGGAGATTTAGAAGTAGAAGAGAGAATTGGAGATTTAGGGTTCTAAATGGATTTTGGGGAAGAGGATTTTGGGGAAGAGAATTGGGGATTTCACTTCAACTTTAACAAATTGGGGAAGACGATTTTGGGGAAGAGAAATTGGGAAAGTGTAATGTTAACGTTGATGCCATGTAGGCAGTGTAAAAAAATGAGAAAACAACAAATTCACGCGTTCCATTTGCGTGAATCACAAACGATTTGCCATGTAGGCAAAAAATGGTTTTACGGTTCAAATTTGGATAGTTGAGGTGTTCAATAGGTAGTACGTCTAGTTGAGGTGTCTAAGTGAATAATCGGGACAAGTTTAAGTGGCCGCATATGACTTTGGCCCCTAGAAATAAGTTTTGCAACGAGCAAATTTAAATTAATCGAGCTCTGATATAGATGTCGGACATGTTAGGCAATAAGATATACAGAGGGGGTATATTTGGAAATGACACCAAAAATTTCTGCATATATTTCACACTCCTCCATTGGTCTTCTCCACTGGCGCAAACTCGCAAAGTTCCGTCTCCCTCCATCATCTCCAGTAACTCTCGAAGATCTCTGTGATTTCACTTCCATTTCGCTACGTTACTATGTAATTACACTGCTAACAGTTTGTTGTGTGATTTTTTCTTTACAGGAATGGCGAAAGTTTTAGGATTTCTGGTACTAGCATTGTCCGTATTGATCTGTGAAGCGGCAATCTTCAAACCTATCTCCGATTCTCACCGATCTGCTGCATTGGAGTTGTTTACTCCCGCTCATGGATCTTTGTCGAGGTTTGATAAAAACCTTACTAAAACCCTTCTTTCTCTGGATCAGTCAATTAATTGGAATCAGCTATATTGGAAGTTTTTGAAGTTTGCATAGACAGAGCTTAGTTCGATTTGTTCCCGTGAATATATCATAGTCATTGGGTATGTTAATGTTGTTGTGTTGTTCTGCCTTTGTTTTGTGGGGTTGGTCGGTTTAATTTCACAGTCTATCAGGAAAACGTGAAAATAACTACAATGTGTTTGGGTCACATAAGAGTTCCAGGATTATGGACTATATATATATTCTGTATCTGAAGGATAGTATTAATGGACAATGAGCTCCAACTATGTGTAGTCTGATTAGTTTTTCATGCTTGGTAAGAGTAATACAAGGGTAACATATTGTTGATCCGTTATTATGGGTAGTTCCTACTAATGATGTATAGAATACTTGAATTCTTGATTCTTAATATGGATGCTACATAGTTGGCTCTCATTCTTCTGAGACTACGAGTGTAATAAGAGCATCCGTCGATAAACATTGACTAAACAATATTTTGTATATTTACGTGCATTCGACTTTCTGTGCTAACATCATTCACCTATTAAAAAAATTGTAATTGGCTCTCAAGGGAAATCCCTCTGTTTCCATTCACATTATAATTTCATGGCTGGCAATAACTGTGTGCTCTTGCAATGATGCATGTCATTATGTTTTCATGTCACCTATTCAGTCTGGAAGAAACATACGAGGCCTTGAGGACATTTGAAGTTCTTGGAATTAAAAAACAGCCTGATCAAAGGGCTGCTACATGTGCGACGGTGGGGGACACTTTGTCATCTCCTACTTCAGCATTGAAAGATCTGTTCCAGGCATTAAGAGTCAATGGGCTATTGAACTGCGAGCTTAACAAGAAGACATTAGCAGTATGTTTGAGCTGGATAAACTGTTTCGATATACTGATTGAAAGCCAATTTAAATGCATTATATTCACTTTTCTCTCTTTTTTTCCGCAAGGGCATAGCCCCAAGACTTCAGGATGCTGTGAAAAGTGCCAGCTCACTTCTTGACTACTACTATTCGGTTGGAAGTTTAGTTCTTATCAAGGTAATGCAAAGGAAAATGTCTCTTGTTTTCTATTCAACTTAACTATTAGAACTGATATCCTGATTCATTAATGGTTCTATCACCTCAAATCCTTTGAAATAAAAAAGAAAATGGTAAAAGAAAAGCAGAAGCATCTAAAATCGCCGTTATATCTGCTTGAAATTGATAATATTTGTGAATCTCATGATCTGCTTATGTATTCTGTGTGCTTCACAAGGACATTGTATTTGGTCCGGAGTGATTTCTCTGTTTCTCACATGCCATGTTCACTCTGTAGGGCCTAAATTCTGACGTGGATGTACATCTTGAAAGTGCCGATTCAGTTGTCCGCTCCATAAAGGTTTCATCTTATGTTTCACTTTTGCACTACTACTGGAATTTTGACTCTTTTTCGTCTTTATGAGGTTTTTTGACATGACATTTGGTATTCTTGACAGGCTCTCAGCCAAAGTGATGGTAGGTGGCGTTATAGCTCCAACAATCCTGAGTCTAGCACTTATGCTGCAGGTAATTATTCTCTATTTCTATTTAAGAGGAAGCCAAGTCTCTGTAAGACAACTTCCTTAAGGTTCTCAAGTATATAGGCAACATTTCTGGAAATATTTTTTGAAAAAGCAATATTTGGTTAATGCTTGTGGCAAATGGAATACCTGATTTGGTTAGTCTTGTTTCAAGATCTACAAAGTTTATATATTCTGGAAACAACAAAAATAGCTATTGGTTATTCAAAAGCCTCTCAAAAAGTACCCCGGAAAGAACAACTGTCTTTTCTAAAACCACACAAAATTGTTTTCAGGGTTTGGAGAACTTTTTGAAGAGAAGCTAACTCAAAATAATCATTAGTGTTTTCTTTGCATTTTCCTGATTAACCACTTTTTACAGGAATTGCACTTGAGAGCCTCGCTGGTGTCATTTCATTAGCTTCTTCTGAGATTGATCAATCTTTGGTGAGTAAAATTTGTCCTCTTATCATCCTTGAGGAGTTCAATTCATACTTACTCATCATAACTCATAAGATAGTCTTGTTTTGCTACCTACAAGCTTGCTATAAATGTGGTCTAGCTTGCATTTTATGAAGAGCCCATGAGATTAATGCTATCACTTCTTGGTGGTTTTTCCTTCAAAATGTCTCTATGGGATTCTTTTTATTGAGAATTTCTATGTGACAAGTACACTGGCCATCTTTCTGACACTTCTAATGTCGATCTTGTTCATATGAAATGGCATCCTATTTCTTTAATTATGTGGCCCCCTTTCTTTTTGGGCCAATCTTTAGGACTTCCCATAGAACAAAGAGAACCAGTCTGTAATTGTGATGCAAAATTGCAATGTAATAAAAGGTGATCAATGTCCTTGCTGGACTCGTTAGACTAGTAGGACTAACCTAAAATTATGTATCTCTTTCTTCGAAGAGTATGTGTCTATAATATTACATCACGCGTTGCCCATGTTGCTTTACAATATGCATGCAAGTAGACACCAACTTAACAAGAAGGATTAAGTTGCTTTGAGGATAAGAGGAACAACATCCAGAAAATTAGAATGAATAGTCTTGGTCTTTTGTATTTTTGGTGTAAACAAGATATGATGGGGTATATAGAACTCTATGAAGACTTTATAGGTAATTTGTAATCTCCCTTAGAGTAATGCTCTGATGAGATTGTAAGTTACCTATGCTCATCATTTATTTGATGATGAGCCTTTTTTGAATACACAGTTACCTTTATCTCAAAAAGACAACTTAACAAGAAAGATTAAGGGACTATAGTATCGTTTCCATGAAGAATAGGCACCAAAGTTTGCTATATACGAAGATTGATGCATTTGTATTGTGTGGACTACACTTGGTGATGAGATTATTAGTATAAGTACCAATATTTTGAGGTCTCATTAATGATGATTATAATGCTTCCATAAATCAGTGGATCAAGATTTTGGGACTTCGAATTTCTAAGCATTTTATTTGGTGCATGAAGCAACTTTCATTCACTCAGGGTGTAGAGAAGGGCCGCAACCTAAGGGTGGTGGGAAGTAGGCAGCCTAGCCTGATGTGATTCCACGATATTCTTACGCAAATAACATTAATCAAAATGCTCTAGTGTCATGTTCATTAACGGGCTACATAATGTTCGTTGGTACTTGGTATATCCTATTGTCAACATAAAGCGAGCCAACTTATCTAGTTGACCCTATCCTACCCTACTCGATTCTTAAGTTAAATTATTAAAGTCTCTTTTTTGTTCGCAGTAGGATTCCATAGACAAATCTAATTTTTTTTTTTTGAAACTGGTAACATTGTATTCCTCAGCATTAAGGGCTATGCTGGCCACCTCCAAAGGTGTTAGTTACATAGAAAAACCAACAAAAAAATTCAACCTTACCAGTTTCACAAAAAAAAAAAAAAAAGAAGAAAAAAAAGAACAGGACTATTTACAAAGCTCCTAAGAAATCCACTAGTTGAATTTCTTCTTCTATGTTCATTTCTTTACACCAAAAACCTAAGTGGTAATTACTTTCCGCTTAGTCTTCTCTATAGTGCATTCTTTCCCTACAAAAATTCTCTGATTTCTCTCCTTCCAAATGCTCCACCAGATACAAGCAGTTACTGTTCTCCACCACCTCCTCTGGCTCTTACTACCTCCCCTTCTAACCCAGCAACTTAGTGGTCTGCTGTATGTTCTGGCATAAATCCAATTTAGGCTCTTTATATTGGTGAATAGAGCCCATACTTGTGTTGTTACTTTGATCTAATTGATGGCCAATCAATTAGATACATAAGCAGAAGTTGGATAAATAACTTCATAACCCACTTTCATTTTGATATAGCAAGAAAAGTGTGTTATAGAAGTAAACTAGTAAAAAACATGTCGACTTCCATCATACTTCTAGAATAATGAAGTTCACCAAACTTGAAAGTAAGAATGTCTAATATCATAATCCTATTGAGGAAAGACTCTTTTGGAGAGGTTTTCTTCAAGAATCCTCTCTTCAAATTCTTGCCTAATATTAACTTGATCTAGTAAGGAACAATTCTTTGAATATGCGGATGAGATTCTGTAGATAATGGGACACGGGTTGATCGTAAGCGCTACATGACCACATGCGACATAGTCTAGGAACTAGGCGTCTCAAGTGTCTCTGGTATGTCAGTGCTATATTTCTTTTTTTTTTTGACACTAGTAACATTGTATTTCAGTCAGTACTTGGGTTCTGAACTTGGTCCCTTCTTTCAGCTCTTTCATGCGTCCATCTTGTTCTTTTGGCCCATTCCTTCAGTAATTTTTTCCTTGCTCCCATACTGATTTCCTTGGTTTCTTCTGTATGGTCCTTCTCCAGCTGAATATCTTTCAAAAAACAATAGAACTTTGTTATTTAATCTCACCAGTAAGTCACATTTGAAGCATCAAGCAAGTGTAGATTCTAAATTATCACAAACAATACGTAACAACATAAGATACTCTCTTTTATCCATAGTTTAAGCCAGCTTGCTGCGAGAAAAGCTACATTCGGGGCATTGTGTTCCAAATGTAATTAGACTTCACCTTTTTCCTTCCTAATAATCTAAGTAACACATTTCATCACAAATTTTACTCACATATTCCTAACAGCTCCAAATAATTCCATCTTTTTTTTTAATGACACCGACGACTGACGAGGTGTGATATCAATGACATCATTTTGAATTGTCAAGAAAAAATTGGTATTGAAGTGTCAGGTGGACAGCAGCTATTACTGAAGTGGGTTACACTGGGATGTATTTCATATGCAGTTATATGGGTGTCACTAAATGTGAGTTTAAGTTTTACACATTCAATATTTAACTATAGAGCTGACAACGACAACGACAACAACATACCTAGTGAAATCCCATAAAGTGGGGTCTGGGGAGGGTAGAGTGTAATTAATAACTATAGAGAATGATTAACTAAACCGTCTTTAATTGCCTTTCTTTTCCTGTGGGTTAATTATCCATGGGTGTAAAGAGGTGCCAGATGGGATTAATGCATCTCATGTGGTAGTGTGACCTCTGTCGATTTTTTTCTTATTTCAATATTTTTGTTTTCTTTTTAGTTAAAACGGCATGAGGATACATAGTTATATCTTTGAGTAAACATGCATTCAGGAGATAAAGCAGACATCCAAGTCATTCTCTTGACATAGAGTATCACTTATCAAAAATAAAGACCCAACATTTCGTCTTACTTGATTTGAAGTTTTCTTTTGGCTGTGTGTCTCAGTTTGACCATTATGTCAGGTTACATGCTAAAGTTATTGCACAATTTACTTGGTTATCATAATGCCATTAATCTTTTGATTTTTGTTTACTACCGCTCACATAATTCTGTGTAATATCTTCTGTATTTTGAATTCAACCCCATATTTACTGTGCATTGGCAGATTAGCATGGTGAAAAGTGATATATCGAAGCTTCTTGATGGTCTAGAGAAATATGGTATATATATACCTCTTTTTTTCTCTTTCTGTGAGCTGGTGGAGGTGACAGTTTATAACTTTGTTCTAATAAATGAACGTCTATGATAATATTGTTGTCATATCATATTACAGATGATGGAGCCTATTACTTTGATGAAAAACTTGCTGATGGTCATGGACATCAGGATCCCCTCTCAGCTTCATCAGCTGTAGTGCGTGGGATTACAGCTTTTGCCGCAGTGGCTGCCGAAAATTTAAATGTATGTTGTGTAGCACATGTCATTTTCTTTCTCTAATTTGATGATAGTCATTCTTGATAATACTTTCCTTTATGATGTGCAGCTTCCAGGTGACAAAATTCTAGGTCTGGCAAGGTTTCTCCTTGGTGCTGGAGTTCCTGGAAATGCAAAGGACTTGTATTATCAAATTGAAGCATTGGCTTCCTTGGAAAACAATAGGTTCATCGCAATATACTTTCTTTTCACTTTATCTGATTTTTTATTCATTTGCTTCTATCTGTAAAATGTTGTGTTTGGATTTTTGCTGGTAGAGTTTAGATGCAGCATCATTGCTGCAATCAGACCAGCACCATTTCTTTACTTACATATTAAGCATTTCTTGAAATGCAGGGTCTCCATTCCATTGATATTATCACTCCCCACCAGCGTTCTTTCATTGACTAGAAAGGACCAGCTTAAGGTGTGACGTTTTTGATATAAGTCTCTTGAATTCTGAATACATCACTCCATATATTTCTTTCATAATTGCTTTCCTTGTATTCCTCAATTTTCAGATTTAGACTATAAAGTCTTTGTGGCTATATTTTCCACTTATGGGTGTTTCTTTAGTGATAACTTGAGAGTTGAGACATAGAGATCTACAAAAATAAGATTCGGAGAGGGTATGCTTCAGAAGATAATTAGTGGCTTCAATGAAAGGCACTGAAAAGCATCCAAATCTGATGCTGTTTTAAGCTAAAGTCACTTAACATATAAAAAAGGCACATAATGAAAACATAAAATAACTAAAAAGAAAAGCCAATATGAGGGTGGAGGAATTGAATCCTGCAACCAAGTATGTCAAGTAAAAACTATGTCAATCACGTTCCAGACCATATTAATTTTCTTTATAAAAGATATTATTAAATTTCTTGAGATGACAGAATGCATTTTTAAGTTTCTAATGCAGACATATTAACTAGTCGTTTTGCTGTGCAGTGCCACCTTTTTCAAGCAGAGCTCATCTATCTTTTAAAATTAATCTTAATCTTGTTATGAAAAAAACTGTTGGTTGAATGTGCTAAGACACCTCGCTCATTACCTCGGTGTCATGGCCCAATCTCTGTATAAGCTAGACAAAGCACAGAACCTGCTTTGTTTCTAGTTCAATGTTTTAGCATGATTCATGTGTGGTTTTTTTTTTCTTAACAGCTATTCCTCTGAGGAGAAATGTGATGCATTCTTTCTTGTATCATGTATCTTGTTGTCTTGGTGCTCTAATAAGTTTCGCCAGCATATCTGAAATTGATGGAGTGTTATCTTTGATACAATTAGGTAAACGTAAACACTGTTTTGGGGGCTACTGCACCTTCTCTGACAGTCAAACTGAAGCAGATTTTCAGCTCTGGTTCAAAGGATGCCTCTGTTATTGATCAGGTGCTAAGCGGCTTTTGTTTGTGATCTCGTGCATAAGATATAGCTGTTAATATTTTCTTTGAAAGTATTTTTAGCATCTCTGCTTTCTATCAACTTTGTGAATATTTGTCTGCCACCATAACACAGGACCTCAAATTTGACCATAAAAATGGCGTGCATTACTTGGATGCTTTGCCTAAAGACATTGATGTTGGCAGTTACATTTTCAGTTTTGAGGTATGTCATCTTCTTCTCCTTATCAAAATTTGCTTCCTTTGTCGATCTTCATTTGACCAATTTATATTCCTTTCCTCTTGATGATCTTGTAGATTGTTCTTCATGATTCTGAGCACAAAATGATCTATGCCACTGGAGGAAGAACAAAAGTACCCATATACGTTACAGGAGTTATTAAAGTTGATAATGCAGAGATTTCTGTACTTGACAGTGATCTTGGGAATATTGAAACTCGTAAAAAGTATTTTCTTTCCTTTCTTATCCTTCTCATCTCTTCTTGATATCCATTTTGAAGAAGTTCCCTTTTTTAATCATTGGCTGCTCTTTTTACCGTTTTCTGCACATACTAGTTATTTATTGTCAATATCATTAGTGGAACTTATTTCTGTTTCAGGTAGGTGATACGTCAATTCAAAATAAGGAACATACACATACATTTTGTTCTCTTTTCCTCTTGTTCTTAAAGCTATTTTGTTATAGTAGCTTTTTTTTTTTTAAATTTAATTACTAGGGGCTGAAATTCACTTCTAGTTCCTGCACTAGTTGCTTTTAATAGTTTGATTTACTTCTGACAACTGGTAGAGGCTTAAGGCTTGTGAAAGTAGAGTCTCTATGGGAGCTGTGAGACCAATTTACTGAACTGTTATTTAAGGACTCCTTCTCAAAGTTTTAATAGTCACAGTTTCTTTATCATTGATAAACTTGACTCTGTCTGCCTATGATTGATTGCAGAACTTTTAAGTTTTTCAATTCAAGAAAGTTATATAAATAGGTTGCAAGAATGCTCATAAAGTCATAATACTTGCTGATTTGACTTGAGATTTTACATGTTCGTAGTTTGACCTTTCCATACTTTGTAATGACTTCTTTGCTGAGATTTTTTTTTGGAAATTGGAACTGGAGTACATGTAATGGTATGCCAATAAATTTGGTGAAGTTTGATGCTAGCTTGGCACTACATATCTTCCTTTTCCATTGAACTTGTTTTAGCTGGAAAACTTGGAGAGTGCACTCTCATCTAAGGCACGAGTAAAGCTTTGAAATTAGTGTTCTAACTTTGACTAGCCATGTGGAATGGTCTTCTATTATTTACACAGAAATTGTATGCATTAAATTTCTATAAGCCTTCATTAGTTTATCTTTTTTCTTGGGGGTGTTCCACGCAGGCTTGATTTGGCTGGAAAGAACTCCATCTCCTTATCAGCAAACCATCTTCAAAAGCTACGGTTGTCATTTCAATTAACTTCTCCTCTTGGGAATGCTTTGAAGCCACACCAGGTTGGGATCATGATTTCTGTGTTCTATAAGTTGCACGCTTTATTATCCAGTTGGAGGACTTATTAATATGTTTTGCAGGCTTTCCTCAAGTTGAGTCATGAGAGCAAGGTGGAGCATATCTTTGTGGTCGGGAATTCTGGAAAACAATTTGAAATAATACTAGTAAGTTCTTAAATTTTCTTCTGCACTCTGTTGCTACTGCTTAACATAATGTGGACGTGTTTTGCAAGTTCAGCACAAACTCCAAATCCAAGAAGAAACGTGGGCAGTTGCCTCTAACTCCAAAACTGACTATCTTTAAAGGAGCTAATCGCTGAATTCTTAATTGGCATTCTGTCTTGTAGGATTTCCTTGGACTTGTTGAAAAGTTTTTCTATCTATCGGGTAGATATGATATTCAACTTACTGTTGGAGATGCTGTAATGGTATGTGTGGATTCCAACTTCATTAAAGCTGCATATAGCGCCACACTTTGGTCATTTTGGGGGGAAAACAGGCAATAAAGAAATTTGGATAATGGATCTGAAACATTTTGTCGTATCTTGAGCTGACCATTTCGTTTCTTCCAGGAGAACTCGTTCTTGCAACCATTGGGATCTGTTGAATTAGATTTGCCAGAGGCTCCAGAGAAGGCAGCACGCCCACCTCCTCAGGCTGTTGATCCTTCCTCTAGATTTGGCCCCAAGGCAGAAATAGCTCACATTTTCAGGTCTCCAGAGAAAAGACCTCCGAGCAACCTTTCTTATGCATTTCTGGCCCTTGTTCTTTTGCCATTCGTTGGATTTTTGGTTGGGGTAGGTCTTTTCTCTGAACCATGCTTGATTTTCTTTTTTAAAATAAGTCAAATGTAATAAATTTGCAGTGTCCCCCCTCCCTACACTTAAAAAGGCAAAATGTATAAAAAGAAGAGATAATGGCTGTGGGATCAATCCCAATAGAACCAAAGAAAGGTGATTTCTTCCCATCTATCTAAGCCTTGGTAAGTGGAGTTACCTGGTACTTGTACTGATGAGGGTAATATGTACCCGGTGGATTAGTTTTGGTGCATACGATCTCTCTTGTTACCATTGTTAAAGAGAAGAAAACATAAGAGATAATAGCTGTATGATTGATTGGTTCTATTTCAGTTTGTTGTTTTGCCTTGGCTTGGATGTAGAGCTTAACATCTTCCCCCTTGCCTAAAATGCCTTTGTTGTGGTTAATTTATCATGCTTTCATGTCTTTTTGAAGCTTTTGAGACTACATGTGAACCTGAAGAACTTCCCAACAGCATCAGCACCTGCAGCATTTGCCATCCTTTTTCACCTTGCCATTGTGGCCGTACTATCACTTTATTCTCTATTCTGGTTGAAGGTTTGTCCTTTGGTTTTCTTTTCTGCTACCTGTATATCATTATTATGCTCTTTTCTTCAAAAGCAGCTGTACTTTTGGTTGAGAAGACCCCTTTTTAGTGGGTGGGGTTAGGAGTAATGGCTTATGAGATTGAAAACCTCTGTTATGTGTAGTGTTTTTTTTCCTTCGGGAGGAGAGGGGAATAGGCTCCCTGTCCCTTTCTTTTTCTCTCCCATTGCTTGTACCAAATTACTGCTAGCCGAGGAAAATTGGTCATTCGGTTCTGCAGAGGATACCCTTTTAAGTTACAAATCCTCATTATTAGTTGTAGGAATTCTGCAAAGTCTTAGAAAATGTCCTTTTTAATAGCTAATAGGATTAACTGAATCTGAGGATTTCCCTTAAACTTTAGTCTACTGCAAATGTTTTAATATTAAGATTTAGGGCATTTATCAAATACAAAATACATGTGGTTCTTAGTTCCAACTGACATTGGTGACAGCAATTTATTACTCACAACTGCCACGTTAGTTGTTGAATAATTGTAGCTATAGCACAAGTGTCAAACTCTTCACTGTAGCTATCATTTGCAACACTAGTTTATTTGACCCTTTTTTTAAATGGTGAATTAGTCCTGAATCTGCTTATCTAGTGCTTCTTGATAAATCATTAACTGGTAGATCAGTACTTCTAAGCACGAGATAGAAAACTAGAATAAGTATCCATTGCCCACACTTCAGCTTAACTTTTTTTCATTTGACAATGAAATCCTAAATGACCTGCCACGGGAAAAACACTGATGGGGATATTCAGCTGCCCTCATAAATCTGTGGAAGGCTCTAATTCCGCAAGAAAATTTATTTGTTAGACAAAATACTTTTGCTTGCTGACAGTACATATATATATATATTGATTTATTGTTTTTCTGCGTGCAGTTGAATCTGTTCACAACACTGAAAGCACTTGGATTCTTAGGGATCTTCTTACTGTTTGTTGGACACAGAACCCTTTCACATCTGGCATCCACATCTGCCAAGTTGAAATCCGCCTGATTTAGATAGATTGATTTAGCTTTAACACCTATAAATGTGAGGAAGGTCAAGAGAAAAGAGGGTCGATATACCCATATCTTTTTTGTAGGACAAATTATTTATGACATAAATGTATCGGATATTTAGTCCACAGTAATTGTGAAAAATTCAATTTTGATGCTGCTGCTGCTTTTGCACGAACTGGCATCTTGAGATGCCTATTGTTCTCTTTGGTGGAGAGTGTAGTGAATGTTGGGCTGCTAAAATATGTGTGATGACTACATTTACTAGAAGTGGAAATAGCACACATTGACGATAAAATGTGAGAATATCACTTAAAGATGATTTGGATATGTTATGTGTTGACCTATAGATACATACATGATATGAAACTATGATAAATTAGGTGTTAAAAGGGTACGAAGTGGACCTAAAATTCATGGAAGGAAGTGGTCTCAAATGACCTACAACTGCCTGGTAGTTGGTATAAATTTAGATAATGATAGAGCGCAATAGAAGAAAAATACTCAGAGGTGATAGCTACTACTAGTTGAGGATGGATTTTAGACTTGTATGAAATTTTTACGTATATTTTTCACTTTTATTTTATTTATCATGATGATAATGATATAATATAAGTGCAATGGCTAAATGAGTATTCGTATAGCAACCTCAACTTATATGAGACTCAGGTGTAGTTCTAGTCGTAGATAAAACACAAAACAACTTCAACACGAAGCTTTTAACAAGTATAATAATTCTAACACAAATGTGTTGAAATTTTATTTAGCCTAAACTTCATGAACAATATGTAAAGTATCAAAGTGATAGTTCAAGTGAGGAGTTTCAAATGCATTTAAAACTGCAATACTTCCCAAACAACAATTTCAACCTACCAATATTTAAAAACCTATCATGTCCTTTAAATTTCTCCAACCAATCTACCGAAACAAAGGTATAATAAATATTATATATACTGTTGAAAAATATAATCAAATAATAAAAGTGTGCTCTTTTAACAGCTTAAGCTTTTAGATGAGATGATTACACACTTCAACATGGTATCAGAGTAGGCAAATGTCTTGAGATCGAATCGCATCGCCACCCAAATCAAAAAGAATTTCAACGTACTTGGCGCATGAAAAGAATCAGACACGCATGTGAGGGGGCGTGTTGAAAATATAATCAAATAATAAAAGTGGCTCTCTCTAACATCTTAAACTTTTAGATGAGATATTTACACACTTTAACATATACCATAAGCAATTAAACTTGCAAAAAAATTGTTAAATCAAAAAGCTACTACTAGCATAAATTAAAAGAGGTGAAATTGAGAGTGCAAGTTTATGACATGCAATATGAATTCATGATAATACGGTCAATCTAATTAATATTTATATATATAATGGATTACTCATATAAAACATGTTTGAATTATCATGTAGTCATACTGAATACGTAACCGTTATAGAACAAAATGATTTTGGTGACTGACCAAAATTAATGAGCATAGTTGAGATATAACTAATTGGCCAAACTCATATTTTATCATGGTAATTTAGTGTCTAGACCTAACTAGCTCTACATACAAATTAATTTGCATTAAAGGTGGTAAATACCTTTAAAGAGTGATAGCCCACCCTCCAAGTCTAGTGTACTGGACCATTCTATAAATGGTAAACCTTTTTCACATGATGGAAAATTAACATCTACTGCATTTTTTGCCTCTCATTTATTACTATTATTATAATTCTTTAATATATTACATTGATATAAAATGTGATGTGATGAGTCAAAAAAGAAGAACCAACAAATTTCTAGATTAGTAGCCTTTTGAAAAAGAGAGAGTTACAAATTACACCTCACATTTTCTATCAATCTATGTGATATTTTTTGAATTTTAAAATTTAAATAAGTCTATTTTTTATGATAAATATTTTCTATACTTTTTTAATTATTTTGAATACCTTATATACTTTTTATGTAGTTTAGAAATACATAAATTTCATTTTTTAAAAATTGAAGATTTCATACGCAAATATTTTATTAAACTTAAATTAATTGACTCTCAAAAAACAAAATGTGTCACATAAATTGAGACAAAGTATATATATATATATATATATATATATATATATATATATATATATATATATATATATATATATATATATATTGGAACTACAGAAGAAAAGAGTACAAAACTTTCTAAGACAGTAATTTAAATAGTATGTTGCTTTTTAAGTTGGATAATGAACAAATACTCCTCAATCTATGCTCGAAATCTCAGAGACACACTTAAACTATACTAAGGTCTTATTACCCCTGAATTTATTTTATTAATAATTTTCAAACCCTTTCGGCTTACGTGGCACTATCTTGTGGGTCAACGCTGGTTCACTTTTTTTTTTTAAAGTTAGTGCCACGTAGGCCGAAAAGTGGTAGAAAATTACTTATAAAATAAGTTCATGGGTAATAGGACTTTAATATAGTATAAGTATGTCTCTGAAATTTCGGACATAGATTGAAAGGGTACTTGTGCATTTTTCCTTTTAAGTTCGATAATAATAATGTAAATTGTATACATATAAGTTTTTCAAAAAATATTTCTAAGGTTTATTGGATTAAGACAAATAACATATGTCACGAAGAGCGACATGATGTGTGATTCTTAGAATACATAATTAATGTGAGAGGTCTGATTATCACAATTACTTATCTAGAGGTGGCAAATGAGTTATTTGAGATGAATTTGTGTGGATTAAAATGGACAATTAACTGAAGCAATAAATAATTTATTGTCCAACCTGTTCAAAATTGAGATGGGTCAAACAATAATGAGTCATAATCCAAAATTAGACGATATAATATGGTTGATTAGTATCCTTTTTGGTGCTTGTGGTCCAATATATTTGCCCTAACTTGGAATTAATACTTTTAATAAACTAAAAAATAAAAAAAGTACACACATTTACTTCTTCATTCAAAGGTTTGAAAGAAAAAAACCACCTCCAGCAGTAAATGCAACGTAAAATTTATTAATTATTATGGTTAGTCAAATTTGGATTTTAAAATTTATAGTTAAGAAGGAAACGTTAAAAATGACCTTAAACTATGTGTAGGAATAAAAATATAATTACGTAATTTGAATTTTAAAATTTATAATTAAAAATAAAAAAAACTCAACCCTTAAAATTCAAACACGAATCAAATATGATGCAATAGATAAAGTTAATTCTGCCCTAATTAAAGATATCAAGTTTGAGCCTTAAATATAATAAATTCTTAATAGAGAATATTTTCTTTCCGAATAAAGTTCTATACATCACAAATTTAAATTAATTGAGTTCCAATATTAATATTACTAAACATTGAATAAAACAATAAAAAAATAAGAATTCAAAACACATCAATTGAATATTATTTTAGCTATATTGGAGCAGTCAGTCCTCTTGGTAATGTGAGCCATCACTTTCTTGTCTTTTCATAAAAAATGGTGTTTTTGATTTGACATACACTTTAGTGGAAATTTATTCGTACCGTAAATACAACTTTAGGTGTACTATAAAGGACAAATGTAAATATTCTCTCCGTTTTATTTTATGTCGTATTTTTACTTTATATTTGTATTAAAAAATAATATAATTTTATCTTTTTATTTTTATTTAATGTTTTCTTACGTTAATTTTATAATAAATAATGAATACATTTTCAAGATTAATTAACTACTCTATCAAGTATATAACAGATAAAATATAATAATTAATGCATAAATTTTATAAAATAACAAATATTATGATATATCTATTTATAAAAAAAATGACATATAAAATGACCAATAAAGTATCAAACTTCATAGGCTCATGCTCAACATCAGTTATTCTTTTTGTTTCGAGTTGTATGTCTCAGTTCAACTTCATAATAAAATTTAAAAAATAAATAATGTAAACATTAGTATGCTAAAAAATAATAAATAAATAAATAAATAAATAATATATATAGTCCTAAAATAAAAATATGTGAAATATGACACGATTATCTTTTATTTTAAAGTTTTAGAATTTTTAAAGAAGTGTTAATATGTTATTATATGTTAAAAAGTAAAAACCAAATTAAAACCAACAAATAAAATATTAATTATAAATAACTAATCCAGTAATGAGAAAAACAGCTCTTGATTTGTTGTCATTTCTTTTTATTAATAATTATAAAAATAATCTGCTGTTAATCTCATTTTTAGTCATGTGGCATGTGGACAAATTATTGTTATCTTCTATTTTTATTAATTTTAATTAATTTGGTCAACTCTGTATATACTATAGTACTACTTTTAATGGAAGCATCTTCACGTTCATGGACCGTACATTACTACAAATCATTTCCTAATTCGATTTCTTAGTTGTTTAATATTTATAAAAAAAATGTTTATTTCAAAATATTTATTTTATTATAAATTATTTTTAAAATACATAATACTATATTAATTACATTGAGAAAATTAAAATATAAATTAATTAAAAAATTAAATTTATTTAAAGCTTTTTATGATTATATAAAAAAGAACTTTGACAATTAATATGAAACAACGTGAATATAATAAGAGGTGTCCAAGAATCAAATCGAGAAAAAATCTTATTGGATTAAAAAGATTTTATTAAAAAAAAATTATTGCGGCCAATAAATTAAATCAAAATTTTTTGATAGGGTTAACAAAATTCTAATGATTTTATATATAAAAAAAATTGGGTTGTAGATTCGGTATCAATTTTTATTGTTGAGTTAAACCAATAACTCATCAAGACGATAGTAACTTACTACTTTACTCTTCATAATTTGTATCAATATTTAACATAATCAAACATTATATTAATACTCTACACATAATCTACATATTTTTTGTTGTAACATGTTATTGTAGCCTTCGTACTACATCTACTCTTATTGAGCCGATTTCTCATTGTATATCAAATGTTTACGATTGATTTGCTTGTTTCACTATATCACACCAATTTTTTTTAAAAAGTGAGAACTCACATATTTATTTTATGAATATTTTCATATTGAGTAAATAAAAAAACGAACAGTTAACGATCAAAAACTGATAAATGAAATATCAATAGAGAATATCTTGTTGATTCGCTATTGATTTAGCGTATTTAAAAATTTAAAATCAATCAATCAAATTCACGATATATAACTCAAACCGAACCAAAAAAAATATATATTTGTCTTACTTAATCAACTTGACTTACTTCCACGAATTGAGTTAAATGCATTCACACACTTCTTAAAAAACATTTTTAAAATGTTTTCAAAATCATAAATTACTATTCTAATATTAATGAAAGTAATATTAATTAAATACAAACTACTCCTCTACTCTACAAAGATAGAGTATACCCTGGGTACTTCGTAAATAAATTTAATTATTTAATTATAAACAATTTAAAGTACTATTTAAAAGATTAATATTTTTAAATAAAACATGAGATCTGTTGTATGATTGTATACACGTGACGAGTTTTTCTAGGTAAAAGAGTTGAGAAGCGTGAAGAATGGGAACATGAAACCTGATTTTCAGTTTGGCTTTGACTAACCACTAGTAACTGAATATCTCCCTCTTAAAATACTAAATTTCGAATAGAATATACATAAATTTTATTTATATATAAAGAGTTGTTTTTGATATATTTTTAGTTTAAATTAAAATACTTTAGAAAAAGATGTAATGACCATACAAGAAACAAAATTATATACTATTATCAATGAAACTGACCGGTAATACTCAATAATTATATTTCGATTATTATTTATTTATTTTGTCGATTATTTATTAATTTATATGATTATTATTATTATTATTATTATTATTATTATTATTATTATATATTTTGTAGCGGTTTAATTCAGCAAGATAAGAATATTGCTCCAAATTATGGACTAGATATTTATTTTGGTCACAGTTTGAAATGATGAAAAATATTGGGACATTTTTAAATTTTTATGTCTTATCTGTTTTTTTTTTATGCAAATGATTATCAGTATGTCCAAAACTTGATTTTTTTTTTTATTTAAGTAAGCTAATTGCATGTGATAATTATTTATATTTTTTATCTCAATTGTATGACAAAAACCTCAAAGATCAAAACTTGAAAAATATTCTTCTTTGTAAAATGTATGTTTTTCTTTCACTTTATAAAGTGTAACAAAAAGTTTCACTTTACAAAATATAAGAAAAATTTACATTTTATAAAGTGTAAGAAATAGTTCCATTATATATTAAAATATACCTGTTATGGACTAAAGGAAAACGTTTGGAATATTGAATAAAGTGAATTTTTTTCTTCCACTAAGCCTATTTTAGTTACTTCCTAAAATAATAATTTATTTTGATCATTTTTATTTTTTTATAGCTTATTTAGGTTTCAAACTTTTTTATATTCTCGATAAATTATATTAAAGAGATGTGTATATCTCCTATCCCATGTCTAAGCTATCGTAATTTAAAATTAATTTATTATTACAAGTACGAAATATTAAAAAAATGTCAAAGTTTAGAATTTGAATAAAAAAGTATCACATAATTGATAACTACTTTCTAAAGTTTGATATTTCTAACAATTTTTATATAATAATTTTTCTAATATAAATACATTATGTGAACAAACTTACTATATCTTATTAATCTGTATATGATCTTCTAACTCCACCTTTTTATCATTAAGTAGTCAAAATTTTACGAGTCAATACGATTAGTGTTTAAAGTAACCATTTATCAAATTTTAATATAATGTGCATTGAATCTGAAAATGTAAAGTAATTATAAAACTTAAAATTGGCTCAATAATTTAGAGTCCAAAAACATCAAGCCAAAGTGTTTAAAGTCATCGAGTCAATGCGTGCTATATAATTAATTTATAACAAAGCAGTATATGATAAATGTTATAAATAATTAATAATTAGTTGCCAATAGTAATAACTTGATGGGCTAATAATTCAGATTCAAAAAATTAATAGAACTCAATCTTTTATTATATTAATTACCTTCAAAATTCGATCTATTTTTTAATCATGATTATTTAAAAATAATTAATAAAATATATAGTACGATACTATAACGATATTTATGTCCGAGCCCAAACATAGTACACTGTCATTTAAAAAACGAAAAAGATGAAATTAATTTATTTTTTTCTATTTTTACCGTTAGTCGAATAAATATGAAGAAAATTAATATGGTGAAAAAAAATAGTATTAAATTGAGATAAGAAATTTATTCATGTATTAAGATTACTATAGCTCGTGGATTTTTGTGACTAATTTTCCAATGATTTTCTTTTTAAAATGTGTATAAATCAATTAAAAATGCAAATTAGTCGGAACACCTTTTTACATTAATGACGAATGTAGAGTAAATTTATCTAACATATTATTTTCAAATTAATTACTATCCTCTCCGATTTCCTAATAAAGGTAACAGTTGTATTAAGTAAATCGTCTAGACTTTTCTATGATTTAAAATAAATGAATTATTTAAAAGAATTTCAAAAAGATTAACTTTTTTCCATATTTATCATTCATGTAATGATTTTATTAGTTTACTCAATTCAAATTTCTAACATGGTAAAAAACTCTAACATTGTCTGTTCTGATTTAATAAAAAAATTACTTAAAAAAGGTAAATATAAGATATGTATTATTTTTTATTTAAACGTACCTATCTGAAAATTTCAATCCGTTTTACATGCATTTAAATCCTATATATCTAAGGTGTAAAATACACAAAAGATTTAAATATACACAATTGAAAGTTTAACCAATTTTAACATGCATCTCGCTAAATATATCTACATTTTTTCACTTCGCTCGATCATGCTATTTTTAAGTATGAACATTTTCCCCCCTTTCAAATTTTCTGAGGCATAAATTCATATGTCGTATTATAATATTACATAAATTAAAGACCAATCCACTTGAAATGTAGATCATATAATAAAATAATTTTAGTACTTCCTTCGTCCTATTTTATGTATTATTATATTTTTTTTGGTTAGTCCAAGAAAAATATCATATTTCCTATATGGTAAGTATTTAAAAGTATTTCTTTTAAAAAATAATTAAAAGTACAATTTCTCTTTTACCCTTTTTGGTCCACTGTATTACATTTATGAAGAGAAAGAGTAGTGAGTTTACTTTTTTAAAGGATAATTTAGTAAACATTTCGAATTTTTCATTATTTATTAAATTATGTCCGATCAAATGTTTGCCATATAAAATGAAAGGAAGAAAATAAAATGAACTTTTTAAAGAGTAACTTTTACTAATTGAACTTATAAATAATTAAAATAATTTTCATGTATTTAAATTTATAATTTATTTTATTTTATTAAATTATACATTGACTTGATATAAACATTCGGTACGAATAAGTTTTTTTTTGGTTAATAATACTTAGATGAGGAATCACGAAATTATCTAGGTATATTTTTTTGAGATATGAGATACCGTACCCACTACCACTCCACGCCCGCTCTTCAAGTCTTTCTAACTGCCATTTTTCTCCTATAAATTCTCTTTTCACATATCGCAATAAACCTCTCTCTCCTCTTTCTCTCTCTAACACACATCCCCAGTATAGCACCAACAATGGCTTCTTCTTGCTCTATCAAAAAAGTTCACATGATAACCAAAATCGTTCGCCTCAAACAAGTCGTTAAGCGATGGAAGGACAACTCTCTTCGTACTCGTTCCGTTCTCTCTTACTCCTCTTCCGATTCCGACGAACCGGCGCAAACCGATTTGAACTCGAACTGCAACCGCCGCCGTACTCCGTCCGGTTCATTAGCGGTTTACGTAGGGGTTGATGAGAATGAGCGGCGTCGGTTTGTGATTCCGACTCGATTTTTGAATCTACCTGTGTTCATTTCGTTACTTGATAAGGCGGAGGAGGAGTTCGGATATCAACCTACCGGAGGATTGATTTTGCCGTGTGAGGTTGAGTTGTTCACGGAGATTTTGAAGCTGCTTGAAATTGATGAACAGAGATTTGGTGTTTTAGGGTTAGATGAGATTTTGATGGTAATTTCTGAATCTGATTTAGATCAGTCTTGTAAAGAAGCTGCTTCACATGGATTTGCTCCTCTGCTTCAGAAAACTAGGGTTTAACCCAACCCGACCCGACCCGGTATTTGAGGAGGAAGATTTTAGGTTTTAGGGTTTTATTTTTCTTACCTTTTGGCCTAACTTTGTGGAGATTTGTAGGATTTTATTTTGTTATTTTTCAACCATTTGTGAACCCAGAAATTTGGTTTTATGAAGGTTTGCTGGGTCACAAAAAGACGTTGGTGAATTTTTCTTTCCTTTTTTACCCCTAAGATTATTATGAGGGGGTGAACAAGCTGATTATGATTATTATTGTTCTTATTATTATGAAAAAAATGGCTTGAAATTTTATGAAATATTTAGTAATTGATTTGCTATGCTACTTATATTTTCATGAATTATTTATTTATTATAAATTATAACTATATATATAATAGTTGTTTTGTAAATATTTGTGTTGTTTTTCCATGTTTTTGCTCTCATTTTTTTTAATACTCCTTAATAATGCATTATAGAACTAAAAAGGGAAAAGAGTACTAAATAAAAAAGTTTATCAACCTTCCATTATGATTTTAAATTATGCTCCTTTCAGATTTTTTTTTTTAAATAATGAAATAGATCCAATTTGATCTGTACTACAGTATTTCGTACTTGACACCTCTTGTTTGTTTTATTAAAAAATATGTAAGGTATTTTATTGGTTTAAATAAATCCAATTTTAATCTTGATTCGATTACAAGTTCAAATTGAAATTCCCCAACTTTTTTTTAATAAAAACAAATTCAAATAGAATTATTTTTAAAAATGCGAGGTGTACAAAATGTTTCACACTAGGGGATTTATTTAATTTCAACAAAATGCTTATCCAAGAACAAAGTTACAGCGATTATGGGTTATATTTGAGTTTCCAAAAAATTAATATTCTTTTTCCTAAAAATGCTCCTAATATATCAAAAATTCATAATTTACCAAAAAAAGATGTTCACATATCATTCAATGTGTTTTAAATTCAGTTCTAGTTTTGAACAATTCAATTAGTTATTATTCCTTTCGTTTATATTTATTTATTTATTTTTAACTTGACATATTATATAAACAAATATTTTTACTATTTTTTAAAAATACAATAATTAATTTAAAACGATAAGAGTAAAATACTTAACCATAAGGATAAAATAAATATAAAGTAATAATTATCTTTTAATTTTTAAAACTAAACACGAAATATCTATTTTGAATATAGTTAGAAAAATAAAAACCGGCAGAAAAGAAATAGTAGTAAATTAAGAAAAGGATCATCTTTTACTTAAAAGTCAACCTATTTAAGACGATAAGTATATGCAAATTTATATTTACAATAGCATAAGCATAATTAATAGGTAAAACTTATCTGTATCAAATGTTTATACTAAGTCAATATATGTGTATCATGTGTTTAAATTTATAACATATTTTACTTTATTAAATCACGTAATGATGAATATTGCATTGACTTGGTATAAATTCTCGCTGGATAAGTTTTTTCCATAAATAATAATACATCGGTCCATTTTTAATTATCATAATTTTTTTAAGAGTCAAACAATAATAATTTTGATTAATATTTTATGAGATATTTTTCATTATATTAATACGTAATTTTTAAAAAATAAAATAGGGAAAATACCCAAGTACCCCCTCTACCTATGCCCAAAATCCCAGAGACACACTTATACTATACTAAGGTCCTATTACCCCCCTGAACTTATTTTATATGTAATTTTCTACCCCTTTTTAGCCTACGTGGCACTAGTTCGAAAAAAAAAGTCAACCATCGTTGGGCCCACAAGATAGTGCCACGTAAGCTAAAAAGGGGTAAAAAATTATTAATAAAATAAGTTTAGGGGGGTAATAGGACCTTAGTAATGTATAAGTGTGTCTCTGAAATTTTGGGCATAGGTTAAGAGGGTACTTGGACATTATCCCAATAAAATATAACAATTAAAAATAAACACAATCATATTACTAGCGTTTTGAAAAAACACAATACGACAATTAAGAGTAAACACAATCATATTACTAGCTTGTCCTTGTAAGAGTACTCTTAGCAAAATAGAGTAAAAGTTAAATATAGACAAAACTGACAGGTGATGCCAAACAGCACTTGCAAGTAAAAAGTAAAAAAAAAAAAAAAAAGTAGATATTTATGTTTTCTTGTACCAAAAAGACACCACATGCATTGCTTCTTTTCTTTTCTTTTTCAGTTGAAATTTCTATTATAGGTTCAACTATTTTATTTTATCAGATTCCATAAGGTTTTGTCTGGTAATAAATATCCATTTCTTGGAATTAATTTTCTGTACTTTACTTTTGCTTTATTTCTGCCATGGATTTAGAATGTACCAATTTGTAAAACAACTTCATGCCTAATTATTTTGCCTTCTTTTGTTCAACTCAACTTTATCATAACAGTACAACCCTAATTTGTAAATGGTAGTGTTTTGATGAGATTCTTACAAAATTAGTTTAACATAAGGAGTATAGTTCAAGTCTTATAAAAAAATTATTCATCACATTAGCAATTAATGTGAGATTTTTTCAATCTTCAACATCCAACTCATGCTTAATGGTGGACATTTAAGGTGTGGGAAAAATTAATTTGGGAGCATAAAATCGATGAGATGGATTACGCTTTGATACTATATAAAATATAGGGTAAATTACAAAAATAACATACTTGTAAGATACAATTATTATCACTATCCCTTAAAAGTAATCCTTCAAAACGGATACAATAATATAAGCACTGATACATTAATCTGATGTGCGAGATACACTAGTCTGATGTGCGAGGTACATTTTATACATCATACACTAACCTGATATGTAATACATTAATCTGATGCGCGAGATACACTAATCTGAGGCGCGAGATACATCAATGTGAAGCGCGAGATACACTAACGTAATGCGCGAGATACATTAATGTGATGCGCGAAAATAGGAATTTTGAAAATTTGTAAAACTTATAGGGAATAATGGTTATAAGTAAACTAAAAGATAGGATTTCTGTAATTAATCCTAAAATATATGACATCTGTGCCTGAACTATGAGGATTGTATGTAAATGTTAGTATTCAAATTTTTGGTTATTGGGATTTTTTTTAGAAGTTCCATTTTAGTTTGATAATTTTAGATAAACATCCGTGTATAATATATTATTCTCAAATTATATTTGTGAGATTATTCGATACGTTTGTTGGTGTTATTAGTTGTTACTAAAAGAAGGTTGCTAGCTGTTCAATATTTGTTGTTCCATTTAATTTAATTAATTAATGATGTAATGATTTTGCTTTAATCTATTTTCTTTGTTTAAAATAGCTGTAAATCCATAAAGCATGATGACTCATTCTTGTTGGAGAGAATCTTACATGTAATTATGCTAATAGGGAAGTAGTGCTCCTCAACTATATATTATATTTTTAATTTTAAAAATAATAATGTGTTTAATAGAGAGAAATTCATAATTCAAAATTTATTAATTTTTATAATAATTTTCAATTATGTTATAATGATAATTAAATTCACAATCTTGAAATTAAATACAATGTTATATGCAAATAATTTGATCCAAAATTCCTCCGTTAATATATATATATATATATATATATATATATATATATATATATATATATATATATATATATATATATATATATATATATATATTCTCTCCTTTTTAAATGCAATAGGGAAAAGGGTCTGATATACCCCTCAACTTTGTCATTGAGAGCTGATATACCCCTTGTTATGAAAGTGACTCATATATACCCCTACTTGTAAACAAATGGCTCACATATACCCTTTTTCTCAAACGGAAATGAAAAAAATAATAATTTTATCTAAATTTTTATTTTTTCATTCTAAAAAATATAATCCCATATGAATAAATTTAATCCTCGTCAAACATATTTTTTTTGACTTTCTTTTGTTTCAATGACTAATTTATAATTATTATTTTGATAATCAAATTTATTTATGTTTCACTAATAATCTTGTAAAACTTATTGTAGATGATCAAATTTTTTCTTCGAATCCGAAATTAAATTACAATACACACAGAAAAATAGTTTAATTTTTTATTCTTTAAACTAAGGAATGAAAGAAAAAAACAAAATAAGAATAAGAAATTCAAATAATTATAATAAAAGAAGTCAAAAAATAATTTATGCATAAAAAAATTAAAAAATACCTTGAACTTTGATAGAAGAATCATATATACCCCTAAATAATTTTTTTTTAAAAAAAATTAGAAGTAATAAATATAAATTTAAAATTAATTTTTTAAAATCCGTTAAATGAAGGGTATATGTGAGCCATTTTGTAACGGCAGGGGTATACGTGAGCCGTTTGTATAACGGTAAGGGCATATATGAGCCACTTTTATAACGAGGGGTATATCAGCTCCAAATGACAAAGTTGAGGGGTATATCAGACTCTTTTCCCAATGCAATATTCTTTTGATAAAATATAAGTTCATCTATTAAGATATAATTAGAGTGTTATAATTTTATTTTAAGTCAAACGATTCCAAATAGGAAATAGCACAATAATAAGTATTTTAGCAAGAAAAATACATCATAAGAAGTAGAGTCGTTAATATGGGCTAGTCTCGTTAGACCAATTTGGTCTAACCCGGGATTTAGTAGGGTTGGACTAAGATTTTCGAAGCTCATTTAAAAAAAGAGCTTTTTAGCTCGGCCTGAATAAGTCTGCCGATTTGTAGGGCTTGAGAAATATTGGTAGAGCCGGTCCGTGGCTAGTAAAAATTAATTAAAAAATATAATATTAAAATTTAAAATTAAAAAGAGTCAAATTCAAAACAATCAGGTTAGTATTACTATTTAGAAATTTATACTTTTACATGAAAAAAACTTAGTAAATATATAATTTTATTTAAGGATTTGATTAACAAGTAATAACATCAATATCATGTAATATTGTTTTGTCAATATTTATGATAATATTTTTAAATTATAATTTATAATTTAATTTAATAATTATAAAAAAAATATATTATTTTTAAATGGAAAAATTGTATATAATATCAAACTATTAATTCAAATTAAATGGTATAATCATAGTTTGATGTAATTGTACCCCATAGCAAACTGTTGTTATTTCACCTCTCTCCTAGTGAATCTCGCTCGTCACTCTTGTTCTCTCCCTCGTCTCTCTTGCTTTTATACAAACGCAAATGTATAGAATGCATTTGTTTTTTTATAAAGCAAGGAAAAATTGTAAATATACATATATTTTCGTTCGCTCTCTCCCCTCTCCCAAATCTCGCTCGCCACTCTCTCAGACTTCGCTCGTCACTTGCCTCTCTCCCCTTTATACAAAAATACAAATGTATAAAATGTGTTTGTGTGTGTATAAAGCGAGAGAAAATTGTAAATATACATATATTTTCATTTCTCCTCTCTCCCCTCTCCCATATCTCGCTCGCACTCTCTCATAGCTCACTCGCCACTCGTCTCTCTCACTTTATACAAATACAAATGCATACATTGTGTTTGTGTTTGTATAAAGCGAGAGAAAATTTATATATAAACACAAATGCATATATTTTCGTCTTATACACTTATAATAATACAAATACGATTGTTCCTTGCCTAATTTTCTTTTGTCTTTCTATCTTTCTCACTTTATACAAACACAGATTATACAATTGATTTTGTATATATGTATAACAAAGGAGACTGTACAACTTCTTTCTTTTGTATATGTATAGCGAAATTATACAACTGTTTTCTTTTGTATACGTATAGCGAAGTATACATGTTTATGTTTGATATGGAGCGCAATAATGCTAACTATAACATACAAATATGATTTTTATGTTTGCTATTGTGAAAGTTACTCTTTTTAAAAAAGTGGATTGGCCTGGTAAAGCATGTAGCCCACGTACTTATGGGTTGGACCGATCATTTTTTGGCCCAAACAAAAATGGGCTACTCTGACCTGCCCGTAAAATATCGAAGTCTATATAAAATAGCTCCGATGGAATGAACTAGCCCATATTGACAGATCTAATAAGAAGTTACAAATAATATTTAACCTAAATTTGTGGATTCGAAAACATAAAATTCGGATTCATTAATTTATGAAATGATAATAAAAAATAATTACACAATAGGTCAGTATATAATCATAATTTTCTACTCAACATTTCTTTTAAACTTTAAACTTGTTATGAAAAGTTCTTTTCTCAAACATCTATTGGAAAAAATTCTTTACACACTTTATAAATAGAAATAAAATCACACTGTATATTGTGTTAGTGAAAATATATCAAATATGTTATTTTTATGTTATAATTATATGTCTTAATTTATATGACACATTATTTAAGTCAATTTAAGAAATATGACATATTTGATGATTAATGATTCTTCAATTTTAAAAATATTTTTTTAATTATAATTGTGATGGTTTATAATTACACTAGTACCTATGACGTATTTTAGGTATCAAAATGTAAAATAATGTTTTTTTTTTTCTAATGACAGTGGGAATTGGGAAATTAAGGCTAGGGTGTAAACAGATGGATTCAACTTTTCTTCATTTTCCTTTTATCTATTTTCTTTTAAGTTTTTACTTGGACGTGAGACATGGCAAAGATAAAATAATATTGGCTTAAATTTAATTGATTAAAATAAAATTTTAATAATGATTTAGATAATTAATATTTCAAAAATAAATAATAATATCATAATTATAAGTCATAACAATATAATATTTTGTCCATAAATGTATTACAAAACCTTTTCTCTTTTCTAATTTTTTTTATTAAGAGTATTTATCTTTTGTTTGTTTTTTTAAAAAAATTGAGTAAGTTTTAGATAACAATTTTGAACCTTCTCTTCAAAATTAGTTTATCACATATCATTAATAGCAAAAATACTTGCAAGAAAAAATTAGAAAAAGAGAAATTATTTTATAGTATACTTGTGGACAAAAAAGAAGATAATACTAGTAGGGGAAAAGATTAGAAAAGGAGGATTGTTTTAATAATATATTTATGAATAAGATAATATATTATATATATGTATATATATTAATTATTTAAATTAAATTTAAAATTTTGTTTTAATTGAGATAAATCTTAATCGTTATTTTTTTTTTTATCTATGTCATGTGTTTCAGATCAAAAAGCAAGAATTTAAGGAAAATTGAGAGATGAGAAATAGAGAGGAGCCGAATTCTACATAAGTCGGTTTCATTTGATTTTTCACTAAAAAGAAATATCCAAATCAAATATGTCCGTTTAATAAATCTAAAAATCAAATCAAATCAAACTACGTGAAGCTGGGTTTTTTTGTTCTAGTTTTAGTCGATTTGTTTGATCTTTTTTTATTACTTTTTTTATAACTACATGGTGATTGAAAAAAAAATCAAACATATTTTACTTACCTTTGTGATAAGCTAATTTTTTAACACGTTAAATGAATAGAAATCTAAAAAAAAAGAATGAAAATTCACATAAACATGAAATACTTTTATTGAAATATCAACATTTATTATGTAAAATTTATAAGATTAAAGACTACAATCAAAATGCGTACAAAACAAAATGTACAAAGTAAATTATTAACTTCAAATCTAAAAACCTATAACAGTATGTAACTTTTTGATCTGAATACAAAATAATGTGTTTACAAAAAGTTAACAAACCCAAATTTGAAATAGTATAGCTAAACATTGAAAATTATAAATTAACTAAAAATATATTTAAAAAGTAGGTTATAATTAATATTTTATATTATATATATACATATATATTTATTCTATTCGATTTTTTATAAATATCAAATTAAACTAAAAATGAATAATTATTTTTTATTTCACTATTAAATCAAATCAATAAAGCATATTTACTATTTGACTTATACACTCAATATTTATAGCAGCACACAAATTACGTATTCTACCTTGCCTATCCTCTTTAGCCTTAAAAAAAGTCTTTAATAGACTAGTACAATTTCCTGTCCTTCTATTTTTTTTTTTTTTTTGCTTTAGTTCGATTGATTATTCTAATTTTTATTTTGTTATCGAAAATTTAAATTATCATGCAATTTTTTTCTCTGGTCACCCATCGACCAGCAAAATCCCTAACAATTAAAGAAATTATACGAAAGATAAAACTTATATTTATAATAATAATAATAATGGAAAATTATATATAATAGCAAACTAATAGCCTAAAATAAATGGAGTAGCTAGGGTTTATTTAATTGTGCTCCATAGCAAACATTCGCAAAAAATTGCCGGGCACCTCTCTCCCAAATATCTCGCTCGCCACTCTCCTCCAATCTCTCGCTCGCTTCCTCACTTTTTATACAAACACAAGTGTATAAAAATTGTTCTAATTGTATAAAACAGAGAAAATTGTATAAATACATATATTTTTGTTTCCCTCTCTCCCCTCTTCCAGATCTCGCTCGCCACTCTCCCAAATCTCGCTCGCCACCCTCGCTTTTGTTACTTATACAAACAGAAGCGAAATGTATAAATTGCGTTTCTGTTTGTATAAAGCGTGAGAAAATTGTATATACACATACAAGTACATATATTTTCGTTCTATACACTTATAGTTATACAATAAAAATACTTCCCTACCCAGTTTCTTTTGTCTTTCTCTCTTTCTCGTTTTATACAATTTTCAAATTGTATCTGATTTCTCTCTTTCTCGTTTTATACAATTCAATTCATTTGTATATTCCTTGTTAAGTCTCTTTTGTCTTTCTATCTTTCTCATTCTATACAAATTTAAATTGTATATAATCGTTCTATACACTTATAATAATACAATTCGTTTTATACACTTCATTTTTATACAGTTCTCTGCCCAAGTGTCTTTCTATTTCTTGTTTTATACACTTCGTTTTATACAATTTGCTTCAACTGTATATGTATAACGAATTATACAGTTTTTATGTTTGCTATGGAACGCAATTATGCAAACTTTGCTATAGCATACAAATATGAATATTTTATTTGCTATATGTGAAAGTTGCCCTAATAATGACTCACATTTTTCTTCTACTTTCAACAAGATTAGGGATATTATAGATTTTCTGTTTCTTCTTAACTTATTTTTTTTACTTTTTTCAAGTGTCCTAAACTTTTTCTATTTTTGTTATTTTGGTAACTTTAGAAATATCTTCGCCTAACAAACTTATTTCTTTATTTATTTTTTGAAGAACCATTTTGAAGCTTCATTTTAAATATGAGTTTTTTTTTTAATAATTAAATTTTAGGTGGGCATACTTGAAATTCATTAGTAGAAGCATATAAACGAGACTATATACAAAATTTGAGTAGTATCGACGGTTTTTAAATTGACTTGCATTTGAAATTTAAAGTCAAAAAATAGAATATTATATCTCTAACACACACATATATCAACACACATATGTACATGATGTATATAATGTTGTTTTACAAGACATACATGAGATATATGCAACATATATGTATATAACACATAAAACGATAACATCTTTTACGCCACGAAAAATATATTTCTCTTATTTTTCACACCTCCTCTATCATAGCACCACCATAACCAATATAACCACCCGTCGTTCCAGCATAACAATACAAAAACTATTTTAATACAAAAAAACAAATGTTGTAGTGGTTGGCTTAAATTGCCACAAAAATAAAATGTATTGTTATATTGGGTAATTATTTAAAGTGTCTATAAATAAAAATAAATAAATAGTACTCCTAAATTGGCACGTAATGTAAAATTCTCAATATCCTCTCTGGCTCTCTCTTACACGTTAGAATATGGGCAACTTTCACATATAGTAAATAAAAAATTTATATTTGTATGCTATAGCAAACTTTGCATAATTGCGCTCCATAGCAAACATAAAACTGTATAATTTGCTATACATATACAATTGTATAATTCGCTGGCCTAAATTGTATAATTTGTTTTGCATACAGTTGAATCGAATTAAAATGTATGTATATTGCATAATTATAAGTGTATAGCAAGAAGATATATGTTTTTCTCGCTTTATACAAAAACAGAAACACAATATATACACTTCTGTTGTATAAAGCTAGAGAAAATTGTATTTCACTGCAATTGTATAATTCGCAATTGTATAATTCGTTAGCCTTTTTCTCTGCAATATTTGAAGTAAAATGTTTGTAAATTGTATAATTAAGTGAATAACACGAAGATATACATTTTTGCATGTGTATATACAATTTTCTCTCGCTTTATACAAAACAGAAACAAAATTATACACTTCTGTGTATAAAGCGATAGAGGCGAGCGAGAATGGAGAGTGGCGAGCGAGATTTTTGGGAGAGAGACGCTGGCAAATTTTAGCTTATGTTTGCTATGGAGCACAATTAAATCAAACCCTAGCTATTCCATTTAATTTAGGTTATTAGTTTGCTATTATATACAATTTTCCCTTAGAATAATCACTTATATTCTTCTCTTCTTTTTTAATTTGATATTTTTACATTTACATTTACATTTACATTAGATGATAATTGAACAAAGCCAAAGAAAAAGAATTCTTTCTAATTTACAAGTAGTGAAATTCACTAAGAGATTCTTTGTGAATGGAGGAGTGTGTAGCAACACTATAATATAATGTATACACATTATTCAATGTATATATGATGTATAAATAATGTATAATCTGTTCAGATAATATAGATTCACATTATAATGTGTATATCAGTTTTCCTCTTCCTTGTTCTAATTATTATCTTCTTCACTTGTGCTTGAGATTGGTTATTTTTTGCTGACTTTTGTTTTAATTTAGTAATAGAGCTTAGCAAAATTGGTTGCAGGAATGAAAACTTATGAGAAAAAAACATTGATAGCAATTTTCTGTGAGTGGAAGAGTCTGTGGTGGAAATGTAATATCTATACATGGTGTATACACATTGTTTATACATAACATAATATATATAAAATGTATACATGATGTATAATATATATAAATGGTGTATATTCACATAACAATGTGTATATCAATGTTTCTTCTTCTTCCTCGAGGAACCTGAATTGGTCAAACCTACTTTTCAGTCATTTTAAATTTTTGGAAGTATTTGGTTAAGTTAAAATAAGTTTACAATGACTTAATAAAAGTTAGAGGGTGTTGGATTGGCTTAAAAGTTAGTCAAACCTACGTTTAAAACATTTTTTAATTTCTGGAAGTATTTGACAAATACAAAAAATAATTTAAATAAGTAAAAAATCACTTAAAATAAGTTGAGGAGTGTTCGACAAGGTAAAAAAATGACTTAAAATAAGTCAAAAATCAAAAGTATGTCTTCCCTACTTTTTATTTTATGCTTAAAAGTCATTTCAGTTAATTTTTTTTATTTTTGACTTAAAAGCTACTTTTTTTAAGCCAATCCAAACATGCTCTTAATCAAAATTAGCACTCCCCCTACTTTTCTTTTTTGACTTACAAGTCATTTAAGTTGATTTTTTTATTTTTTTAAAAAACTTAAAAACTACTACTTTTTCTCGTCAATCTAAACGGGCCGTCCCCCACTCCCGATCTTTTGTTATTATATTTTTTCACTGGACTTTGACTATGTCTCTCAAAAAATCTCAGTACATATCGAGATCGAAATGAGATCGGGTATTTTCACGTCTTACCGTAGAACCCTTATTAATTAGTACCATTCCCTTCCATGTATAATAAATTTAGTATCTTCAAAGAATTATAAAGACAAAAATAAAGAATCCTTCTTCTTCTTGTCCTACCTTCCCTCATCTTTTCTTATCTCCTTCTTCTTCATTTTTGTTGCTTGAGTTTTATTGAATTGGTAGTGAAGCTAGCACAAGTAGTGGTAAGAATGGTGAAAATTATTGAGAATGATTCTCTGTGAGGAGTGTGTGCGGTAAAGGTAAAATATATACACTTTCATATTATTAGTGTCTATACATTATGTATATAAGGTGCACAACATGTATAACACATATAAATAGTATATATCCCCATTATAATATGTGTGTTAATATTTTCTTAATTAACAATGTTTGTGAGCAGTGTAAATATTTTATAGAATAATTATATCCTAAAGAAAAGACATAAAATTACCATTGAAGTTGTTTCGAATTTTAAAAAAGATACTTTAACTTTGCGAGTGTCCTATTACCACATGAAACTAACTAAATTTACAATAAATATACCATTTTGACTAACTTTAACACCACTCGTGTAGTCACAATATATGGGCACGTGAAACACTGTTGATATAGCTTAAGACCAATGTAAATTGTCATTTGGCACTTCCAATGCCTTACTGAAAAAAATATAACAACTCATGTATTAATTAATTTTTTTAAACTTTATTAAGAATAGTTTTTAATTTTTCAAATCTTTTTTCTCATCTTCCCTAACATCATTAGCTTACCCATATTTGTTGAGCATCCATGTTCCTTCATTTCTTTTTTTCTTTTCCTTTTTGGCATTTTTTTAAAAACTAATGTTACTGAGTTTTTTGTTTTTTTTTTTTGAAAAAACAAATTAGTTTAGTGATTTTTTTTTCTCTTACAAATCAAGATTGGGATATAGGAGTTGTTATACTATGAAAAGGTTCAATTTGAAAGTAAGAGTTGGAGAAGGTGGTGATTTAAATGTCAGATTTTGACTTGGTGATATTTGAGTATTTAGATTTTAATTATTTGAAGATATTTATTTTCATAAATAAATTAATTGCTAGTAATTTGACCAAAAATTGATAGTGCTACTGCGAAATCTGCTCAGCAACAATGGAGTTGAGGTGAAGAAGAAAGAGAAAAAAAAGAACATAGTTGAGGCGAAGAAGAAAGAGAAAAAAGAAAAAAAGAAAAAAAAAGAAATACAAAGAAATTAAATAAAAATAATTTAAATTATTTTTAACACGTGGCAAGTGACTATTAGTGCGTGACATACAAATATTTTTGTACAAGTGGTATTGAGTGAAAAATGGGGTATACATTCTATTTTTAAGTTGTTTAATGCGGTAATAGGACACCCGCAAAGTTAAGGTATCTTTTAAAATTCGAAATAACTACAATGGTAATTTTATGTATTTTCTCTTATATCCTATAAATACACATTTTTCAAATACATGTAAATAATATATAAGGTGAATGTTTGTATTACATTATACATGATCTGCACACTTTATTTCAGTTTTTCTTACATGAAATTTTCTTCTTTGCCTCCAATTACATCAAATTGAGTTGTATATTCTTCGTGCTAATTAACTATTAGTGCATGTGATTTTTTTTTTTATCACAACTCCAATTCTCTCTTTCAAAATTCTATGTTACATAATATATTTTATCTCGATTATATGAATTATACTGCGATGTATGATTTGATTAAATTAATGATTTTTTAAATTTAAAAGAGAATCACTATAAAAAACCCCCCAAATTGCCAATAAATTTTACTAACAACTTAAGTTGGTTAATATTTTATTAACAAATTATTAACATAAATCTAACTGACTTATATTTTAAACTTAACAACAAAATCTAACAGATTACCAACAAAAATCTTACTAAGTATTTTAGTTGGTGAAAACGGCGGAAAAAAATGGCGCCAAATTTAGCAACATTCTATCAACGGATTACCAACTGAGAGTGGCGTAGCCACATACTCTCGAAGGTGTCCAATTGGACACCCTTCATCGAAAATTTTTTAGCATATATACAAGTAAAATGATATACGAAATGATTAAATAACCTATTTTGGACACCCTTAACATAACAAGTTGCTATTTTTGGACACTCTTTAAGAAATTCTCTGGTTCCGCCTCCGCCAACTGAAATATTACTAACGTACACCTTTTGTTGGTAATATTACCAACGAAGTATATATCGGTTGGTAAATATGACCAAAAAATTATTTATATAATTTAATAACGTATTACTAATGAATTACTAACCAAACATTTACCAACGGCTGGATTGTGTTGCTAAATTTATCAACCAAATATAAATATGTTGGTAATTAGTAAGGAAATGTAATTTGTTGGTAAACATGCCAACCAATATCAAAAGATTGTAGTTAGTAAATTACTAACATCAATAAAATAGTTGATAATATAATTGATCATTAATTCATTGGTAACATTTATCAACATATTAATTATTAGTTGATAATATTACATATGAATGTTTAGTTGAATAGTAACTATTACCAAATGTGATAAGATTTATTCGTAAATTGTTAATTACTAACTTATATTTGAATAGTTAAAGTTAAATGTGATGAAATTTATTCGTAAACGGGTAATTAGGAATAATATATATATTTTTTCATTTCTTAAAAGTAGCCAACCATTTTCAATGAACTAATTACTATCGGTTGGTAAAGAAATAAATTATAAAATTACAATTAAATATAAATTTATGTTGTTGTAAATTGTGGTTTGAGTTTGAAAATTTAAAGAAATCGAAAAGCTAACTTCTATAATTATAAGAGTTAAAAATAAGAAAGAAAAAATAATCCGCATCTCTATAATTAATGCCGATTGGTTGCATATGGTTAAAAAAAACTATAAAAATATCTATATATTCCTTTTTGGCTATTACATGTTTTTTTTTAAGACTATTAAGCGCTTATTAATATGGAAAAATTGTATATAATGACAAACTAATAAATCAAATTAAATGATATGATTTTACTTTGATTGAATTGTGCCCCCTAGTAAGCTGTTTGTCAATCACCTCTCTCGCCACTCTCCTTCTCTCGCTCCATCTCTCGCTCGCTCCCTCTCACTTTCATACAAACACAAGTGATAAAATACGTTTCTATTTGAATAAAGCGAATTTTTTTTGTATATATACATATATTTTCTTTCCCTTCTCTCCCATTTCTCAGATCTCGCCGCCACTCTCCCAGATCTCGCTCGCCATTCTTGTCTCTGTCGCTTATACAAACAGAAACGAAATGTATAAATTGCATTTTTGTTTGTATAAAGAGAGAGAAAATTGTATATACACTTGCAAATACATATATCTTCGTCCTATACACTTATAATTATACAATACAAATATTTTCCTGCCCAATTTTCTTTTGTCTTTCTCTCTTTCTCGTTTTATACATACACAAATTATACAATTGATTTGTATACAACTGTTTTCTTTTGTATATGTGTAGCGAATTATACAAGGATAAATTACTTATATACACATCTTTATTTTTCATTATCTCTATTATTCCCTACCATTTAAAAATATTTCCAAAATCCCTCTTTTCCCTTTCAATCCTCATTTTTCCGAATACATAAAGTTTTACAAGTTTCTCATCCTATTTTTGCTCCTTATTTCACTCTCTCAATCTCGCTATTTTAACTCACTCAATATGTTCCTATTTTCACTCTCTATCTTTACTTCATTTTTTTAATTTTCAGATTTGTTCTCTCACATCTCATTTATTTTGAATCTTAAATTTCTCTTTGTTATTGTTATCACTGATATGATAAATCACTTTCATTTTATTTTATACAATTTATCATATTCATATTTAAGGTACTGATATATAACCCTAATATTATTGAATATAACGTATCACTTACATGTATCAAGTTTTTTAATGTATCATAAGTCTTGTTCAAATTTGAAAGGCTATATAGAGAACAATAAATTAGTTGTATCTGCACTCTTTCATATTTGTTCAGTCAACCCAACTTAGAATGTGATGTATATGTACATATTACCCAATAATAATCTTGATTTATTAATCATAATGTTCTATAAGTGGAGCATTGTGAATCAGATACAACAATAGGTATATGATACACATTCATTATTTGAAAAATAATGTTATTTATAATATAATTTGCACATATATAACTAATTATAGACATTAAACTAAAATTTGATTAAGACTAAAAAATGAATATAAAGAAATGTGAAGGAACGAACAACCATGACATAATTGCTTAGAAATATCTTGTTTGAAAAAAATAATGATGACACTAGATTATATATGATAGTCAACACATCTATTTTTATGTGAACTGGGAGTTGTAAATTCTTTAAATAAATTATATGTTGACACCCAATTTTGACCCTCCACAATATAAATTAATCGTCGAGCTTCCTAAATTTCAAACGATTTAAAATAATTAGTTTTTATAAAGTTCAAAATATAATTTCAAGTATTTGAATTAGTTCTGGTCGCTTTTATAATTTTTAATAATAAATATGTTTTTTTTTTTAAAAAAATATAATTAGTTTATTTTATAAATATTTGGAAATCGTCTAAAAAGATTTTGTGTTAATATTTGGTTAATTAGTTTAATTATTGAGTAGTCTATTTTTAGGGTTAATTAGTTCATAATTAAATAGATTATTTTATTTCATTAATGTTATGATGCTCTTTAATTAATTTATATTAATTCATTAGTCAATCCCTTAAACCCATTTGATACCAAATTTGAACTTTGCTTCAGCATTGCAATTCGACCAAATCCATTTCCCAAGCACACTCTCAATTCAAAGCTATTCCAGCAAATACAAAGAACAAACAACAAGACCACCCGACCCAAATCGCTGAAACAGAGGAAAAAATCGCGACCCAAACCCAATGATTGTTTCTGTATTTGTGGGGAAGTTACTGTCTTCAGCTTGTCAGCTCAGTTCCTCTGCACATCGGAATGTAATTCCCATTTTGCTTCGAGCATATTTACTTCGATTGTATTGCTCATTTGAATCTCGGCTACATGAAGCTGTCTATATGTTGTTATTTGAGATCATCTCGACTTCTTTTTGGCTGAAAATCAGTGACAAATTCTGTTTGTTAGCCCATGTTGTTGATTTTTGGTTCTATTTGAAAGCTATGTTTTGGTCATGGAGCTCGAAATTATCTTTTATATATGATTTTGACTTTTCGTAAACTGAAATATAGGTTGTCCTTTGCTTTTGTTACTTGTGAATCAAATGTTGTGATCTATATATTGCTTACTGCGGCCTGAGTGTTTCTTTGCCTTTCCATTTGGATAAGTTAGCTAGTTCTAGTGAAGGGAATGTCCATTTATATTGTCTGTGTTGCTTTTTTCTTCATCATTGCTTTCTTTAGTTTTTAGTTGTCCTTTCTGTTTAGTCGTTATATCGTTATACTCATCTCAGTTTTCCTTCTGGTCATTTTGAATCTCTGAGGTATATTCTTACAATAACCTGTATTTATAAGGTTAATAAACAGAAACAGAAATAAGATGAAACAGAAAAAAATATAAAATATAAGAATTAATTCGAGTCCACAAAAATTACTGTGTGTCCTTAAAAAATTTAATCCCCTCACTGTACCCAAGGTTATGGATTAATTTCTCCCAAGATAAAACGGATTAAACCTGTTAAAGAAATAGCGGTACCTCAAACTTCTTTAACTTCAACGAACTTAAGAACAACAACAAGTCACACAGACTCAGTCGATCGACACTTTGATTTTATTTGAGAGAAAAATGAATGCAGATAAGGAAAAAATTTTCAGTATCGGAAATTGACTTCCTTTTATAGCCATTTTCAGCAAGAAACGTGTCTGTTCAGAGAAATATGTTCAGACCCGTTTATTCCAGAAAGTTGTGTCTTTTGGAAAAAATAACAACTTTTCGGAAAAATGTGTCTATTAGGAAAATAACTACTTTTCAGAAAAGTAACGACTTTTCGGAATGTTACCGTTACCCGCAAATTTATAAGAGATAATATTAACAGGATTTATTTGATTTAACAAAAACTGATCAATCAATCACATCATTTGCCAAATCCAAATCCAAATCCAAGCCGAGCGAGCGACGACAGCGCGAGGGGGCATCTTCTTCTTAGCTCTTTAAGAAGTAATGGAAGTGTTTCCTTCTATAAGGACAACAATTTCCCTTTCTTTTGCCGATATGGGAGAAATAACTTTTCATTTGCACTTTGCAAATGACTTTTCATTTTCCCTCCAAAGTAGTTACCTCACTTTTCATATTCTCTCTTTTTTTTTCCCATTCACACTTGCTAAAACCCAACAATCCCTCACATGAATGGGGAAGGCTATTGTAAAAACATATGCATGAAGAAACTTGTGTGTCTTGTAGGTAAAGGTTAATCACATCTGGATAAATAGGTTTCCCTTTAAACTTTCCGTAGTGAACATATATCGGATATACTTGGTCAATCGGTAGATTTGATATCTTTGAACCGTCGAGCTTTGGTGTATACCTAGACAACATATGTCACACAATCAACCCTTGAACTGTTCTTAGTTCTCATTGTTTTGTTCGTTTCAGCCATGAACACATCTTGGATAGTAAGTGCTTAAAGAACTGGCCTTACCGGATTCTCCTTGAAACGACTTACACTTCACACTTACATAGGTGATTTCTAAATGTGTTATCCCATAGAAACACCATTTGATATTCCCTGTATCAAACTTAGAAACCATTAAAAATTCCTCATGTCTTTATCCTGGTTACTAAACATTGTCTCATCATGAGAATGGACCATAAAATAATAATAATTTTTTTTCTTTTCCTTTGACAATGTTGAACCGTCATCAATGACTTTGTTTTATCTCCTTGAACCTAGATCTTGGGATCTCCAGTCTTCTAGGTAGAGTTACCGCCACGATGACTTGTTCTCGGCCATAGTCCCATTCCCGTCGATGATTTGTCAACTCCCTCTCTATTTAGGCCTTTTGTAAGTGGATCCGACACATTATCTTTTGACTTCACATAGTCAATTGTGATAATTCCACTAGAGAGTAGTTGTCTCATAGAGTTATGTCTTCGTCTTATGTGACGAGACTTGCAGTTATACATAATGCTTCCAGCCCTTCCTATTGTCGCTTGACTATCACAATGTATGCATATAGGGGCCATTGGTTTGGGCCAAAATGGAAAATCTTCTAAGAAATTTCGGAGCCATTCAGCTTCTTCACCTGCCTTGTCTAAAACAATGAATTCAGACTCCATTGTAGAGCGAGGTATACATGTTTGTTTAGATGATTTCCAAGATATTGCTCCTCCACCAATAGTAAAAATATATCCACTTGTGGATTTTGTTTATGTTGACCTTGTAATCCAATTTGCATCACTATATCCTTCAAGAACGACTGGATATTTGTTGTAATGTAAAGCATAGTTTTAAGTGTCATCTAAGTATCCCAAAACTCTCTTCATTGCCAACCAATGATTATGATTAGGATTACTTGTGTATCACTCAGTTTACTGATAGCGCAAGCTATGTCTGGTCGTGTACAATTCATGACATACATTAAGCTTCCCAATACGCTAGCATAGTCCAATTGAGACTGACTTTCACCTTTATTCTTTGCAAGATGAAGGTTTACATCAATTGGAGTCTTTGCCCTTTTAAAATTCAAAAATTTGAATTTTTCAAGTATCTTTTGAATATAATGAGTTTGAGACAATGCTAGACCGTTAGGAGTTTTAAAAATTTTAAATCCTAATATCACATCAGCAACTCCTAAATCTTTCATATCAAACTTACTAGCAAGCATACACTTTGTAGCTTTTATATTAGCAATGTCTTTGCTCATTATAAGCATATCATCTACATATAGGCATAAAATAACTTCCTGATTTGGAGTATCTTTAATGTAAACACATTTATCACATTCATTGATCTTAAATCCATTTGACAACATGGTTTGATCAAACTTTGCATGCCATTGTTTTGGTGCTTGTTTTAGTCCATAAAGTGACTTAATAAGTTTGCACACTTTCTTTTCTTTACCAGGAACTACAAAACCCTTAGGCTGTTCTATGTAAATTTCCTCTTCAAGCTCTCCATTTAAGAAGGCTGTTTTCACATCCATTTGATGAATTTCAAGACCGTATACTGCAGCTAGTGCAATTAACATCCGAATTGATGTAATCCTAGTCACTGGTGAGTATGTGTCAAAATCAAGACCTTCTTTTTGTCTAAAACCTTTGACAACAAGTCTTGCTTTATATTTGTCAATAGTTCCATCGTCTTTCATCTTCATTTTAAAGATCTATTTTGAACCCAAGGGTTTGTTCCCTGGAGGAAGATCAACCAACTCCCAAGTGTGATTGCTTAAGATTGATTCAATTTCACTATTAACAGCCTTCTTCCAAGAGGTTGAGTCGCTATACAACATTGCTTCCTTGAATGTTTGAGGCTCACTTTCAAGAAGAAATGTTACAAAATCTGATCCAAATGAAGTAGATATGTTTTGACGTTTAATGCGTCTTGGACTTTCTTCATTTTGTTCATTCTCTTTTGGTTCTTCTCTGGGTTGTTTCGATCCCCCACTAGATAACTCAAGTCTAGTTTTATACGGATAGATATGTTCAAAAAATTCAGCACTATCTGATTCCATTACCGTAGTATCATGAATATCCGGATGTTCGGACTTATGAACCAAAAATCAACATGCATACTGTTTGTGGCATATCCAATGAATACACAATCCACAGTCGTAGGTCCTATTTTTACCCTCTTAGGTATAGGAACTTGGACTTTGGCTAGACACCCCACACTTTGAAATATTTCAAATTGGGTTTTCTATCTTTCCATTTCTCATATGGAATTACATTTGTCTTTGGGTGAAGCACTCTGTTAAGTATCTGATTTGCTGTAAGGATAACTTCCCCCCACAAGTTCTGTGGTAAACCTGAACTTATAAGTAATGCATTAATCATTTCTTTTAAAGTTCAGTTTTTCCTTTCTGCAATTCCATTAGACTGAGGAGTGTAGGGAGCAGTAGTTTTATGGATTATTCCATTTTCTAGACATATTTCTGCAAATGGAGATTCATATTCTCCACCTCTATCACTTCTGATCATTTTGATCTTTTTATCTAACTGATTTTCAACTTCAGTTTTATATTGCCTAAATGCATCTATTGCTTGATCCTTACTATTTAGCAAATAGACATAACAATATCTAGTGCAATCGTAAAAGTTATGAAATACTTTTTCCCACCACGTGATGGTGTTGACTTCATGTCACAAATATCAGTGTGAATCAATTCTAAAGGATTTGAATTCCTTTCAACATTTTGATTTATTGCACTCAAATTTTGGCAAAATATTTAAGTTAATCAGTTTTCGCAAGGTTTTGTTATTAACGTGTTCCAAACGTTCATGCCATAAATATTTAGACTCAAGCAAGTAAGAAGAAGCAAAATCTTTATTCATATCAACTGCAATTACATTGAGTTTGAAAAGACCATCACTAAGGTAGCCTTTTCCTACATACATATCATTTTTGCTTACTACTACTTTATCAGAAACAAACACACATTTAAATCCATTCTTGGTTAGAACTGGAATTGAAACTAAATTCTTTCTCAATTCTGGAACATATGAAACCCTATTCAAAGTCACCACCTTGCCTGATGTCATCTTTAATAGGACTTTGCCAGTTCCTTCCACCTTTGCAACAACGGAATTTGCCATAAACAATTTTTCATCTGTAAGTGCTGGAGTATATGATGAAAATAATTCTTTGTTGGCACAAACATGGCATGAGGCACCCGAATCTATCCACCATTCTCTTGGATTTCCAACCAAGTTACATTCTGAAAGCATTGCACAGAGATCGTCCATTTCTCCTTTGGATTCAGCCAAGTTTGATTGATCCTTTTTTTTCTTGTCCTTCTTAGGACCCCGATATTCATTAGCCCTATGACCATGTTTACCACAATTAAAGCAATTTTCATTGAATTTCTTCTTAGGAGGATTGCCTTTTGAACCAGATGCTTTCTTTCTTTTCTTTAATTTTGTGGGATCTTCATCAACAAAATTTACTCCAGATATTGCTGAATTACCACCTGACCTCTTTTCTGCAGCCTTATTATCCTCTTCGATTCTCAACCTTACTATGAGATCTTCAACAGTCATCTCCTTGCGTTTGTGTTTCAAGTCATTTTTAAAGTCCTTCCACAATGGAGGTAACTTTTCAATAATTGCAGCCACTTGAAAAGCATCATTCACAATCAATCCTTCAGCTAGGAGATCATGGATTATGACCTGCAATTCTTGAACTTGACGACAGTCTTACTGTCTATCATCTTATAGTTCAGAAATTTTGCCACAATGAATTTCTTCATTCCGACATCTTCTGTTTTGTACTTCTTTTCTAAAGCATCCTAGAGTTCTTTTGAGGTTTTGGCATTGCTGTACACATTGTACAGATCATCTTGCAGACCACTCAAAATATAATTTTTACACAAAAAATCTGAGTGTGTCTATGCTTTTGTTACCAAGAATCGTTCATCAGCCGGAGTTTCATCTGATATAACAGGAACATTCTCATTAATGAACTTCTGCAGACTCAATGTAGTGAGATAGAAGAACATCTTTTGCTACCATCTCTTAAAGTCGACTCCAGAAAACTTTGCAGGTTCTCAGCCGGCGCTAAGGCAGCATTTGAACGATTATGTGCAACCGTTGTTGTTGCAACACTTACTGTTTCAGCATTTGTTTGACTTGAATTAGTCATTTTTTTTCTATCACAAATGGCAGATAAATTAAGTGTTTGAAATACTAACAATAAAGAACAAATCTTTACACAAACTGTTTCTGATTTAACGATAAAGTTTTTATGTTCTTTTAATCGTTAATCGAATGAATTTTAAAAATTCAAGCAGAGTAGAAAACCAGAAAGGTTTTAATCTCCAGAAACCTCAAATACAGAAACTGTTAAATTTCTTAAGAGTGTTATTCTTACAATAACCTGTATTTATAAGGTTAATAAATAGAAACAGAAATAAGATGAAGCAGAAAAAAAATATAAAATACAAGAATTAATCTGAGTCCACAGAAACTACAGTGTGTCCTTAAGAAATTTAATCCCCTCACTGTACCCAATGTTATGGATTAATTTCTCCCAAGATAAAACGGATTTAACCTGTTAAAGAAATAGCGGTACCTCAAACTTCTTTAACTTCAACGAACTTAAGAACAACAACAAGTCACACAGACTCAGTCGATCGACACTTTGATTTTGTTTGAGAGAAAACTAAATGCAGATAAGGAAAAATTTTCAGTATCGAAAATTGACTTCCTTTTATAGCCATTTTCAGCAAGAAACATGTCTGTTCAGATAAATCTGTTCAGACCCGTTTATTCCAGAAAGTTGTGTCTTTTGGAAAAAATAACAACTTTTCGGGAAAATGTGTCTGTTAGGAAAATAACTATTTTTTGGAAAGTAAAGATTTTGTCCAAAAAATTTATCAATCAAATCATATGCCAAATCCGAATCCGAGTCGAGCGACGACGACGCGAGGGGGCATCTTCTTCTTAGCTCTTTAAGAAGTAATGGAAGTGTTTCCTTTTATAAGGACAACAATTTCCCTTTCTTTTGCCGATATGGGAGAAATGACTTTTCATTTGCACTTTGCAAATGACTTTTCATTTCCCTCCAAAGTAGTTCCCTCACTTTTCATATTCTCTCTTTTCTTTTCCCATTCACACTTGCTAAAACCCAACAACTTAGAGTTCGAGGTCACCCTCCTTGTTATTTCACCACAAGCTGGAAGAAGGATGCAACACATCAATATTCACTTAGTATTATATAGTTGTTGTTTTTGAGAGTTATTCGATTGTGTCAATCGTGTTAATTTCGTTTCATGCTCTGTCCATTTGAAACTTATCTTGTATGTGGCAAGTTGGTCGAATATCATATTTGGTTCAAGTTAAGGATTTATTTCTAACATATAGCGGTATCTTATTCTTGCATATGCCCTCAAACATGAGTTGTTTCTTTTATCTTGTCATGATAGTTTCTTTGTGTGTTGGTTGAGTCTCATTTCAGAAAGTTAATGGCCTTACAGGTTGAATTTTAACACATCGTTGTTCAACTTTGAATGTATGCCTCAGTGTATAAATTTGTTGTGAAGCTTACTGTAATGTTTTGTCGCTTGAATCCGCTTTTTTTTTTTCAATTCGAAGTTGCAAAAGATGTTAAAATTTCATCTCTGTTCATGACTAACTTCTGCAAAATTGTGACTTGTTTTACTAGCTTGTTCACTGTTTTGCTCATGTGTGAATTGCCCCAGCCTAGTCTGCATGCCTTCGTTAATGTCTTTATTCAAGTCTGCATTGATTTTTTTTTTTACAAAAAAGAGATTGATACAGCAAATAATAGTTGGCTCCACTTTGATTAATAGTTGCTTCTTTATCATCACTTTTGTCTATGTAATTAGACTTAAACCCACTCTATTTAATCACTGACAGTTTTATTATTTAGTTAATTCAACTATTTGTATTTCGCCTTACTATGTGAAGTTTAGTTTAATTTAAGTAGGGCAACTTTCACATATAGCAAACAAAAAAATCATATTTGTATAATATAGCAAACTTTGCATAATTGCGCTCCATAGCAAACATAAAAACTGTATAATTCGCTATACATATAAAAGTGTATAATTCGCTGGCCTAAATTGTATAATTCGCTGGCCTATTTTGCTGCAATTGTATAATTAGCTTTGCATACAGTTGAATCGAATTAAAATGTATGTATATTGCATAATTATAAGTGTATAGCAAGAAGATATATGTTTTTCTCGCTTTATACAAAAACAGAGACACAATATATACACTTCTGTTGTATAAAGCTAGAAAAAATTGTATTTCACTGCAATTGTATAATTCACAATTGTATAATTCTTTGGCCTTTTTTCTCTGCAATATTTGAAGTAAAATGTTTGTAAATTATATAATTAAGTGTATAACACGAAGATATACATTTTTGCATGTGTATATACAATTTTCTCTCGCTTTATACAAAACAGAAACAGAAATTATACACTTATGTGTATAAAGCGAGAGAGGCGAGAATTGGAGAGTGGCGAGCGAGACTTCTGGGAGAGAGACGCCTGGCAAATTTTTGCCAAGGTTTGCTATGGAGCACAATTAAATCAAACCCTAGCTATTCCATTTAATTAGGTTATTAGTTTGCTATTTTATACAATTTTCCCAAGTATTGTTTGCACTCCTTTGGACATATTTGTACAACATGGCTGTGAACTTATCACATGCCTATCTTGTCTTATTTCCTCTTCATGTATCTTGGTTGTATCCTATAGGTTTTGAAATATGCTCCATTTCTAATTTTCATCTTGCTTTGTTCTTTTCTATGTATGAACTATCCTTTCCGAGTCTTTAAAGGCTCCCTCTCCTTGCATTTCGTTGATTGGATCTTAGAGGTCCAATTCTTGTTCTATACAGTCAGTCATCTCGGCAAATTAGGAAGCAGGTGCATGGGCTGAAAATCGAGAAATCTGGGCAGGAAGTAATTTTCATGTTCTGGAAATTCAAAAAGAAGCTGAAAATATGTCTTGTATACACTGATATACACCATGAAAACATCGGTATACAGGTGCAAAAATATGAAAATAAAGGTGAAAAATGCAGGAATATGGAGTTTAAATAAATTACAGGTCCGGGAATTCAAGAAACGATAGCATATATGGTGTATGTCAAGTTATACACTTAGTGCATATCATGACAAATGAGAATGGAAGGGGGCCAAAAGCCCAAGAAATTTTAAACAGGCCCAGCAGGTTAAAAATGGGCAAAGCCCATTTTGGATTACTTAGACTTAGGACAGGTCATGAATATTCGGGCCCAAAGCCCAAATTTGATGCTCTTTCCCTTTCTTACTTATATTGTATTATTTTGACTAAATTTGTTTGATCCTATGGTTTAATTTAATTAAATTCCTAAGATAGACATTTCTTTTTATATATATTAAAAATATTTATTTCATATAAGTCACTTAGCTTTTATTCTATTTTTAGTCTTATTTAACCCTCTTTATGTCACTCCCCTTTATAAATGATTTCCCCTTTTCCCTAAAAACAAAAAAAAAAATAATAAAAAAAATTCAACAAAAGTCTCTTTACTTTGGTTAAAATTTAAAAATTATTAAAAAGTCATTTTAGTCAAATCGTCGGTCAACCGCAAGTTAGCGGGCATTCCGAGGGCCTAACACCTTCTCGGAATGTACATTTGAACTAGAACCCTCTTCAATAGATTTTTATCTATTTTAAATCTTTTGAAAATAATTTTAAGTTTTTTCTTGATTTTTACTAAAGATCAAGTGGCGACTCTGTTAATTCGAAAAATTAATTTATCTTAAATCATAAGATTAATTGATTTTTGAAACTTAATCATTTTTTACTTTCCATATATATTTTCAGAAAACACTATATATTATAAAAAGAATACAAATTGCTAATTTTATGATAAAGAGAAGTTAATATTATTTTTAAACTTAGCTAATGGTTCTATATATAAATAACACCTTCAATTGATACTTAAGTGCCTTTTTTGTTTCAGTGTAAAAAGAAAGTGGATATTTCCTTTCTTTTTTGTTTTATTTATTAAAAAAATTATTTTTGCAAAAGAATTTTAAAAACAGTAAGCAAAGTTTGATTTGCTAAAAAGTTAAATTTTAAAACTACATGTATGTGATACTTAATAACTATCACACAATAATGTATCGATCTAAAATAGAATATTTTACGGGCAATTTTTACTTTTCTAATGTATCAAATAGGATTACACTACTTAGCAATGTATTAAAGAGTTTAGTAATAGTAATGTATCATGAGTAATATATTCTTCTTGTCCATAATGTATCTCGTCTAGTTGAAATCTACCACAATTACATATTCTTTTCAACCTTATTGTATCAGATTCATTTCCAACTAGATCATGATACATTATGTTATGAACCATATTGAATGGTACCATCTTAAGAACACTGAGACGTATCCAAACTTTCACAGATCCATACTCAAGTAAATTGAAGCCATTCATTACCATCATAACATAATTTTTATGGAAATTAGAAACAGAAGCAAAAGTCCAGAAATATTCAAAAAGACAGCAAAAATAAATTATTGAATTGAATGTAACTCGATTTACTGTTCTTGACAGCTTAGGCAAGAGACTTCCACTCTTTGTTTTCTCTAATTAGCTTTGCTCTCATTCTTCTGATATCTGCTTCCTTCTTCGTTCTCTCTTGCTCCTCAATCTCATATTGATGAAGAGCGACCTAGACATAGATTTTGCCCATGGTTCACCATAAACCGAAGGCTCCTATAGACATAACAAAGAACGTCGCATCTTTCACCATCTTCGCTAAGTTTTGAGTCCTCTCAATTCAGGGTACTACTACAATCTTGTCGCTTCGGATTCATAAATGAAACAGATTGTCCAATAAGCTTCATAAATCACATCGCTCACCCAACCTCAACAAAATCAATATATTCATCTTCTACAACGATTTTTTCGAGTTATTTGAATTTAAAACTTTTTCGACAGTAATGGTTACTCGATGGAGAAGTTGTGAAGGTGAAATTTTAAATTTGTGAACCTGTTAGGTATTAGATGGAATATTTACAACATGTTATGAGTGATTTATGGGATTGAAATTAATTAAAATAAAATTTACATTATTTTTCCTTTTGAAGCGCAACAACGCCATATTTGAATGTACCAGATTTTATGTATCCGGACACCACTTATGTATCCATATCCTCTTATTTTAAGGAATTTTTGTAAAATGAAAACTAATAGGGCTAGAATGTAATTTATATCTCATACCATGTGATTTCTATAATTTATACATTATAAAATTGGTTTCTTTGTATATGTATAGCGAATACATATTTATGTTTGCTATGGAGTGCAATTATGAAAACGCTATAACATACAAATATCAATTTTGTGTTTGCTATATGTGAAAGTTGTTCAATTAATATTGAGTTATATGTTGCCAATTGTATATAATTTGTATGTCTGTCAATTCCTCGAATTTTGAGATAAATGGGCAAAAAGTCCATCTATTTTGGCAGCCCTATTGCTAGTTTTAGGATGGAAACTACATAAATATACTATAATAAAAAAAATATTTACCATTTATAGCAATAATATATTTTTTCACTTGATCAATTTTAATTCATTTTTAATAAAAGTTTAATACATATTACAAAGAACAATTATTATACACATATAATACAAGTTTTAATGATGGATAATACATTTATCACACATTTTAATGCATTTTTAATACAGTGTGTCAAAATTTTACCAAACAAACATAATATATTTTTTTAAAAAAATTATAATTCATATATATTGCATACATAATTTATTTTTAATTCATATCACATATTTAGTATAATATTACTATAAATGATAATAAATAAAAATATCACTAAAATCAGTACTTATTTATTGAAATGTATCAATTTATGTAATTTTTCCTTTTAAGACAGGGAGATTGGGCCAAAGCACAAAATCATGAATTAGGCCGAAGTATTGACCTAGATAGACAGAAGATAAATTTTTCAAAATGTCAATATTTTAACATTTAAAAGGGCTCATTAGCAACACTTTCAATATTTAGTGAAAATGTCAAATTTTAATTTGTTATGTATCTTATTTATGTTTTTATTATTTATTTTATTTAAAGAATATAATTATTTAATAACAAAAGAGAGAAAATCAAAGGAGAGAATATTTCAAAAAAGGTAAAGATCACTTAATTTTCTCATTAGTTACATTTTCAAATAAAATTCAAACTTTGTTCTTTTTTTTTCTCCATAATATTTACCTTTTTAAAATTATATTCATTCCACAATATATTCTATTTATATTTATTATAGTTTTTTTATTATTTTGTATTTATTCCAATAGGTATGCCGAATGTATTTATATAGTCATTTAAGAAATATATTTGTATTCATATATTTTTTCCCCTATATAGTTATTTTTTTCTACAAAAATCTTGTATGTATTCATTTCAATATGTATTTTATTTGTATTTCATTTTATTCTAGTTTTTATTTAGAATTTTGTATCATAATATATAAAATACAAAAAATTAGTATGATGAAAAAGTGAATGAAATATAAAATTGAAAAGAAATAATTGAATATTTGGTGTACTCATTCTTAAATAAAATACATAACAAGTTGACATACCTTTAGAATAAATACAAATTAGAAAAATATGTTAAATTCAGAAACAATGCAACATAATTTTTGAATGAATACAACTATTAATTGTAAAAATACATACTGACTAAAACAGTATCAAAATTCAATATATACTTCCAAATTTATGAATACAAAAAACAATAAAATTATGAAATGCAAAATTGTGGTACATTGACATAACTATCACACAAAAAAAAAACACAATACAAAATGAATTAAATATAGGAAATACAATTCAAAATCTATGGATACAAAATGCAATAAAGCAATGAAATACAAAAATACATACTGACTAAAACAACAACAAAATTCAATATACACTTCCAAATCTATGAATACAAAAAACATTAAAACTATGAAATATACACAATCAAACTCATATAATATGTTACATTGACATAACTAACAAAAAAAAACAGAACACAAAATACAATAAATATATGAAATACAAAAATAAATACTAACTATAACATAGTAAAAGTTCCATATACACTTCCAAACGCATTGTAACATGAATTTTTTTGAATCTTAAAAATAACTTAAAAAAATTAAACTAAACATGCACGACATAGAAAATGCAAAAGAAAAATACCTCTTCTCCAACAAATTGGTCTTCTTCAACTTCATGGTTATAAATTCGTGTGGGATTTTACACATCGACGAATTCAGACATTTTTCCCCGTCGTATATCCTCTTTAGATTAGAAGCGGAACCTACATTATTGTTTAATTCTTGAGTGAAAAAAATTAATGATTAAAAAACCGAAAGAACTTTGATTATTTTGTCCAATACCTCTAGTAACTCGCTTGAAACGTCCATTGAAGAAAGAATTATGTAGTCTCGAACCCTAAAAAACGTTTTAAGAACAACAACAAAACAAAAAAAGTTTAAGAAAACACTAAAATGAGTAAGTAAATAAATAAGAAATCTGAAAAATATAATACCCAAATCAATGTTAATCTTCAAATAAAATATGTTAGAGAGAGAAATTGAAAAGAAGCGTAAGAAAAGAGAGTAAAATCTGGGGATTTGATTAGGAAGAAAGTAAGAGAGAGAAATTGATAAGCTTAAGAAAAGAGAGAGAAATATTAAAATGACATGAATTTCTATCCAATTACATAAATATAGGAAGATGTGTAATTTATGAGAGAGAGAAAAATGGTATAAATAATGAGAGAGAAAATATTAATAATATCAGAATAATTATTTATTTTTAAAATAAGACATTTTTGACATGTTTATTAATATTATTAAAGTATGGATATTATCACTAAATAAGTTGATTTTTTTGATTAATTAGCTAAATTTTCCTAGACAGAAATCATACTTGGCCCCAATACTTCTCCCTTTTAATTATTTATGAGAAAATTAGCTATATAGACATAATATAAAACATATTTAGTTAAGATAACAACACTTCAAAATATTGTTTAAAATATCATAATGACAATATTTTCAGAAATAATTTGTATTCACATTTATTATTTTTGGAATTTCCTTTTATTAATTAAAATATTTTATAATTGGACCAAACTCTAACCAATAACAAATTTAAAATAAAAAACAAATACAATATTCTCTCCTCATCTTGTTTCACCCTTTTTCATGTCATTCTCTAAAAAAAATTCCCACCTTTCAAGTTCCCAAATTTTCTTTATTCTTCAAATAAAAGTTATTCAAAATTTGATTCTTCAACAAAATCTATACATTAATTCAAGGATTTTCTTGGTTGATAAATAATCAGTATACATTATTTCATCAAATTTTAAAAAACATGAAGAACACCAAGGTGAAGAATAATTTCCTAATAGTTTGTTTTGTATTTATAATTTCTTTTAGATTTTTGTATTATTTTTCAATTTTTATTCAAATCATTATATGTATGCTTTCAATATTTGCATTCATTCAAAATCTCATGTTGTATAGTCATGAATTTTGTATTTGTTCTTAATTTGTATTCATCATAAAGATATGCTAACTAGTTGTGTATTTTATTTATAAGAATAGCAACTTTCTTCTAGTTTGTTTTGTTTTTATAGTTTTTCTCTTTAGAATTTTTTATCATCTCTCAATTCGTATTCAAACCAATACGTGTGCTTTTAATATTTGTATTTTTTCAAAATCTCAGGTTGCATAGTTTATGAATCTTGTATTAGTTCGTAATTTATGTTCATTCCAAAGGTATACCAACTAGTTATGTATTTTATTTAAGAATGATTACAATAAATATTCATTTATTGTTTTTCAGTTTTATTTTCACTTTTCCATCATATCATTTTTGTATTTTATATATCATTATATAAAATACAGTATAAAAACTAGAGTGAATACAAATATAAATAATATGCCTATTGGAATGAACGACTTAGGAAATGATACATAATTTTAAAGAGAAAAATAAATACAAAAAAACTATATGAATACAAATATGTTTATATTAAATAACTACAGATTCATTTGATACGTATTAAAATCAGGGGCCGATCTAGGATTTGGAGGTCATGGGTGCCATAACATTCAAGTAAGATAAAATGATCGGTTGCTTTCATTTTTTGTTACAATTCGGATTACTGATTTTTTTTTATAAATAAGTTGATCAAATATGCATGTTAGTAATATTTTCTTTTAGATATTCTGAGATTAAAATTTTTCTTCCTTTTTTGGAATTAGATCTCTTATTTGTTGAAACTTTGAGAGAGAAAAAAAATATTGCATCAAAATTTGAGCTTGTATAAACCATCTAATAGTATTAATATAATATATTCATATTACATTGACTTTATGTGTTATTGGAGATATATGGTAGGAAAAAGAATAAAAATTGTAGTTCCAGCCTAGTCATCTTACTTAGCAAGAATATAGGTGAAGATTAAAAGAACCTTTAATTTTTTTTTAAAAAAAGCTCAAATAATAATGCTCATTATTTTTTAAAAGTTATATTTTTAAAAAAACTACAATTTAAATATTTTTTTAAAAGCTACCAATTTGTTTAGTAATTACTTGATTTGCTCACAAATCTTAAAGTTTGAACTTAATTCAAATTCTCCAAGGATGAGTTATTCTCGTATTAATTAATTATAAATCTTTTATTTGAATTTTTTTTGAAACTTTCTTTACTTTAGTCATACTTTAAACAAGAATGTTCTCTTTTATATTCAATTGGTTTTTCGGTCTTAAATCTTTTGAAATTTAAAACTGTCTTAATCCTAAAAAATTAAGTGGCGACTCTTTTTCCAAATAAAAATAAATAAAATATTCTCCAAACTGAAAAGACATCTATTTAATATTTTAATAGAAAGAAGATGTTTTTATTCTTATATTTATATAAATCTGATTTAGCTCAAGTTGATGTTTCCTTGAGTGATTGAAAGAGGTTCTGGAACAATTTTTCTTAGATTATTAATTGGCGAACTTATATATTCAATGTCGTATTTTACCCATGATCAACTTAAGTCACAAAATAATTTCACATATATTCATGTGTTTTGAGTATAAAAAATGTGAGTAAGCTAATATATGTGATAGACATAACAAAATTCAAGCACTATAAATGAAAGATGCGTGATTTGACGTTGAAAGGAAGGGGTTTGCGGTGCGAATAATAAACTCCTCGATGAAACGACAACTCTTTACGTTCATGAATGAGTTTAGATGTTCACGGAGAATAGTCCTCGTTGATCCAACCCAGTTGACTATTGTGAACACGATCAAGTCTTAAGTTCTCGGAGTTAATTTAATGAGGATATATTTTGTGATCAACTCAAAAATTCAGATCATTTCCCCAAATTTTGAAGTTGATAGTATTAGATATGGAGCTTTGTTTGAGTTGATTTCAGTTGCAACTTGTTAGGGCACATGTTTTTTAAGCCGAGTGAGATCAATTAACAGAGTCAATTTTAAAATTTATTGGTACAAGTCCCATAATATTATTTTTGGGTTTATTTTCAATTATTAAAATTTAGGTGTCAAAACTTCTATATTTACGTTGTTATTATTCATTTGATAGTGTAACAGCGACCATAGGCGGTTCATAAGGGAAAAACTCTGATTTTGTAGATCCAAAGCATATGTGATTATCTTTGGGGTAAACTCCGCCTTACTGATCACTAGATTGAGTTTGTGTTTGTATATTCATGTTGATTAACTAGTTTTGAGAGGGATTTCTAGATTGTATCAGTTTACTCGCCTTGGAAAATTCTCCAACATAGCTTCAGACCAGTTAACTCTTCTAAACTGATATAGAAGATGTAGGGTATGATATTATGAATCCTTAGCCAGAAGATAACTCTACTCTTGCAACTGTTCATCCATAACCTCTTTTATGTTTCAGTCCTGATGTTTCTTTGGTGATTTCGAGCATTGTTGGTGATATTGGGTCGGTTCTTGAATTTCAAGCTAACCAAATTTAGAAGATATTTTTTTTACATGGTGCGTGTCCACATGAAGAAGAGTGTATGATTTGGAGGTGTTCAAAGCCTTTTAACCATGGTTCGAGGCCTGACATCCTTCCTTTAACTACAGTTCAAGATCTCACATTTTTACTAGATGGTGTTTGAGGCCTCGGTGCATGCTCACTAATTGTGATTAGAGTCTAGACCTGTTTCTTTTAGTTTGTTTTAAGTCATGACAAAATGTTTTATTGGGTTCTTGATGTTCTATTAGGTTCTTCGGGGACGCTTTTGTCACTATTTTTGTCTAGGGTTGGATGGTTCAGTTTTGAAATAGCTAGTGTTATCCTTAGCTCTTTTGTGTACTCATCGGGCTTATAGGGTGTCCGTTTGAGTTATTTACTTTCCAATTGCTCATGAGTGTATCTTCTAGGTTTATGGGGATGCAGTTAGGTTATATATAACTGGTTTAGTTAACTACTCCGTTCTTTCTACACTTGTGGTAGTTGGACTTTTTGTTATCGTTTTATTCATTTGACCTCTTGTCACTTTTTACTTTTTCGCTTTTCATGTTGTTTTTAATGTCCAAGCTCAATCGACCTATGTTTTGAAACTCATGTTGCATCTGTTTTCTTGATGTAGATCCTAACACCAGCTATCCACAATGATTCAAGTTTGACTGCGGAAATCTTCGGAGATTTGAGGGTGAGCTGATGACGTTCTAGTTCGACCTATATGGATATGTATATAGTTTTTTCCCTAGTCTTTTGGATGAAGACAAGTATGTACTTTTGAGGCTTACACTCTTATAGTATTTTTGTACTTTCATCCATCAGGTTGTGAGACTGGACCATGTACTTTTTTTTTATACGTATATATTGATGTTATTTCTCTCTTTAATTGCGCTTCCTACTTTATTGTAATAAATTTTTTATTGATTATTGATTCTACCCAATATGTCTGTTTCTTGTCGTTCCAAAGTAGGAGTAACCTACTAGTAACTTACTGTACTGGTCAATATGAGTCAAGTTCTCGAGCCGTGACAAAGTTGATGCAATATTTGAATTATATAAGTATTATTAGAAATTGTTTGATGGAATATAATATATAATTAATAATCTTATTTGATATCATTAGTTAGACTTAGACACACTAATTAATGCATAGCAAATTATAATAGGACTATTTGGTTTCTCGTGTGGGACCCCAACCCGAGTAAAGTTAGGCCCACAATTCTTTCTCTCTATATGCACCAAAGTTCCGGAAAGATCTGGACTTGTGAGAAGAATCTACAGGCTTCCATTAATCTTCCTATAACTGAAATTCTCAACCTCTTTCTTCTTTCACTTCCATTAACCTAGCTCTCAAATTCTCTACCTAATAATACTCTTGTTGGTGCTCTGATCGATCGTTTGAGAAGTAGGTAGGTTTGTGCAAAGTGATCTCTGATAGCTTTTTAGGGTTTTTTTTGGACGCAAGAGGAATATGAAGCCATACTACACATTGAAGATGAAGAGGAAGGATTTGGAAGATGTTAATGATGAATTCTCTGATTTTTCACTTTCCTCTCCCGCCAGAAAAATTCGTCGACTGGTAAAACTCGAAATTTTTCTGTTTTTAACTGCAAGTTTATGAAATTCTGTTGAAAAAAGTGATTATTATGATGGTTTTGTAATTGTTTTTTAATTAATGGAGGTAGAGCTTGATTTTTTGTGTATTGGAATTGTACCCCTATTGTATTGAATCAATAAAAAAAAGAGCTAAAACGATATGTTGATGTCTCTGGTAAACCAAAGTCATCGTTTAATAGCTATTTTGCTTCACTTTCTTCTTTACAAATAAAAACTTGAAGATTTAGTTACGATTAGAAATAAACTTTCTATCTTCATCCATGGATCCTTTATTCATACTTATTCAATTGGAAGTATTGATCCAATTCAAAAATTCTGGGTGGACAGTTGACCGGAAGATAACTTCGGGTTTGGACCTTTCGCCTGCTTAGAAGTGGATTCGAACCACTGACACAAGGATTTTCAGTCCTTTGCTCTAACCAGCTGAGCTACCTGATACTTAAAAATACTAGAGGAGAATGCATTTAGTGTTGATTGAGGTGGATTTTTGGATTTGATATTGTATGGACCTTGGTGTACTAGTTGCAGTTTCCTTCATGTGATCAGGAGATTCGCGTGGAAACAGTTGTAATCCAGTCTTTTTTCGGACTCCAGAGCTTAGAGCACCGGGCTGCCTTTTTAACTTACGAGCAGGATGAATATAGAGGATTCCTATAGCTGACTCCGACTAGTTTGGGATTGATGTGTAGTTGATTTGTTAGAACTTAATTATGCCGAACTGAGGATAAATCAAAGAATGTTCTAATGCTATGCCCTTTCAGTTTGTTTTTGAAGGAATTGCCTGTGTATGTTAGTGATGTTTTTTTCTTCTTTTTACTCTTATGTTTAGGATGCGGTGTTGCCTCCCATAATAGAAGAGGTTGAAGAACCAGAGATTCCTATAGCTTTTGAGCAAGCAACAACTTATCCCAGCTTCGGAAGCAATGCAGTAAATAGGGGTCTAGTAATTGAGGAACTGCCAAGTGTGCCCGAGAATGAAGAGAGGGCAATTGTGCTATTCAAGCCCATGAACACACAGCCTATGCATTCCCCTTCTAATTTCTCCGTTAAAGTGGATCCCCAGTTTCTTAATGGTTTCAAAAGTAAATCTCTAGTCTCTATACTTTTAGTTGTTAATTTAGTTTATATGAGATCATTTATTTGGTAGTTTTATTGAAAAAATCGAATGCATAGCTTATTTAGGTTATATTAATATGGTTTAGATCACATTGAGATCAACAGGATGAACATAGTATCGAATTGTTGGTGGTCCGTTTCTTGTTTTAAGAACTTGTTGAGTTCCACAACTCGAAATGTAATAGTGAAGCTCTGTCTAAATTTGGGAGAGGTCACGAGGAGGAATTGGCCTTGAATCTATCAGTTCTGCTGATGTGTAAATCTTCCCAAGGGTAAATTAGCAATACATCAGTTGAAGATGAGCTGATTGGAGTTGCATTTAATATGTGAGCTAGCGTAAATGGTAAGGCAAACTTTAGGTACTTCATAGAATAACTTTTGTCAATGCAGATGTAGGTCAAGTAGCTCAGTCTTCATTTTTGATGAATTTATTGGTTAAAAAAGTTAGAAATCCCTGTTCTCTTTGTGGAACTTGTTTTCTTAGTGATCTGATCATGGAGCTGAGCTAAGGAACATTCAGAATTCTGTATGCATCGAGTCTTTTTGAGAAAGGTGTTAATAAAAACAAGCTCCGTGATATGCGCTATTACTAGATTAGAAAGAAAAAAATTGTTTTGGCTAGAGGTCCAAAAAAAGAGGGGTTACTGTTTTATCTTTTTAGAGAAATTGGATATGATCTTGATAACGGTTTAAATCAGAATCTGATCGAGAACTTTTTGACAGTCTAATTTGATCCTAGGGCAGAGCCATATAAGCTGGTTGCCGTTTTATATTCCTTGATTTGATTAGACGGTGGTGTTTTACCTAAGTGATAAATAAACTTTAAAGCTCAGTAATCAGTTTTTATATGTTGTGCAGGTCAAGTCTTCTGGGATAACACAACAAATGCATTTAGACTAGTTGATGCTAATGAAGCAGCGCAACAGGACGACTCTAGTTCTGCAAAAGAATGTCTTGCAGTTGTTCCTTGGGTTCCATCTCAATTTCCTTCTGCAGCAGAAGCTGAAGTCCTTAGTCAACCTGATGTTTCAGATATGATGGATGCTGAAGATATGGAGGGAGTAGCTATGGATATTGAAGATAACAGTGTGGACGTTGAACCAAGAATTGCAGTCGATGCTGGTGCAGTGAATGATGGTTTGCATCATTGGCAACAACAGCATTGTATGACTACGACTCAACCGCCTCAGAACACATCAACACCGATTCCCTGGTACAGTAATTGGCACAAGGATTAGGATGTTCTAATTACTGTTAGATAATATTAGAACTCTTGGTGGGTCTCCTCTTGCAAGTAAGCATTGGCCAGGTAAAAGAGGGTGAAGTAAATAGTAGATAAAAGTAGTAGATTGCGGATTGAAAAGTCTTGGGAGGCCGTTGTTTTAAAAGTCAGCTGTGATGGCCTCTAATATGTCGATCGATGAGCTGCTTATAGTTTCTAATGTCTTGGATATGATTTTTTTTTTGTTATGCCTATTTTGGTTACACTGATGGAGATTCTGGAATGGAAAATAGTCACTTTGGGAACGAAATTGTTCAACACGAGTCATATGAAAGAATGTATGCTGTTTGTTGACAGATTCGTTATAAAATTATTTTGAGAGCTTGTAATCACAAAAAGAAATATGGAAATATGTGATTGCTATTGTTCGATATTTTATTTATGAATTGGAGAAACTTGATAGTTGCCACACCTGTGTATTTTATGTTCATGGGAAATAATACAATTTAAACATTTAATTGACCCCTAAATCAAAAGACCCTACTTCTTTCATAAAATGAGAGAATCAATATTCAGTTTTCTTGTTTCTAAGAAACAATACCCCCAACTTGCTGTAATTACAGTTCAATAATTGAACTTGAAACTGATTAACTATAGAATAAGAATGGAACAACAGTTCCATAACTTACAAGAATCAACATGGATTTGAGATTAGGAAATCAGCTACAACCACCAAGAAATAAATAAATGAATAAAAACCTACATCTTCTGACTATGAATTTTCTTATATCTCGCAAACCTCCTCGAACGTATATTTCAAATACAAACAAATACAAACACAAGACGAGCTACCTTGAAAAAAGAGCAGCTTCGCCAAAGTTACAAGCGACAAGAGGCACACTGGAGACTGTAACATAAAACTTAATCGCCTGAAACATACCGCTTCTCTGCATAGTACTTCTTCTCGCTTGCTTCTTTTTTGGTGTTCCTTTTCTGCACAAGTCACAAGGCGCGTTAGAGCCAAACTCCATGATAGAGCAAAACCAATTGCTAGAGCAAAGGATGTAATGAAATATTGACATGCGACGTGATTCTTCAGAACAGAACAGGCAAGTTGAGGTTGGCAGCCTGCAGGAATGGCGGGGTTGGGCAGGTTTTTTGTACTAATGGAGAAAAGAGGCTTTCAGCAGAATCTAATATCAATGTGCCGCAAATAGGAAGTGGATTATACGATGTCCATGAATCATATTCCAAATATAAATAACAACAAATATTTTAATCCGATAACAGGAGATTGATAATATGTTCTTTGAAGCTTTCCAGTTCACTATATTATATATATAGAGAGAGAGATGTGAGCATTTCATGGGAATGCAAGTTGGTCTAGGACGTAAGCAGAGTCATATATGGGCTTTCAAACCTAAATATAAGCTATGGACACAAGAGAATACACATCATAGGAAATTTATAACCTACTTTGTAACGCTACTATTACACTAGTGATTTTTCTGACCACAAATGCTTTTTGAATTTCCTAGTCAACCGACACTTTATGAACTAGATCACACCGGAAGTAGAGAACACAACACTAAATTTCGATCCACGTAAGTGTCTATATCATATATAGAAATTTGATACTCAATCCAAATACTGCTTCTTTACAAGTCTGCCTTTTTGTCTTCTCCTCTCTCCAAGTGGCATGTGAGTAAAAACACTGTATAATCTACGGACTAAGCAACAAATGTGAAAGTGTCACTTACCACATATATCTCGTGGTTGGCAATGATTCTTTGAGCAACTGAAGTGGTTGTAATGTCTTTAGGGCTCTCAATTACTCGGAAGATTCCCATGTTTTTAGGAACTGCATAGGGATCATGTTCTTCCTGCAGCACCCAAGATTTTACTCAGCAACATGCTTCTAATATTATTTTTTGGCGATAAAACAGAAAATGTCATTGTGGAAATACTTACTCCTGTAGAAGAGTTCCTTTCAGAAACTGTCCCATGTACAACCACAGAAATATTGAAAGTTGTTACCTAGTCGATGTCAAATAGAAAAAAGGGAAATTAGTCACCAACAAGAAATGCAGAGTAAATACTTTCTCCTTTGAAGGTCTAAGAGTAGGATGAGCGAAAAATAAACAATTGATTCCTAAGAAAAAAGAATAGCTTGTTATAACAAAACACTCTTGTGAAAGAACTGTAAATACCACATATATTGTTGCATTTTGAAGTGTTTTGATGAATGTCTCAAGCACTATTAATGATCCACAAACTGTAGCACATTAGGCTCTCAGTTATAGCAGCACATTTTTCACGGTGATGAACTGTAAATCTTGCGCTGGTCATTTCTCGGTACTATAAAGATAAATATGATTCCACAAGATAGTGAAGAATTTGCTAGTATACAGTTAAAGGGAGAGTATGAAGTCTCAAGTCATTGGGTCCACCAATTTAATGGGCCATTGATCAATCCTCAGATTTATGATAATGCGGATTGTTGGGATTTTATAACAACTAGCCAAAGTATCAATTGTTTACATAATCTTTAAACTATCACCTAATGAAACCTTAGGCCTTTTACATTTCTGTCAATTTGCGACTATGTGTCTGCTTTGCTTTCAGAAAGAACCCCTTTTCCAGGGATAACTATATACTTGTATGGCAGGGCAAAGGGTAAAGGACACACAAATATCACTTTTTCATCAATGTGAAATCAACAAATGCAGAAGAAATTTCTTTTAAAAAGGGGAAAAAAGGGAAAAGAGAAGCATCTGTTTTGCTTATCTTTTGAATGTACAATCAGTACAATTAAGTAGACAAATCTAAAGAAACTAGAAATAAGAGAGAAAGAAAACATCTAAAAGGTTGAAGCAAACTTACCATATCGTGGGTCACTTCCCAAGGGGCACCAATAATGACCTCATCAACATAGCGGCAGGCAAGTACACTAAGACTGCGCTCATGCAGATTCATCAGTGGATACTGATGTCCACGAAGTTCGCTGCAAGAAATAAAATTAGTTAATTCTCTATCTTCGTACTCATAAAAAGTGTGTTTAATGAGATAAACACAGGTTCTGAAGGAGTACTGTGAAATTCTTTTAGAAAGTCATAACTAAACCATGGTATCTCAACATGCAAGTGAAAATACAGAGATAATCACACATTCAGCATATCTTGACATGAAAATAAGAATTTTTGAGAATAATACGGGTTCAGTCACTTAAAGATGTGACCTCAGAGCCTTTTAATCAACAGTGAAGTTTGTCCATTGACAAATAAAATCAGGGTTGTCACTTAAAGGATGTTATCGAAAAGCAACAGATAACCAAGAATAAGCAAGTAATATACTAACACAAATGTACCTGATAGTCTCGTCAGTGTAAACTCCAACTAAGAGAAAATCTCCAAGCTGTCTGGCACTTCGAAGAATCTGAGATGGGAGAAAAATTGTCTGTTACTCATAAAACTGTATACTGATGCTGAATGTCAGAAGACACTATTTTAATGAACTACAGAGCAAAAAAATGAAAGACACTACAGGCAGGTTAAAGACTAGAATCGGAGATTTAAGTATATCATGCATGTATAAAAGGCAAAAATAAAAGATTCAATAGTTTGGATATTAAGTCTATCATTAAACATCATCTACTATTATAATGAGCTTTGAGGTTCAAAAGTATTTATTGCAATTAATAATATAAAATGCTACTTGATTCTCAACATCATTAAGATAATGACTTAGACTGCATCGTAATCCATGAAACTTAGCATTACATGCAAGTAGAAGGAAGCAAACTTCACAGGAAGTCCATAACCATCCAGATTAACAATATTACAGATATATTAAATATAGGAGAAAGTCGCACATATGATTACACTATATATACATAATAAAGCCTGACTAATTCCAAATTAGAGATTTACCTCCACATGGCCAGCATGAAAAAGATCGAACGCACCATCAATATACACAACTCGAGCATTTGGCCCAGGCCCCTAAGAATTAGAAAAGAGGAGAATATTACTTCCAAGGCTCTAGGAGGAAAGAAAATCTCAAACAGAAATGATTGCAATGAGAAAAGAGAAGTTAAACTTGGGGTTTTCTGTAAATCACTATGAGCTAATGGGAAGTAACTTTATCACCATTTTTGTTGTTTCAACTTGGAAAGCGTGAATTCATTTACTCAAGCATGGTTCAAGCATACTATATTGCATATGGACGAGGACATGGTTCAGTTATTAATACATGTTCACAGTTCATCACAATAGAATAAAATTTTTGTTTGCCCAAAGAATAGACGATCTATTATCTCAAGTAAACTCCCTAGTAAGCACTAGCCCAAGTTAACTCTATGTATTCTGATTCATCAACTCCATGAGAAAGACCTTCATTTACATAATTTTTTGCTAATATAAACAGGGGCATACTAGGTGGAGGGCAGGAGGAATATGGTTTCACGTGAATTCAAGCTCCTCTCCCTAGACCACGTATAGTAATGTTATAGTTTTACAGGATCAGTTTATAATATTTGTCTAATTATTTTTCCTTTCTTTTTCTAACTAGGTTCAAATATTTTGGTTTATTCTTTCTACCCCCCCAAGTTTGACAGATTGCTATCCCTATTCGGCTTTTATTACTTCAAATTTTATATAATGTTTAAAGTAGTAGTATTGGACAATGTAGCATATAGTCAACTGGCTCAACAAATACCAACATTTTCGGGTTTCGACACGGACTTATATATATACAATTATACATACATATATATACATACATACATATATATACATATATATATATATATATAATGTGTGTGTGTGTGTGTGTGTGATATCACTACATTTGTAAGAAAAAGAATAATTTTTTGAACCTATAATTCAATAGAATGAGTTAATGGCAAGAATTAAAGACTAAATCCATCAAAGGTAAATTCTAGATCTGCCCTCTTCATAATAGTGCACCCATCCTTTTGAAATCCTAGATCCACCTCTGAGTATAAGCCGGCATTTCAGGTATGATCTGAGGCGAGACTCACTAAAGTTTTATCCTTGAGCACTGTTGAAGTGTAGGTTTAGACATAATTACTCAAAAGAAAAATCTAATTCTACAGTGGAGTTCATACTCATAATGTTCACATTGAAAATTCAAAATAGAAAAAGGAACAATATACATCTGGCATGAGGCCTCACAAATAAGTAGAGGGTATAGCTTGTGATACCTTTCCATTCGAAAATTGCACAATCCGTCTAGATGTGGGCAGAAAACTAGATATGTGATCGATCTTCGACATTTTTTCCTCAGCATGTACATGGTTCATATTATCATCTTTGCTGGGAAGAGATGAATTGGAGCAATCTTGAGAAATACTTCTAGCAGATGAAAGAATCCTTCCTACAAAACATGATTGTAAAATCTATGAGAAAACAAAACATACTCATCGCTCTAGTATGTGGTTCCAGGAAACATTATTTTTTCTTCACTTTTTCCAGGATGATTACTGAACAATCTCTTCAATTTATTTTCATTTCTTGTCTAGGGAGAAATAATTTGATAATAGAAAGTTTGCTCCTTTCAGAAAAAACACTATGCACAAGCTTTCTGATATTATCAACTATATACCAAACTTTGGCACATGACAAACAGTCTTAATATATAGCAGGATCATAGATAGCTAACAAAACCATCGAAAGAGGCCAGGGGCAAAAGAAGAAGAAGAAGAGGAGGAAAGAAAATGGAAGATTAATAGCCTCTGTACATTATTAACTACATATGTATGCAAAAAGTAAAAGCTAGGGGCGTGAAGAATTTGCAATTAAACGAACGAGGTGGGTGGGGGGGTGGGGGTTCATTTTATACAGAAAACAATCTTAATAAAAATCAGTGTCAACCACAAACACAAGACACATTTCTTGAGAATTTAATCTATATTAGCATAATAGATTGCATTATGTGCTTACACATCAAATCTTAAAACAGAACCAGAATAGGAGAGATATAGTACCTACAATATCTGTGCTGGAGACACCTTCAGTGCGTTTAATCTGCTTGTAACGACCAGCTTTCTTTGCTAGTGCATACGCATCAGTTCCATCGGGCAGTAGACAGGGATCATCACCGTGTATAATGTAATCAATCTTATGCTCAGTAAACAGACGGTTCATAAAATCTTCAGTAATTGCATAAGGAGCATTGGCAATTACTTCATCCACCCACTTCAACCCACTAACAAGGGCGAGTCTGCAAAGAATCTTAAATTAGATATACATGTGAGGGTCGGGAAACACTGAAACAGAAATGGTATCACATAACAAGCCACACTAAATTATTTGTCAAGTAACTAAAGTGAGTGTTAATTTATATTTGAGCTTCCAAGAACTTAAAGACATTCACATCTACACACAGAGAACATCAAGAGCTAATAAGCATATATTAAAAGGAGAAATTTCTTTCAAGAAGTTTCTTCTCCATAATCCACTTTATGCCAAAACTTTCTTAGGCTCATCAAGATGCAAGGTCAAACTTCAATGGACAGTGCTGATAAAAGTCCTGAAATGGACAAGAGACCTTTAACCTAATAATATAGTTTTAATATAGTTTTCCACAGTTATTCTACCAGCCCAGAGATGGTACTGGGATAAACTGCATGTGCGATGGGATCTCATTCTCAATGAGGATTTGATACTTTCTTTTATAAAGAAAGATCCATTGATAATATCAAAGAGGATTCGCTACTCATAGGCAAAAGACTCTCTCAGTTGGAGCCGTTGCCAAAGGACCAGTAGACTGGATAAATGCAGGACACAACGATAAGCGTTGTTAGTTATGATATTGTTCATGATTTCTAGCTATCATTTTCACTCAAGCAAGTGGAATCTTGAAAAATATTATTTACAATCTTCACATTGATAGTTAACAAAGACTTGAATTAGTGCATCTGGATAATACATCATAATCTTGATAACAAATTGTTATCAACATATTTATAGGATGTCATCCTAGATGAAAAATGGATTGCCCCAAAAGAAGACCATCTTTACTAAGGTCCCTCTTAAGAACTGTATTAGCTCGTGCATTTCATAATCCATACTACCAAAGTTATTGCATTTTATCAAAACAATTTTAGCAACCACACCCAACCATTCTGTTTCAGACTGGATTTGTTCTTCACCTATCCTACTCAGGCAGGGTGGTGAAGGAAGAAGAAAATTACAGTGTATCTTCTTTAGTCCACTGTGTCACTCGATTTTAAGGCTTCGTGTAACACATATAGGTGTAGCTAACATTCCTAAGGTAGACACAAAAAGTACAGCTTTCTATGGCACCACTCACACAAATAAGGCATCAAGAAGAATGTAATGCATTAAACTACTTTTTTTCTGTACAAAATATTTTGATCAATGAAAGATGGAGCAACTAATCAAAACTCGTACCTTTCTTCCATGCATAAAACCGGTGGACCCTTATTAGCTACAATTTCTTCATCACTAACAACTCCAACTATTAACTCATCTCCTAATTCTTTTGCTTGTCTTATCGCATTTGCATGACCATAATGCATTAGATCAAAACACCCATCCACATAAACACGAATACGCTTCTTCCCGCGCTTCTTTTTACGAAAGATACTTAGATTGGGTAAAATGTGGGGTAGAGTAGGAGCACTGATCCCTGTTAAATAGCTAGTTGACACCCCGAGCAAGGCTGCAGTTAGCATGACTCCACCAAAAAGCCTGGGGTAGTAAAACAGCCTTTCCCCAATCCAGCTATTGCTTTCAAAATCCATTGGCCTCCTCCCTCTAACTTGTCAGGGTCCTTGTGGACCTCTTCTCTAAAAGAGGAAAAGAGGCCCTGCAATAAGAGCAACAACTGTATAACCAAACAAACAAATGTAAGTGGTGGAAATAAAGCCCGATAACAGTAATCTCCAATTCAATCTGAAATCAGAAAAATAACATCTAACAACAGTAGGATATGCTGGTTAAACGATTAAATAAGATGGAATAGCCAATTAATGAGAAGGACCAAATCTCATATGTTGGGGGATAAGTACCAAAAAGATAAAAACTCTATTGCTACAATAACGATCCAAATCGAATATAAACAAGAACATCCAATAAACAGACACGTCAAGTTACAAGAATTGGGTTTTGCTCTATATAATCCCCATTCAATCAGAATTCAGAGAAAAAAACATCTTAACTACAGTCAGGTAGGAGTGGCAAATCCATATACAATTCCAGAAAGGACCAAATCACCCAAGTGGGGTTCATCAGTATGCAAAAAAATGGCAACTTTATTACTACAACAACCCAAAATTAAACAAAAATCAAGAACATAAATAAGCATATGCAGCAACCAGCGCCAGAGGTGGATCTATCCCTTTTCGGATTGTACCATCTATACACACAGTGTAATTTCACTTTCATTAAATCTTAGTTGTTCCTATTCAGCAAACCTAAAAAAAAAGCATTCTTGGCAGAAAAACAAAACAAAACAAAACAAAAAGCTTCAATATGCAGAAACACCAACCAATCAAAACATGAAACAGAACAAAAATTCCGAGAAATCAGGAAATAAGATCTGGGTGTTGCATGAAGATCAAGAATTTAAAACAACAAACACAAATCACAGACAAACCATGCAAATCATATAGCTAAATCTAGCTCAAGAATTTCCAAGAAAACAATAAAAATTCAATCTTTTTAATTAAAAAAAATGGTGGGATGTAAATAAAGAAGAACCTGAAGGTGTAGAGGAATGGAGAAATGGGAAAAAAAAGTGAGAGAATTGAGATTTGGTATGGTGAAATTGAGATTAACGCAGCAGCAGAACAGAAATCTAAAATTCTGCAGAAGAAAAAGGGGGGAATTTGTCAGATTAGAATCTTTACCTTTATTTATTCTTGAACCTCATTCACAAATATCATCAATTTTTTTTTATATATATATAGTTTTATGTTTGTTTTTTTTTTTTAAATTTCCACACATGTTAGATTCTGTATTGGAGAAGACTAATTGAGATTTGAACAGAAAAGTCACATTTTAAAAAAATAAATATCAATGTTGATATATCGATAAAATTATTTTATTTTTAATTAGATATCTCAAGTTCGAATCTGATATAAAGAAAATTTTATTAAAAGGTTTACTTCTCGATGGCTCTGTGATAACACAAAGATTACATTAACAACTTACCTACTAAAATTTCACAATCAATTGTTAAGTATTAAATATATGCAACTTTCACGTATAGCAATAAAAAATTTATATTTGTATGTTATAGCAAAGTTTGCATAATTGCGCTTCATATCAAACATAGAAATTGTATAATTCGCTATACATATACAGTTGAAGCGAATTGTATAAAACGAAGTGTATAAAATGAGAAAAAGAAAAATACTTGGGCAGAGAATTGTCTAAACGAAGTGTATAAAACGAATTGTATGATTATAAGTGTATAGAACGATTATATACAATTTGAATTTGTATAAAATGAGAAAAAAAAAGTTAAAAGAGACTTGGACAGGGAATATACAATTGAATCGAATTATATAAAACGAGAAAGAGAAAAATTAGATACAATTTGAAAATTGTATAAAACGAGAAAGCGAGAAAGGCAAAAGAAACTGGGCATGAGAGTATTTTTATTGTATAATTATAAGTGTATAGGACAAAAATATATGTACTTGCATGTGTATATACAATTTTCTCATGCTTTATACAAACAGAAACACATTTTATACATTTCGCTTCTGTATGTATAAGTGAGAAAGGCGAGGGTTGCAATCGAGATCTGGAAGAGGGGAGAAAGAGGAACAAAAATATATGTTTTTATATATATACCTTGCCTTAACTAATATATACCTTGCCTTAACTAAAAATAAAAAGTCAACAAACGATTAAAATTTTATTTGAAATGCATGCACAATTTTTAGAAACCAAATTAAAATTTAATAAGACCAAACCAAAGAACCAAATATCTACCCCTACTTAAAATACCAAATTAAAATTTAATAAAATCAAAATAAAGAACCAAACATCTACCTCGACTTGAAATACGATACATGTTTTCTATGATCAAATCAAAATTTAATAAAACCGAATAAAAAAACCAAACATCCTCTCCTACTTGAAATACCAAAATAATCTTTCATGATAATAGAAAATAATTTGGATCAATCTTTATCCCATTATAATATGGTGCTTTGCTTTGACAAGGAAAGAAGAAGAAATCACTTTAGAACTGTCAGATTCATGTTGTCATTTTCTTAGGACTATTGCCAGATATTATTAAAATTAAATGCATGACTTATCAATTAAGGAAAGAAAATGGTACTAGTTGACAATTCATACCTAAAATGTGAGGAAACAAAAGTCATTTTCATAATATATTCAATAATTGTAAGAAGTTAGATGAAAACTCTAGCCAAATATATTAAGATAGATAAATGACTTAATGACTTTCTTTTCTAGAATTTAAAAATTATCATCTTAACTTCTTAACTTCATCTCTACTTATAAATATCTTCATCCATGTTGTTATTTTATATTAAAAGACATTTTTCATTGAAATTTTACAAATAAATAAAATACTTTTTATTACAAATTTAGGTAAAGAATTCTTTATATTTTAAGTCAAATTTACTTGTTTAAAAATACTTTAATTCAATATAATTAATAATTTTAGATATTTTTTAAAAAGATTAATTCCTTTTATAGTAGTAATAGTTTCACCTAAAATCAGGACAAAAGAATTTTGTATTTATTTTCTGGAAGGGGGTCAATGTCAACCAGATACGAAGTGAGAGAAGCCATAAGTTGCTTTTCCTCGAAAAAAAGATTTTAGGTTTGAGTCTTGGATATGAAATATTTTATTATTATTTTTTCCTTCAAGCGAAGCAAATTTGAATTAGTCAACTGGACTCCAATCTAAATACCATATATTGAATGAAACATAAAAAATATAATTGTAATCTACTTTTCTCTTTTAATTTTGAATTTTATGTTCTTAAATTAAAGTTATGTCAAGCGTATAAAATTATTATTTGATCTTGTGTCTTAAACATATCACGTAAAAAATTGATACAAATTATTTTTTTTTAAAAAAAAAAGAAAAACGGTCATTAATTTTAAAACGGACTAAAAAAATAGTTCATATCTTTTTCAAACAGAGGGAATAGTTTGTTTAGTTCTCCAATTTCTTCCCACAAAAATTGAGGTTTTTAACTTATATCACCTGGTTCAATTTATCGTAAAAATGAGTGATTTGTTGAATTTTTTATGATTTGAGTGAATTAAAGTGAAAACTAAAAGCTTTATTGTTACCTTTAAAAAAAAAAAGAACTTGAAAATTCAAAAATAAATTTTTTAATTTGTTAATTTGTTTAATAAATTGATGAATGGATTTTGTTGGAGATATCATTCTAAAGTTGTGGTAAAAATTTGAAGCTATACTGTCGGTGAAGATTTTGATCCATTTGATGATACTTTTAAACCATATTTTGAGTAAAATTCGTAAAAAATGATGTTTAATGTGTTGTATAATATTGCATATCAATTTAAAAGCAAATATAACTATTTTTTATACATCATTATAAACTTTTTTTTTTGACAAGATTCATATATTATATAGTATGTGATAAGATCCATATATTATATAGTATTTTTATATCACATAAATAAACATTTTTATAAAAAGAGATCAACCAGGTGCCATGAGACATGAGTAGTGCACCAGCTAGGACAAGCTCTTTGGATTCTTCTTCCATCATGTTATCTCATTTGTAATTTTGTTAAATCTTTTAAGTATGATACACACAAACTGATGAAGTACATGTTGCCCACTTGTCAATTAGCACATATATATATGTATGTGCAAATGTTGTCATCATATTCACTCTTTTGGACCAGGACAAAATTAATTCATATTATTTTCCATTGTTGCATCAATCATGTATATATATATATATATACAAAGAATCTTAGGCCCGTCTATGTGACGTCATCACTTATCATAATTTTTTTTTGATTTATTTATTTTTAAAATTAACATTCTTCTTTGATGATAAGTTGTGGTTTTTATGAAAATTGTAACTTTAATAAGAGTTGCGATTTTTATGATAAGTCATGACTTTTATGAAGAGTTACAATTTTTATAAAAAAATTGTGACTATCATGAAAGGTTGTGACCTTTTCGATGGGTTACAACTTTTCCAAATAGTTGTAACCTTTCTCATAAGGCACAATAAACATTTGTTTACACTATCCTTTGCTAACTATAAATTAGAGGGATTTTCAATCATTTTGAAACGACGAAAATTTTGAACCTCTTCTTCTTCTTTTTCACAATTAAATATTTCTATAGTTGGTCCTGTTGAGTAGCTCACTGTCACCATTGCTTATGTGACAGATCCTGGTACATAATTTTACACTCATTAATTTATGTTTATGTTATTAAGGATAAATGATAAGGTGTAAAAAATATCATTTACATTATAAATGTTTGTTAATACATAATCTTTATGTATGATAATATAATGTTATAGTTTTTCTGCCTCATAGATTTTAAGTATTGTTTTATAAATTTCGTGATATAAAATCTCTGCGTAGAGCGCGGATAATTGTACGAGTTACAAGTAATGAGAAGTTTATAATCTGATGTTCTCTTTTAAAAGGTTATCACATTGAAAGATAGCAATGAGATAATTTGGCATGTAAAGAGGATAAGTATAAATATCTTAATGAAGAGAGGTGGGATATAATCAGTATGAGAAAAAGTAGAGGTAGGTACAAAAAATAATATTAGGGAGGTGATTAGATAGAATATAGTGTGCTTTCAGAGTTGGAAACCTAAATAAGCCACAAAAGTGTAAAAATGACCAAAATAAGCCACTATTTTAGTTAGAAACTAAAATAAGCTTAGTGGAAAAAAAAGTTCCACTTTATCTAATTTTTAAAACTTTTTCCGTTAGTGTCATAACGTTTATTTTTAATACATAACGGAATTTTTTCTTACACTTTATAAAGTGTAAGTAAAAATTACACTTTATAAAGTGGAACTTTTTTTTCCACTTTATAAAGTGGAGCTTTTTCTTCCACTTCATAAAGAGAAACTTTTTCTTCCACTTTATAAAGTGGAACTTTTTCTTCAACTTTTTAAAATGGAACTTTTTATTACACTTTATAAGAGAAATATTTTTCACGTTTCGAAAAAGCTTTTTCAGTGTTGTCATACAATTATGTTGATTTGACATGTCATAAAACGGAAAAAAATATTACACTATGTATTTTAATTTTTTTTATTCTGAAAAAATTTTCAATCTCTATTTAAGGTCGTTTAAAATGATTGAAATCACCTACAACAAAAAATCTTCTATATTTTGTTCATTCAATCTCAAAAAAAAAATGTCTTTTACGCCTAAAGTTAAAGTTTCAATTTATTGGGATGGCGAAATTATACATGACGGAAATACCGTTTATTATAATTGTCCTCCCAAACACAATGCTAAATATCCAATTAATGTTCGATATCATAAATTCATTTCATCAATTTATAAAAGAATGGGTATAAACAGTACTGATTATAATTTGATTATAGTCGGAAAATACCCTACTTCATTTTTATCACAAGGACAAGTTAATTTTGGAGAGTGGATTATCTATAATGACGAATCGTTGACCGACTTTTTGAGGGTTCCAAATGACTACATAGATCAAATCAAGTTAACAATACTTGAAATCTATGTTAGGAAGGAGCCTAAGATTAGTCAACAACGTTCTCATTTATCAGTCGATGTCAATCCCCAATTAGAAAATCGTAATAGCGTTGATGAATTTCCAATAACTCAATCTGTTGATTTCCCTAACATGACTCATTATCAAAATATTCTTACCGGTCAATATGATTTTGATTTAAATGAAACTATCAACGAAAGTGATCGATAATGCTCAATAATTATATTTCAATCATTATTTGTTGATTTTGTCGATTATTTATTAGTTTATATGATTTATTTTTCTTATTATTATATATTTTGTAGCGGTTTACCTCAGCAAGATAGGAATATTGCTCCAAGTTATGGATTAGATAATTATTTTGGTCAGTTATCACACTTTGAAATGACGGAAAATGTTGGGACATCCTCAAATTTTCATGTCTCGCCTACTTTTGGTGCAGATGATTTTCAGTATGTTCAACGTTTGATTTTTTTATTTAAGTAAGTAAATTGCATGAGCGAAATATTTATACTTTTTTACATATATAGGGAAAACATTACACAAGATGAACCCATTGATCCTGTGAATATTGATGATCGTGACCTTCCTAATTATGGCTCACCTTCAGCTAGTGATAGTGATGATTTGCCTAATGCTGACGAATCAGGAGATAATGTTCCATTTGAGGCATCATCTAGTGATGATGATTTTTCGACTCTCAATCGATCGCCAAGACCAATGTCCATGAGCCCATTTCATAATCATGAAATTTCTTATCTTGATCATCTCCCGGATGGCTCAGATATCTTTGGTGATACATATGATGAGTATACATCACAACGTACGTGGCATGAACCAGAAGATTTCATGAATGGTGCTATTTATATTGAAAAAGGCATGTTATTCAATTCAAAGAAGCAGTTGCAAAGAGCAGTTAAACTTCTACATTTGAAAGTAGCAAGGGAGTACTTTGTTATTAAATCGACAAAAAAATCATGGCGACTTGTTTGCAGGCGTGTAGAACAAAGATGTCGATTTAGGTTGACTTCTTTTATTGATAAACATACTAACATATGGAAAGTTGGAAGATACATTGAAGAACATACATGTGATATGGGTACATGTCGCGAAGGACATTTCAACTTGGATGTTGAGATGTTTGCTAACGTCCTCCGTGTTGATATAGAAAGAACGCCAAGGTACTATTTTATCCTTAGATGATTCTTATTTAATAAGAAAATATTCATTTTTATTTGATAATTAATATTATTATTACTTTTCAGGTTTCCCATCAAAGACTGTCAAACAACCGTTCTTAAAGCATATGACATTTCGATAAGTAGAAGAAAAACCTATCTTGGTCGCAAGCGGGCTTTTGAAAAAGTCTATGGTACTTGGGAGGGTTCTTTTGCCGAGTTACCGAGGTTCATGGAAGCTTTGAAACACTTCAATCCTGGAACAATAGTAGAATGGAAAACAGAGCGGAGTGTCGATGTCATTGAACATGTATTCAACTATGTGTTTTGGGCTTTTAAACCATGCATTGATGGGTTTGTGCATTGTCGTCCTGTTATATCGATCGATGGAACACATGTCTATGGAAAATATGATATCAAGTTGTTGATTGCGATTACAATAGATGGTAACGGCTCTATATTACCTTTGGCATTTGCAATAGTTACAAATGAGAGCATAGAGACATGGACTTTATTTTTGGATCATTTGCACTTGCACGTTGTCAAGGGTCGTAGAGGGGTCACATTGATATCAGATAGGCATCACGGAATACTCTCATCCGTGTATAATTCTCCGAATTGGCAGGCTCCATTTGGATTTCATCGTTTTTGTTTAAGACATTTGAAGGCCAATTTTCAAAAAAATTTCAAAAATATCACTTTGAACAACCTATTATGGGCAGCTGCAAATCACTGTCAGGAGAAATTTTTTTTGGAAAAAATGGAAATGATCAAGGAGATTAATGCGGAAGCATATTTGTGGCTAATGAAGAACGATCTTGACAAATGGACATTGCACAGGGATGGAGGTAAGAGATGGGGCATGCTGACAACAAACAGTTCTGAATCATTCAATGGTCTTCTCAAATCAGCAAGGGGTCTGCCAGTTACTGCAATGGTAAGACTCACTTACAATCAAGTTGTGAATCGATTTGTTACAAGATCAAAATTTGTTAATCATCTAGTACAGGAAAAGCAACAATGGATGCCTAAACCATTCAAGATTTTTGAGGATAATCGAAAAAAGTCACAACGTCACACACTGATCAACTATCACCAACAAAGGGAAAACATATTTGAGGTGCAAACACATATGCATCATGGTCGTGGTGGTAATAAGCACATTGTAAATGCATCACAAGGAAAATGTCAATGTGGTAAATGGCAATCATACCATATTCCATGTTCTCATGCAATAGAGGGATTTGATCAAATTGGGTATCAAGCGTGGGAGCATATGGCACCAGAATTCACTGTGCGTAGCTACAAAAATGCCTACTTTGGACAATTCAATCCACTCGGCGGTGAAAAGTATTGGCCTGATAGTCCCTTCCTTATGATAGCAAATAAAAATTATTTACGAAAAGTGGGCGTAAATAAAACCACCCGTATACAAAATGAAATGGATGTTCCTACAAGTACACTCACTCGCAAGTGCTCAACGTGCAAACAAATAGGCCATGATAGGCGCAACTGTCATTCACGAACTCGAAACGCCTCATATGGTGGTAGTAGCTAGAGAAAGATGTTTAATTGTGTAAATTTATTCTTGTATTAATTTTTATGCAACTTTTTATTCGAACTTTTGATCATCTTCAAGTCATGTTTAAATTTTAAAAAAAATTTATTCACTTTTTAAAAGAAAAAATGCATACACAAAATAATAATAATATATATAACTAAACCAATAATACTATACACCACAAAAAAAAAAGATACATACACCAAAATAAAACTATATATGATTAGAATAATTTACTATACACCCTCAAAAAAAGATTCATACACAAATATAATAATATTATGTTCCACAACCCTTTTTTGAAATCCGTAAAACATCTCGTGGTCTAAGTCCCGTATATCCATCTTCATCTTCATTGTTCCTCTTCCTCTTTTTGGCCGGAAGATCCTTTATGTTCACATTCTTTACAATTCTTTTAACAAGTTTTTTTCTTCCGGGTGTTTGCGGCATATCATCCACTGGCATAATGAACGTAACATCTGGAGATGAGAGTGGTGATAAGGTGGTCTGCAAATACAAAGTTAGATAGTAGACATTAAAAAATAAAAGTATAAATGATAGGAATATGCAATGTGGTGCAAAATAAAAGTCTACAAAATAACTAATATAAATATTTCAAAAATAAATAAATAACATAAATCTGTGTAACATCGGGATCCTCATTAACTGTCGGAATAACATCCTCTATGATCATCGTGGGACTCTCCTCCACTGTAGATGAAGGTCCCGTAGTATGAATCTAAAATTATTAAACTTAATTTAATATAAAATCAAAGTTTTAATAATTAATATAAATATTTCAAAAATAAATAAATAACATAAACCTGTGTAACATCGGGATCCTCATTAACTGTCGGAACAACATCCTCTATGATCGTCGTGGGACTCTCATCCACTGTAGATGAAGGTCCCGTAGTATGAATCTAAAATTATTAAAACTTAATTTAATATAAAATCAAAGTTTTAATAATTAGTATAAATATTTCAAAAATAAATAAATAACATAAACCTGTGTAACATCGGGACCCTCATTAACTGTCGGAACAATATCCTCTATGATTGTCGTGGGACTCTCCTCCACTGTAGATGAAGGGCCCGTAGTATGAATCTAAAAAATAATTAAAACATAATTTAATATAAAATCAAAGTGTTAATAACTACTGTATTAAATAGATAAATAACACGAACCTGCGACTCAATTGGATCATCAAACAATCCTTCAATAAAATCTTGAGTGTTATAAATAGTAGTATCTTCGGTGTCACAACGGACAGCACCTGATGTGCCCTACAAAAATATATAAATAGTTTTATTTTTTTATTTTGAAATATTTATATAAGTTAGTAATGTTTTAAGTTTAAAATTAATTGTTAATTCTTACCGCGATATCAGGTATATAATCTCCAACATCTATTGTTGATTCATAGCTCATATGTCCAATTCCTTCCACATCTCAAGTCGATCTTGAATAAGGATCAAATGACATATGTAATAAATTCATGATATCTAACGTGCCAAACTGATGAACATGCAAATCATCAGCCTCTACTCTCACATCTGCCTCTATGTCTGGAGGAATAGGTATACCACCAGCGCCACGTCCTCGAGCTCTACCTCTATGCCCCATCCGTCCACGTCTTGGTCCTCTTGCACGCACATGTTCAAATAAAGGATCTCCCTCAAAAAATGGCTCTCTAAATTGTATTCCGGCCTCAAGCAATGTATCTTTAACAATCTGAAATACCTCTTCACCATGTGAAGCTGAGGTTGTGTCTCTCTGCCACTGTAATGCAAGACTATACAACTTAAATAGTCCTCTGGACATTGCAATACTAGTACCAGCAGAATGAACAAAGCCTGACGATACGTCAACCTCTAATGTAGGCCTACCTATAAGCAATCTTCCATGCCGCATGTACCATAATCTATACCCTGCCCCGCTAGTACCATCATTTACCTCAACAGCTAAACTCTGATGTCGATTACCCCAATCATAAAAATATTTATCCATCATTTCAAGAACCTCTGGTCCAAGCCTCCTACGCTGATCATGCACATGGTGGTTGGTTCCCCAACTAGGAATCACAGGTACATGCTGGGAATGACCAAACTGACGCATTATTGTATCAGGCGAGTGCACTTCAACAATCTCTAGGCAAAACATAGGGACACATGCCATCCATAGAGGCTCATCGACCATACAACAATGAGGCAGTGTATGTAAAATTTCATTGTACGGTGTCCATCGAAACTATTTTTAAAATATAACAATTAAATAAAATCAACATTAACTGATTAGTATACAAATAAAATTATTATTGATTTACTTTTATATGAAATTTATATTTTTTAATTAATGAAATGTAACAACGTAGGAATCCATATACATATATACATAAATTACAGTGTGGATGATAACATATACTATATGTTCAAGCAGAGACAATTGATAGGTTAACATTAATGTTTGTTGGCATGTTGCACTTTCTTACTACATGTGAAACATATATAACGATTTAATCGACATCTTTTTATCGAAAAATATTATTATATATAAAGTTATTTTCGCAAAAATAACAAGTGTATATCTCACAAATTGATTCTTTAACAACTTTAATTTTGACCATTTTCAAAGATTGAGTTCTCCCATCAATCAAGATTGCAATTGACTCTTCACCTAATTAATTAATTTATTTTCTAGTATAATAAGTTATAGTATAATATCATACTTCATCAACACTCACATCTCAACAAATTAGAATAGTAATGATAGGTTTGCAAATAACATAATAATTAATAATAAATAACTTTTCGTGAATTTATAACATGAAATAAGCAATATAAAGTTTGGCTAGCTTAATGCTGCAATTTTATTTATTTATTTTAAATAAAATAAAATAGTAAAACTATTTATAGTCCAATTCATGTGGACTACTAGAGTCAGCAAAATATCATTTTTTGTTGTATATTTATTATTATATGTGTATCATTTTATTTAATATTTAGCAATCATATATAATGAAATTTATTTTATGTACCTGATCCTCCGTCATGCGGTCTAACTGGTCTCTAATCGGGATAAGAACATGATGTGACTCGGTATCCCTATCAATTCCACGCGTCCAATGCCTAGCATATGGAAGTAACATGTCACCATCATGTTGAGGAGGAGCTGATGGCTGTACAGGCAAGATCCTCTCCCAACACCAAACCTTGATGTGACAAACAAAATAATTAAATTATCATCATTAACAAAAAAAATAGATAATCACATATATATATTTTTATAGCTGTAGGAAAATGTATGTGAATCTTTTTTAAAACTATGTAGGTTTTATAATAATTATTCATATTTATTATGAAGTAAGTTTCAACCTTTGGTTGGACCCTTTTTTTAAAACTATGTAGGTTTTCTAATAGAATAACATTGTGTGCTTTATCAATGCAAGTTTCTATCGAAAGAAGCAGGCAAAGAAAATAAACTATTTGTATGTAATTTAATATTTTAAAAAATTAAATATAGAAAAAATATTCTTGTACGGTATGATGTTTAAGATTTTTACATTTGAATGTATTTTAAAACTTAAGTAAAGTTACCTGAAGGAGAGGAATAAATCCGCAAATGTCAACCACATTACCGATAGATGCTCGACAAAGTGCACAGTACAAGTAGGCTAGCACTGCACTGCCCCAACTGTACTTACCTACATCGTAGATAGGATCTAGGAACGCCAAGTATTGTAAACTAATAAGGTTTCCTAAAGTGTTCTGAAATAGGATGTCCCCTAATATAACAAGCATGTAAAGTCTAGCAATCCTCTCCACTCGTTCCACTGGAGTAGCATCTCTTATCGGATCTACTTTTAACTGATCTCGCAAGTAGCCGGTAATGCTATGTATCCTCACCCGACTCGCACCGTCCATATCAGTAGGTGCTATGGTACATCCTGTGAGTGTCTCTATTAAAGTACGCCATGGACGAATCCTCCGGGTAGCATCTTGAATGTACACAGCATCACCATCGATGCGCAAACCAAACAAGACCTGCACATCCTGCAATGTAATCGTGACCTCACCAAAAGGTAAGTGGAAGCAATGAGTCTCTGGCCTCCAACGCTCAACCATAGCTGTAACAAGGGCTCGATCATACTGCATCCTGCCCACACAAACTACATCATACAGTCCGGACCTACGTAAGATCTCCTCAACACGTTCATGAGGTCAGTGCAAACGAAATAAATTCCAGGCATCATTCATGCGCACCGTCCTCATAAGGTTACTAAATGGTATCTCACCTTTTCATAACAATTCTTATTTATGCTCATGCTGAGAGAGAAGAAGTGTACGATCAATCGGTCCAGGATTCACAACACGCTCCATTATATACTGTAAGAAAAATTATATTAATTCGTATAATATAATTATATTTTGACATATTAATGCCTAGACAGTTCTGCTTTTTATTTACTTCTATAGTTTTGTTGGACCTCTACGGTAAAAGTGAAATTCTATATTATACCTCTTATTATTTGTCGAGGTTCCTCAGCGAGGTTTTAGCTTTTGAATTGTGAAGGGGAGTAAAAGAAAAAAAATACTAATTGAGTAAGTAGTGAGAACATATATGATGATCGAGAATATTTTAACTAAATAATGTTTAAAATTCTTAGTTATTAACTATGACATAATCATGAACAATGCTTCCTATTATTAATCAAAATCTAACAAAGAATAACGATATAACTCTCTCGGCTTTCAGCTCAAGTTGGTGAAATAACTTGAGTCTGCTAACTCCAAAAGAAATTACTAAAACAAAATCACAGAAATAGTAATTATCCTCATTTAGAAAGAGGGAAAATAAGTGTTATCATTCCAATTAGAAATCTAAATTAGTTATTTGCATTTATTTGCGATCAATTGAGCACTATTAGCTGACTAGATATCAAGAACATAATCGATATGAAAATTAGTCATTATGATATTTTTTTGTTTGAATAATGAAGCGAGATGAACAATGAAGATTAATGATATAGCCGATCCAACTTGCTTGATTTTGAAGTATGGCAGGAGTTATTGTTGTATGAAACCTCTATATTTTAGTATAGTATTCCAATCGAAGCATAACGGAGATTGAGATAACATATACTAAAAAGTGGAACCTATATATTTTAGTATAGTATCCACATGTGCAAGTTTTCAGCTGGCATGTGATGCAGCATCAGAAAAGGGGTAGAGAAATGCGCGCTTTAATGTTCATATGTGTGCCTACTAAGCTTCTCTTGTTTCTAAACAATTTTTTTGTTTTTTTTTTTTTTAAAAAAAATTAAGTAAACAATCCCTTGCCGGTAAATGAAGCAGCTTCTCGCCGGAAAATAAAGCATCTTACACACCTCGCCGGAAAATGAAGCAGCTTCTCGCCGGAAAATATTTCAAGAACATTAAAAAAAATATATATCATTCTAAAAAATGTTTAATGTTCCATTAACAATCAGAAATTAAGAGAATGCTAAATCAAGATGTTAAAGAATGCTAAATCAAAAATACTATACTAATACAAGATGAGATAAATGAAACGCATTTTAAATAAAGAAAATATGAGATGTTAAAGAAATACCTAATTTATATAATTTGTAGGGACGAATTGTTATGTTGTCGGGTTGTGCTACTCCGAATTTTTGATTTATTTATTGTGGGGCCGCTTCATTTGTCGGATTGGGACCATCAATGTTCATCTTCAAGTAATATAAAAGCCATTAAAGTGAAAGAAAGAAGGAGAAGGTGAAAAGATGAAAGTAATTTTCTATAAAGTGGAAGATTTTCTTCCACTTTACAAAGTGGAACTTTTTCTTCCACTTTATAAAGTGGAAGAAAAAGTTCCGTTATACATTAAAATACACGTTATGACACTAACGGAAAATGTTTAGAAAATTTGATAAAGTGGAACTTTTTTCACTAAGCTTATTTTAGTTACTAACTAAAATAGTGGCTTATTTTGGTCATTTTTATATTTTGGTGGCTTATTTTGGTTCTCAACTCGTGCTTTCATTTTAACAAGGATATGATTTTAGATAATAGCAACGAATATTACGAATTAGGATAAAAGGTTAGTAGGTAACAAAGAATTTCCTCTTATAATATTAGCCCTGTTCCTGTAGTGTATTAATTTTGATTTCTATCATCAGCAATTGTTTATTTATGAAATTTTACTAAATATATTATTGATGACATCAACGAGTTCTCGGATGTGAACAAATATATAAATCAACTATATGTAGCTAAAGAAAGTGTACAAAGTTAAGGAATGGAGAGTTGGGAGCCAAAATAAGCCACAAAAATATAAAATTAACTAAAATAAGCCACTATTTTAGTAAGTAACTAAAATAAGTTTAGTGGAAGAAAAAGTTCCACTATATTCAATTTTCTAAACGTTTTCTGTGACTGCCATAACATTTATTTTTAATATATAACGAAACTTTTTCTTCCACTTTATAAAGTGAAACTTTTTATTTGACTTTATAAAGTGGAAGAAAATCTTCCATTTTATAAAAATTTTCTTCCACTTTATAAAAAGTTACCTTTTCATCTTCATCGTCTCTCCCTTTCCTTTTCATGGCTTCCAAAAAAAATTCACTTTGAAGATGGTCCCAATCCGACAATTTGAAGCGCCCCCAACTAAACAAATTGAAATTTTGGAGTAGCACAACCCGACAACATACAACCCATATTCGTTACTTTAGGTGCAAAAATAAGTAAGATTGCAGCCTTGTACTTGTAGGAAAATTTTATCTTTTTTAGAATGTGATTTTGTTTGATTTACTTTCAACCTTAGACTTAATTTAGTTTTGGTTAGGAAGGCATCTAAATTCATTGATAGAAAACTTTAGGTTTACACGTCCTATAAAAGTTTCAATAGTTACACTACGTCAAAATCATATGAAAATAAAATAAAATAAATTAAGAGGCAGAATATCGTAAAATATAAGACAAAATAAAAAAATCTATGTCATAAAGTACACAAAAATTCATCTTTTTGTCTAGCTTTAAGTTAAAACATTTTCTGATTAATTTGTTTTGAAAAACTATCAACAAATCTTCCATAATTTTCCCACATGGTGGATGTTATTGTTTGACTATTTTTGCACCAATTAGGAAGGTGAGCCGTAATTAGGAAGGTCACGATCATCGATATTCACGGGATCAATGGGCTCATCTTGTGTAGTATTTTCCCTATATATGTAAAAAGTATATAAATATTTGGCTCATGCAATTAACTTACTCAAATAAAAAAACAAGCGTTAGACATATCGATAATCATCTGTATCAAAAGTAGGCGAGACATGAAAATTTGAGGATGTCCCAACATTTTCCATCTTTTCAGAGTGTGAGGATTGACCAAAATAATTATTTAGTCTATAACTTGGAGCAATATCCCTATCTTGCTGAGGTAAACCGCTACAAAATATATAATAATAAGAATAAGAAATAATATAAATTAATAAATAATTGACAAAATCAACAAACAATAATTGAAATATAATAATTGAGCATTACCAATCACTATCATTGATAGTTTTGTTTAAATCAAAATCATATCGGCCGGTAAGAGTATTTTGATAATGAGTCATTTTAGGAAAATCAGTAGATTGAGTTATCGAAAATCCATCAATGCTATTGTCGTTTTCTAATTAGGGATGAACATCGACTGATAAAGGAGAACGTTGTTGACTAATCTTAGGCTCCTTCCTAACATAGATTTCAAGTATTGTTAACTTGATTTGATCTATATAGTCATTTGGAACCCTTAAAAAGTCGGTCAACGATTCGTCATTATAGATAATTCACTCTCCAAAACTTACTTGTTCTTGTGATAAAATGAAGTAGGGTATTTTTCGACTATAATCAAATTATAATCGTACTTTTTATACCCATTCTTTATAAATTGATGAAATAAATTTATGATATCGAACATTTATTGGATATTTAGCATTGTGTTTGGGAGGACAATTATAATAGATGGTATTTCCGTCATGTATAATTTCGCCATCTCAATAAATTGAAACTTTAACTTTAGGTGTAGAAGATATTTTTTTTAGATTGAAATGAGCAAATATAGAAGACTTTATGTTGTATAAACATCAACTATGTATAAACGTCCTTGAATAGATTTTTCAGAATAAAATAATAAAAATACATAATGAAATATTTTTTTCCATTTTAATGACATATCAAATCAATATAATTTATATGACAACACTGAAAAAGCTTCATCAAGACGTGAAAAATATTCTTCTTATAAAGTGTAATAAAAAGTTCTACTTTATAAAGTGGAATAAAAAGTTCCACTTTATAAAATGAAATAAAAAGTTCCACTTTATAAAGTGGAAGAAAAAACTCCACTTTATAAAGTGTAAGAAAAAGTTCCGTTATATATTAAAAATAAACGTTATGAAACTAACGGAAAACGTTTAAATTATTGGACATAGTGGACCTTTTTCTTCCACTTAGTTTATTTTAGTTACTTACTAAAATAGTGACTTATTTTGGTTACTTTTATATTTTTGTGGCTTATTTTGGTTTCCAACTCAGGAATGAAAGATATTTTTATAAATAAATAATTTTATAGAATGCATTGTTATTGTTAATAAAGCAAATCAGGTACTAGATAAAAAAATCATACTAATATAATTAATTTTTGCATTGTTAATTTCAATATTACTAACTTATACATGTCAGTTTGGTTTGGTTTTTCTTTAAAAGAAAAATCTAAACTAGTTATGTCGGTTTTTTAAATGTAAAAATCAAATCAAATCACATAAAGTTGGTTTTTTTGAGTTTCGGCTTTAGTCGGATCTTTTAATTTTTTTACAACTATACGGTGATTGAAAAAGAGATCTAATACATTTTCACTTACATATATGATAAGCTAAACTTTAAAAATATTAAATGAATAGAAATCTTTGAAATGACGGTAAAATTCACATGACTACAAAATACTTTTGTTGAAATATCAACACTCATTACGTTAAATTTATAATATTAAAGACTACAATCAAACTAAATACAAAACAAAGTATTTACAAAGTAGATTGTTAACTTTGAATCTGAAAAACTACTCATAAAAATATAATTGTAACTCCCGATTTGAATACAAAATAAAATATTTACAATAATTTACAAGTCCAAATTTAAATTAGTAAATGTAAACATTGAAAACTATAAACTAATTAAAAATATATTAGTAAAGCAGATTATAATTAATAATTTTTATTAATAAATAAAATAATGATTTGGGTTTGGTTAGACTTTTTTCTTTTAATACCAAATCAAATCAAGAGTGTTTTTTTTAAAGCCAAACCAACCAAACTAAATCATCAATCATTTTTTTTTTATTTAATTTGATTCTATTTGACTTAAACACCCCTAACTTATATGTACACTCTACCAAGCAACCCTTTAGTGTTCTTCATAATTACCAACAACAATAGCGAATTGGAGTTGTGGGTGAAGAAATCAAATACTCGAGCTCCCTTCAAGATTGAGCGAAGCATAGAAATGGTGGATCTAGAGGTAAATCATTATGTAAGTGATCCTATAATCTGATTAGTTTCACACTAGCAATTAAATCAAACATGCTGACTTCATGTAGAGCCGCTGGCTTTGTGGTACTTCAAACCTTGTAATTTGATGTTTGACAAGTCTATGTAACTGGATAATGGGGGCATTATAGACATTTGCAAATTATTGGGTCTAATTCACATAAAATTCTGAACTAAATAATTGGGACTACATGACTATATAAATTGATTTAATGTAATTTAAATTTATTTCATCGTGAGGTCCAAACTAATGTCACGTATCAAGTGACATGGTCAAAGGCGGACCCAAGTTGAATGGTAGGGGTGCATATGCTCACATTAACTTCGAAATAATTATTTATGCACCCTAACAAACACAATTCTGTTGGAGTGTAACGATTGGGATCCGTGATTATTGAAAAGCCGTCGGGAAAAGAATTGGAGCAAGAAAACTTTTTGGCAGTAACTTGGAATTCCTAGCCTAGTCCAGATTTGGAAAAAATCTGAGTCAGTGAGGTCTAGGGAAATCTAGTAAAGAATGAGAGATCTAATTATAAATTTGATTACATGAATGGGTAACGAAGACGATAAGGAACACATACCACTTTACGGAATCGAATTTGGGCGAGTAAAACTTCCGAAAATGATCTTAACGTGAATAGATATATCATGTCTCCGTTGAGCTAGGCCACTTGAGCGGGATTTTGGGCGCTAGAGCTGGGCCGCTGTAGCGGGATGGGTCCGTTGTGGCAGGCCAGATGCGACTTAAAGTCGTTAATAAATCTCTGAACGGTCTTATTTGACACTTTTCAATTTTTATAGTTAAGCAGACGACCCCAGACGAGTTCTTAACAATTTTTCACCATTCTTGAGGCTAAAGGCTAGATTTTAACTCCCCGAATTCGTTTTTTGATCCGTAGAACCTATTTTCTTGGGTTATTATTGATGGGGAAGGTTTTGATATGAGAATTATGGTGGAAAAAACCTTAATCTGGGTATAAAGACCAAGAGTTTGGTCTAGGGTTATTGTGTTTGTTATAATTAAGATAATTAGACCTTGATTGTTGATCCTTGTGTATATTAATTTTTAGAACAAGCGAAAAGTATTCAGAAAGAGAAGATTCAAGTGTCTTAGGAGATTCAAGCTTGGATTCCAAGTAGGTGATGGTTGTAATTTCATGATTGTGTGATATATGTTTGTTCTTTCTTCATTATGATGCATGTATGCATGAGAGTGTTGCATTATTGATCACACTAATTGTAAAAGAGTATGAACGAATAACTATATGCCTTGAAAATAATGATGTAAATGTATGATATTGATGATATACTTGTGAGTGTGATTGTGGTGTGTGTTTGGGATCGGTTGCCACGTTTCGAAAAGCTAGGTGAGATTGGTTGCCACGTTTCGACATAAAAATGAGATCAAATTGTCACGTTCTCGCAAGCTAACTGGGATTGCTTGTTAGATCCCAATATAAAAAATGGGATCAAATTGCCACATTCCGGGCAAGCTAACTATGGATTGGATTCATCGTTCTAGTGCACTAACAGTTTGAGTTTGGGTTCCACGAGAGTACCATTGAATTGGGTTCCATGAGAGGACCATTGACTTTTTATATATTCGCTTATGAACGTGAACATGGACTATGACTTATGACTTCTCAAAGAGTTCTACTTAGTGTAAGTGAAGAGTGAGACTTCATTCATGCATTGCACAAGTGGATTTTAAGAGTGGTTGTGTTGTGTTTCTCTTACTGAAGCATGTGAAATTGTACGTTGCTCGTAAATGTTAATTGATATTGTATATGTTCATTGTGTGAATGTTTATTATGTTGTAATGACTTATGTATGCTTCACTTAGTGGGATAGCCGTGTGATCCTACCATTACACGATGATTGTATACTGATACTATACTTGCTCTTATTTTTATTTAGTACAGAGCATCTTCCGACGACTATTTATAGACCTCAACTAGGTGGCTATTGAGTGTGACTGGATTCAAGGGTGAGCCAGTTCTTTCAGGCTTCCAGAGATCTCTCTTATTTAAGTCCACTCTCTTTGGACTCAGACTATTTGTTTGAGATTTTTATTTTTTAAGGTGTTGTTTTAGTTTCGGGGTTGTACCCCTTGTTCTTAGACTTGTCATTGTTAGAGTTTTGGTACATTGACTTTCAGGTTCTAGGAATTAAATTTCTGTATTCGTGTTAGTTCATTTGTTTTATTAAACTTTTGGAGTTTTTGAGAACTCCTTAATAAATAATTTAGTCATTTAAACATGCTTTTGTATCTTTAAATACCTTAGTTTTTACTTTAGTTGCTTGTTTAGGTTGTAGTAGTGATTCTCTCACCGTAGAGTTAGTGTGGGTGGCGGTCTGAATCGTGACATGGGGACATATTGATTGTAGTTCTTACTTATCATACTTGTGACTCGGGATTGAAATCAAATATCACTTTCATCTTTTTAAAAAGTATTTTTCTATTTAAATGGCTTTAAAAAGTAAGCGAAAATGAGTGAGCTGAAAATCAAAACTTTTTTGTTGGGAATGCGATATTTATGTAGTCGTACCATTTGTCGTATATTTTGGTGTACATATTGTGAAGGAATATTGATTGTATTCAAGTGTTAAGGGAATACATGGGAGATATATATAGGAGATATAGGAAGGAGTACTAATCCTAATAGGACTAGGATTAAGGAGTACTAATCCTAATAGGACTAGGATTAGTACACAGTAAATACTAATATTATTTTATACTATTAATTTAATACTATATGTTATTATCCCCCCTCAAGCTGAGCTGAGCGGAAGCGAACGGGAGCTTGGAACTGAGGTAATCGTGTTGTCGGCTCGGGAGAGGCTTGGTGAGAATATCAGCCGGTTGTTCTTCAGTGGGTACATACTGCACAGTCATGGTGCCGGCCTGAACTTCATCGCGAACAAAGAGACAATCGGTATCAACATGCTTCATTCTGGTGTGTAGGACGGAATTCTTGGCCACACAGATGGTTGATTTGTTGTCACAATAGAGAGCAGGAACAGTGTGAGTGGCGCGGAGTTCGCGAAGAATATATGTGACGCACATGGTCTCAGCAGCAAGAAGAGCAAGGGCGCGGTATTCAGCTTCAGTCGAGGACCGAGAGACCTTGGGTTGTTTTTTTGTTACTATCTGTTATTATATTGTTTCTCATGGAAATAACTCTCGTGAGCGGATCTAGATCTTGATTTGGAGTATCGCAATGAATTACTTGGATAGTGTGTGGTAGTGTTCACTTCATCTATATCTTTGTTTATTATCATATTTTTTTAAGACGTCTTATTTTGTATTTCAAGACTTATATATGTTTCATTAGAAGATGCCTACAACTTCCCCACCTTCCATTTGGGATCTTCCATTTGCTTTCTTGGTCTTCAACTTTCTCACCTTCTTGTCTCATGCCCTTTCTTACTATTTATAGATTCTTTTCCTTTCCATGTGACTTTAGTGGGTGAGTAAAGAAAGTCTGTAGGATCAGAGGCGAATCCAGGTTTTGAAGACTTTGGGTTGTACTAATATAAACTCTAAGGTAAATTTAAGATAAAAAAGTAAAATAGGTAACTAGCTGGGTTTGAACCTGGGACTAGCTTATATCAACTACACAAGGATACATTTATGTTATTTATGTGTGCGCTGTTAATTATATCATTTTTCTACTAGTTTCTTAAGATAAATATATATATATATATATATATATATATATATATATCATTTTTTCGAAGTTAGCGGGTGCACGTGCACCCTTACCAAGCCATGTGGGTCCGCCCATGTGTAGGATCAGTCACTCCTTTATAATCACCACTGAAAGTAATCACTCTCCAGCTCTATTTATTATTGTATTGCTTTCTCTATCTCTTTTAAATTTTGGCCTTCCAACTATTTTCACAAATCAAATTGGTTCATGGGCGCATGTTCTAGCTTCTTCTGACAATGCACCAAAAACATTCAATTAGTCCTTGAATCTTCTTCATAAGTACATCGAGTAGTCCAACACATTAGTTTCTTCATTTCTCCAGTTCTAAATTTCTTTATCCAATTGACTTCAATATTTCTTACAATATCTATCTATAAATAATTAAAAGTTCACGTTGTAGACATTGAAATTTTGCGAACTCTACAAGATGTGTTTAATTTGAGTTGGGACTCTACAAATTGTGTTCAACTCAAATGAGAATTCTTAGAGGTTACTCAACTCTAAATCCTAATTTATGCCTATATAAAACATACTCTTAAAAGGCATGAGAAATTCCATAAAGAAAACTAGATCTCGAATACTCAGCAAATTGATGGATTATTCATATAGAGAGGTCAAATTTAAATCATTCTAGTTTGAGAAATACGCTACAAACAGCCCTCGAATCATGGATAAATCATAGAAGATTATAATCAAGGGAGGAACAAATTTATACTCACGATCTCGATGAATAAAATTATGTTTCTTCATATTTTATTTATATGATTTATTTATTTTTCATATGTTTAAAATTTTTTGCTAGCAAAATCAAGATAACACTCTCAAATGAGTAGATATTGTTTGATAATGAAAGGATATTTGCCAGTGATTTATGTACATGTCAAATCAATTACTAATACTTATAAAAACTGTATATAATAATTAAAGTTACATAAACTTGAAACACTACTTACCTTCTATATGTCAAATGATGCTATCACCATTCTTCAGATTTCTCCAACAATTGTAAGCTGCCATGTCCTAGTAGTCCTTATCCACTACAACTTGTGCCCCTGCATTGACCTTTTAAAAGGGTTCCATCAAGTCATATGAATGGTCTTAATCCTTCTTTCTATCCAACCTTTATTGTATTACAACAAATATATTTCATTTCATAAGTTCATCACCATATACTATCAATATTACTCATTCTAATGTCATTTCTATATTCCTTTAATCTGTTGTACTTGAAATTGTTCTCAACTTTGCTTTTGAAATGATGGATAAAGTGTTTGTAGAAACTCTAGGATCCTGTATTCTTGCTTAAAACTCTTAAGCTTATATCTTGGAAAATAATGTTGGGCAGGTCAAATAACCTTCATCACATTATCATTTTTTATTTTTTATGAGTTTTCCCTTGTAGAATATTAATAGCCAATTTTTTAACTTTATTTTCTTCCAGTTCTATCTCTAAGTTGGAAATTTGACCTTATCATTCCTTGCTAATGCACAATATAAAACTACAAAGCCTATAATAAAGAACTAAATTGTAAATACTACATAATTTACTAACATCAAATCAAAGTAGAAAGAAACTAGATATGAGAATAAGAAGTTAAAACACTTAAAAATAAAATGCAAAGAAATACTTACATTGTACACATACATACTTTCTTTTTTATTAATGTGTATTGATAACTAAAGTGTTATTATTATTATGCATTTCACCTTCCATAAAAAACTCTCTCTTTTGTTTCTACAAGTCATCATATCCACTACTACCTAAACAAAAAGAGACTATCAAAATACAAACTATGATGCTTGTATCTCAATATATTGAACTCTCCCACATTTTTAAAGCTTCCTTTTTTGGTATTGTATAATAAGAGTCTCCCATTATTTGGAACAAATATTAACTCTCCATTAGTATTATCTTCTTCAAAAGGCACAAACCCCACAATTTTAAACCAATGCCCCATATGAAACAAGTTGACACTAAACTCCTTTACCCAAATCTCCTCCTTATTCTTCTTGTTGCCTTGTTTAAGCACAAAAATATTCACATTTGAAAAATTTGCTGAAAATTGTGCTACTCCAAATAACCCCTTTACTTCCACTAGTTGTTGTGCTTGATATATCATAAGACTATTTTGAGTAATTGAACTTTCTTTTGGACAAGAAATTTTCCTAAATTCCTCATTTTCCAACTCTAGACACACAATTCTTTTTTTATTGTCTTGCATATCATTAACCAACCAATAAATAGAGCCATTCACACTCAAAGATGCAATTTTTCTTGTGTATGAACCCTTATGATTTTCAAGAATCCTCCAAGAAGTTGGGACAAAGTTGTCATCTTTAAGAGTTATAATCTCATATCCAACTTTGTCATCTTTTTCCCCAAAAACATGAACAATCTTGAATTCATTAGAACTTGGGATGTACCCTAAATCAAAACTAATCATGGGGGTTGTAACATGAGGCAATTCTTGATTTTGTTGAGTGGTTATATTGTATAACCAAATGTTGTCTTTAATGTTGTAACAAATGAAACATTGGTTAAAAGAGAAATTGGTGTTGTGTTGAAACAAAATGTCTATAGTGAATTTCTTGTCAAGATTTGGTGTTGGATTTTGTTTAAGGTGGTTGATTGAGGATATTGTAAGAGTTTTGGCAAAATAGTTGTTGCATTTGATGGATTCATCAATTAAAACTAGATGAGGATTTTTGATGGATTTTTTGTAATGGAGTTTCTTGAAGTGAGGTGTGGAAATTGTGTTGAGCCAATGTTTTGAAACAGATTTTAATTGACATACATTTTGGGTGGGAGTCTTGAGAGGATCTCTGCTAATAAATCACAAGGAAGCATGATTTAATTTCTTGTACAACATTTCACAAAAGTGAGGAAATAGAAGAATATATAAGAAGATGAAGAATTATTGCAAGTCAAAGTAATTTTAATACAACTTTATGGAGTTCGAATGAAATAAAATAAAATATAGCGGGTTTTATATCCAGTGGGTTCTTATTGAGGTTTTGGGTTTAAAATTCAGCGAAGAGAAAAAAATATTAGGTGAATCTTTCTATCTAGTTTAATCTTGATGAACAAAATTATCTGATATCTATTATTGGTCGAAGGTGGTAAGTATCCCATAAAGATAATTGAGGTGCATAATCAATTATGGAATATTTTGATTAATAGTATTAGCTAGACTCACACACATATATTATTAATTTGTTTAATAGTAAAAAAATATTGAGAATATTTTAATTCAATTTCACATAGTTTAAAAATATTTTTAAATTTTTGTCTATGAATAAAATAAGACACTATGGTGGTACACACGATAGAAGAAAAACATGTTTAACTCATTAATTAGGGGTAAACTTGTCGTTTTGGGCATTACAATATAGTTTTGTAACACAAAATATGAAAGAAATGGAGGTTATATAATAATTAATCACTATGGAAGATGCTTTCAAGTTGAAACATTAAAAAGATGTAAAATTATTATAAAAAATTTATGCTGAAATCTCATGTGATTGTAAATTTTGGTATAACAAACTTTGGAAGGATATATAACCTTCACGTAATACTACTTTTTTACCCTTTTCATTTTAGTCATTTTAAAAAAATAATGAATTTTACAAATATATCAAGGAAAATAATTTTTACTTACTTATTTTTTTTTTGTATTTGGTATATATAAATAAAAAATATTATCTTAAAAATATTTATAAATAAATTTTATTGATGAGCGAAGAATGGAAGCTACGAGAATAGGGTGAAACTGAGGTATATTAACTATTAAGATAGAGAGACACAATTAATATAAAATGTTATTAATAAAACTTCTCCCTACCATTACTATGAGAATCATTTTTTAAGAACTTCTATTATTAAAAATATTATTTCAAATTATTTTGATCCACCAACCCTGAAAAATAAAACTATATTAATCGTGCACACCCTAATTAAGAAGACAGTTGTTAGGCCAAAACGTCTACAATTCTCACAAACGGCGGATTAGGCCAACTAGTCAATGTATGAAATTGTTTTTTTGTTTGGTATATTTCATTCAAAATGTTTGGCTCTTTTATTAAAATTTCGATTAAATTTATATAATATATTATAGAATTCATTCAGGAGTAATACTCTAAAGCTTAAATTTAAAATCTCTAATAAAAAATAAAATAATTTCATTACACCACAATTCATATCGGTCAATGTATTAAATATTGTCCACCCTTTTGTTGGCTTAAGTTAAGAGGTGGCACATCTGCCGTAAAAGTAGTGTTCAATTAATTGCTAATGTTAGCTAGCTACGTTAGTATGTAACTTTATGACAAAGAGGATCATGCCAAATTTATTTAAATTAAATGTATTTATGTCTCTATGTCATTTAAATATTGGATGGCTTTAAAGTTAGAAACTCCATCCTTTTTAATTTATGTCAAGTAGGTTGATATATATTTTTATTAATTTCTTTTAGAAAATATATAAAAATCCCTTGAAATTAGTCGAATAATTATTTTAGTATTTAAATTATACAGGCGTTTACTTATTCCCTTAACAACTTTAAAATGATTAGAACAATCCCTAAGGAATGATGCGACAGAGAGAGTGAGTGCACTCTCCTTAAAGTGCGTGAAAACAGGAGAAAAAAATTGAATTTTTAAAACCCTACATATAGCTTTATTTTTATTGGTCTATATATAACAAATTATTTAAATAGTTTTTATATATATTAAATCTATAAAATATGTAAATTTTCTTAATAAGAGATAAATGAAATTAGTGGGTCGCCTTCTTAAATTCTTTAAACAGAAAAGGGCCTAAAATACCCTTAAAGTATTGGAAATGGTACAAAATTACCCTCAATCCATCTATTGGATCCAAATACCCTTCACACCCACCTATTGGGTCCAAAATACCCTTGTCATCCACCTTTTGGTTCAAAATTGACCACTTATTTAACGATTTTATATTTAAACTATTTAGATATTATTTTAAATATGCGGCGCCTATTTGTTATAATTTAACTTATTAGTATAATTTATTATAAATCAGTCCACTACCCATCTATTACCAGTTAAATCTCTCCAAATTAATAAACCAATCACATTATTAATGCAACAACAGAAAATCTACATCCAATTGAGTGTTTGTAAAAATTTGAGGCGAATATATCTATAGTAGTAAATTATCATATATTCAAGTGTCTAAATAAAAATTACCGGTAAACTTAAAAGTTTGTCTATGTTCATCTTAATTATTCTTACGTCTCAATTATGTGATGTTACTTCATAGGTAACTCTTTTCAAAATAATATATTAGAAGTTTTAAAACAAATCATAAATATTTATAAAATTATATTTTTAGAAAGTGCATGAATTAATTCGGGATATACTATTTTTTTTACCTTTAATTAGAAATTTCTATTTCAATATTGAAAGAGAATTCTATTGAAAATCTCCTCCTAAATAAGCGGCTCAATCTAAATTTAATTGGGTTTCGATTCGGACTCGAATAATTTTGGATGTAATTTTTAGGAATCTACAATTTCATCGTGTTTTACTAGTTTTTATAGCGATTTTGATATTATAATTGGATTATTAATTGGGTGATGTTTAATTAGTAATGAGTAGGTAGTGAGTTTGTTCATAAATTATATTAATAAATTAAATTATAACCAATAGTTGAACCCCAAGTATTTTAAAAAATATTTAAAGAGTTTAATTTTAAAATAATTAAATAAGTGGTCAATTTTGAATCCAAAGGTGGATAACAACCGTATTTTGGAGCCAATAGGTGGATGAGAAGGACATTTTGGAGCCAATAGGTGGATGAAGGGTAATTTTGTACCATTTTTAATATTTTAAGGGTATTTTAGGACCTTTTATGTTCGTTAATTTTTTTTTCTTTTCATTTTGTTTTCTTACTCATTACACATCTTTCTCCATCGAAACATTTCCTCCTCCATCTTTATCCCCACCTCTATCCACAATTTTCATTTCTCTAGTCTTTTTCTAATCCGTAAAATTCAATATCAATGTCATTTTATTGACGTCAATTATACTCTATATTATTGGTATCGTTTGACAAATATAAACTTTCTTAAATTTTGAGTGACCCATTTGATTTCTAGATCTGTTCAAACATTTCTCATAAAATTTACAATTTTGGATCAACATTCTTATGCAATCTTCATTTCTTATTTGAGTTGTCAAGAAAATATTGACTTTAAAAAAAATCGTTCTCCAAGTGGGTAAATTCGTTGGAAGGGTTTGAAGAAAATAATAGAGAAAATGGTCTAAATTCCCCTAAACTATACCTGAAATCCCAACTACACACTCCAATTTTATGGGTGTCCTATTACCCTCGTGAACTGTTTAAAACTGATATAATTTACTCTCTAAACACTTATGTGGCACAGTGTGTGTATGTCACTCTCTTAAAGAGAGTGAGGACCAAAACAAATAATAAATTTTATTTTTAAAATTTTCTTTTCTGTTATAAATCAAGCTCATGGCAGTATAAATATAAAGAGATGAAGACAAGAGAAGTAAGATGGAAGATAAGACTTTCTTCTTATTCAAGTGTGTACTTCAAATGGTGAGTGATGTCTCTATTTATAGTGTTGAGATATCACTCCCAAAGGTCACCAAATTAATAGATACATGTTTATCCATAGTGGATCATATCACCTTGGAAATATACATACATGAATACAAGTAATTCATGAATATCCAATGGACAATCCACTTAATTAGTTCAATGGATTTGTAACACTCCCCCTTGGATGTCCGTAGATAATGTACCTCGTTAAAACCTTACTAGAAAAACCCTGTGGGAAAAAATTCTAGTGAAGGAACAAGTATACACATATCTTTTGATACGCACTATTTGTTGCCTCATTAAAAACCTTGCTAGGAAAACCCAGTGGGAAAAAACCTCGGTCAAGGGAAAAAGAGTGCAACGCGTATTATACTCCCCCTGATTAAAATATCACTTAATTTCTTGTGATGATGTCTCCAATCTTCGTACATTGTGGTTGGTATATTCTTTTTCAAAGAAAAATCACACATTTCTTCAATATGGTGTGTCATTTATGTCAACCAGACGCACTTTCGACTTGCTTTATGGAGGACTTTTATTTCTTCATAGCAACATTTGCTTCATTGATCGCCAGGATATTATTGTGCCTCCACATGCAAACACATAGCGTGCTTGAGATAGAGCTTTATGCGGATTAGATAAATATTCTGCATCTGCGTAACCAAACAATTTTGTCTTTGATTCCTCGGAGTAGAATAAACCCATAAGTATGGTCCTTCGAGGATATCCAATCATGTGTTCAACACCATTTCAATGTCCTTTTATCGGGGAGAAACTGAATCTTGCCAGAAAATTTACTGCAAAACAAATATCTGGTCAAATATTGTTAGTAAGGTGCACCAGTGCCCAAGATATGGAGTTTCATCACGGAGAAGTTCTTCATCCTTCTTTTGAGATCAAACTAAATCATCACTTATGTCTAGTGATCTCATAATCATTGGGGTACTCAATGAATGTGATTTATCCATATAACATTGCATCAAAACTATGTGCACTATTAGACAAATATTTCATTTGTCAAATTATCAATCTGTAGGTCAAGAGAAAATTTTGTCTTACCGAGACATTTTCATAAAATACAAAGACAATTAGGGTCATTCTTTTGTACCCTTTTCTTCCTTGACTATTTCAATCCATATAAGAATTCTTGAGGCTTTATATATTGAAAAAGTTTCTTTCAAACTCTTATATGCTTCAGACACCTCGATTGTTTCAAGGATTTTCATATAATCTTCATTGTCTAGCTAGACATTACAATTATTCATTACATGCATTCAAGTTTTCCTATGTTGCCAGATCAAAACAAACCTCATTGCATCCACCAAAGGAGAAAACATCTCCAATAATGTCAGGATTTTTGCGACAAACCTTTATACCCCAAGGCACAAACCGTATTTGATATATTACGGTTATACTATCGCATATTAATTTATTTGTACCCCACTGACATTATACCTTGATTGATGGACTACCAGTCCAAAATGTCACTTTTCTAAGTGAAACAAAATATACTTGAATTGTGCATTTACTTGGCCAACTATTTATCTGTCCACACTATATGACAGATTTGAATTCAAGATCCTCGTCATAATTTATATCATTGAGCGCTACCTCATATCAAAGATACCGTCGACGGTTATTTGATATCGATTCCAACAAGACATAACTTATCGAGATCTCTTCATTTTTCATTATTTCAGGTACCTGAACCTTTTTCAAGATTTTATGAAGTGTTATGTCAATGTTCTCCTTTATAGCACTTGTCTCATTATCATGACCATATTGATCATTTGCTCCTTCCTTTTTCAAGGAATTTTATATTTGGAATCGATTGGTCTATTACGCTTCCGGCGTATCATAGACTCTGTCCTTCAAGGACTTCACATTGGAGCATTTGCAGCTGAATTATATCATAGGGTCAGTGCATTCATCTGGCAACTAATTTGCAACATTATGCAACTGAATTATCCCTTGAACTTTAAGTTCACATATTTATTTAACGAGGATCTAGATAATTCATAATTAACCTCACACATAATTTTCAGCTGTCAATCATCTCTCCCCCTAATGTTAGAAAATCTAATATTCATTCCAACCTTATTTGGAAGTTCATCTTTGTGCGTGGTGGAGCAACTAAAATCATAACCGTACATTCAATATTTTAGATGAAAATTATATGGTTCCTGACCCTGAACCAATTTTAATGGGGAAACCTTGTTGGTTTGGTGCATACATGTGTTGCTACATGTTAAATAAAATTATCTCATACCAAATTTTATTTGAGAGTTTTGTTCTCATAACCATGATTTAGCTATAATTGGAGGCATACAATTTCTGCTAAATCAACCAGCATTATCAATATAATTTCATAGTTTGGAACTGCGCTCTTAATTTTAACAATTCGAGAAAACAACCTTACAAAATCAATTTGTTAGTTGACAACAAAATACATGTGACCATCGCATAGATGCATCAATCATATAGTTGCAAATGATCCACATGACAGGTGAATGGGTTCATATTCACCCTTTTATATGTTCCAAAAATTTTAGGGAATTACAATCCCAACCTTAGCTGGTACAATGATCATTTTATCAAGAGAACAAACAACACAAGAGAATTCTTGAAGAATCTTTATTTCTTCATCATATAAATCACCTGAATTCTCAATCACGTTTGCATCACATTTAATCGGAATGGTCAACCAGTCATGCCAACTGATCTTTATTTTAGTACACTTATAATTTACTTTTACATGTGATTTTATCAGCATGTACATGTTTGTATGGAACAAACAAGAGGAAAAGTGGGGTAATCTTTTACATAAACATTTATAACCCTCTTCGGTTGTAGTGATTTATAGTCTTAATATTTATTTTCATTTCATCCGAAACTTAAAAAAGTTTCTTTTGAGACTTACTACAACCCCAATATTATTCCTCTGATAACAGCACAACTCGTTAGAGCTTGCAATTAATTTTATGTACTATCACATATTGCATGACACCATCCCTATGGTGAGCATCTCCTTCAAGGAGGAAATTATATTAATATTGTCATGGTCAAAATCATTACGAGCAAGACGTCTTTCTTGCATTACTTTTGTTGTACCATAGGTACACAACCAATGACAAATTTGTATTGCCACACAATAATGACTACAATCCTTATAGGCAAGAACTATTTCTTTCTTTTGCCCTTTCGGTAGTTCATACAATAGTGACGTATAAAACGTACAATACAATTAGCCATTTCTGCCAAATAAAATTTATTTCCTCTCAAATCTCCCGTAGAGATGAGAAGTGACATGTATCATTTTTTCTCAAACCTTCCATAGAGGTGAGTTGTGGCATATATCCAACCCATAATGATTTTATCACATCTGGACCCATTCTCTTATAGAATGGTCGAGCATTCACCATACTCATCACAAGTCACATTCTCTTCAAGGAATGAACTAATTATTTATTTGTATTTCATAAATTTGCATTATAAGCACATTGTCATGGCTTTAAAATTCATCATATTTCCTTGACACACCTCAACATCACTTTGAAAGATTGAGTGTACCATCACTTTATCTTCTTGTATCATGATTGAGGATTTATAAACTTGTCAAGTTATTGGGTCGACAACATTCACAAGTCCAATGTCCTTTCATACCATTTTGATAATGAAAACTGCCTTCACATTTCGAAGGACTATTTGGAAAACCCATAGTGTTCTTCCTTTTATAATTACCACAATAATGACTATTATAATTCCGTCCCTTCATGCTCTTTTTCATATTGTTAATCATTTGTCATCTTTTAGACTAACTATTTACTGCTACCACATTCATATGATAGAACTGAGCAAGTGAACATGCGATTTTAAAATTATCATATGTTGCTACCACATTCTTTTCAAGGAATGGAGCAAATTCAATAGGACGAATTTCAAGACTTTTCATCAAAGCCTTAGTCATCATTATATCATCACTATGGTTCATTGACTCAAACTCAATGTCTTATCCATATAAGGCGTGTTATGCCATAATTCTATGGGACTTGATCCCAATCACGGTGCATCAAAACACAAATTGATGTCTTACCCTTTTGGTGTGATAGAACTTGAATCTATCGTCTTATCCTCAAATATTATTATTATGGTGCATCCGGACTTTAACCTGATGTCTTACCCTTTTGGTACGATGAAACTTGAATCCATTGTCGTACACTTAACCAACGGTATAACAAACCGAAGTACAACATGACTCACCCTTTGAGTCTTTCAAAACAATCAAAATAACTTCAAATTCATGCTATTAAAATTTTATACTTTCTTCTATTTAAGAAATTTTGTATAGCATTTCATATTCAACAAATAGTAGTAAATGTCTTTGGTTCCTGATAATTGTTAGTGCCTGAATACTATTTTTATTCTAAATCATAAAAATATTCTAGAAAATACATACCTGATTTTATGCATATAATACCTTAATTCTCATAACGAGATCAACCAAAACATGAGTTAAAGAAAAACTAAAACTCAATCTTAATTGACTAGAGACTCGTGCTGATAAGGTGTTATAAAATCAAGCTCATGGCAGTATAAATATAAAGAGATGAAGACAAGAGAAGTAAGATGGAAGATAAGTCTTTCTTCTTATTCAAGTGTGTACTTCAAATGGTGAGTGATGTCTCTATTTATAGTGTTGAGATATCACTCCCAAAGGTCACCAAATTAATAGATACATGTTTATCCATAGTGGATCATATCACCTTAGAAATATACATACATGAATACAAGTAATTCATGAATGTTGACACCCAATTTTGACCCACGTCGGTATAAATTAATTATCGAGCTTCGTGAGTTTTTCAAATTATTTAAGTTAATTAGTTTATAAATCTTGCGAAAATAAAAAATAAAAAATAAAAAAAATATAGGAAAATATATATATATATATATATATATATATATATATATATATATATATATATATATATATATATATATATATATATATATATATATATATATATATATAGTACATGGATTTTATGCTACTTATCATAACTTTAGATAGTATATATATGTTACATAATTGTGTATATAGTTTGTATATTTTATGATTATTCAAGAACCCTCTAAGATATACATTTAAATATTTTATTAAACTAGTTTAATTTAAATTATAATTATACTTTAATCACTTTTCACGATTTTTATAATTATTTTACTAAAATAAAGAAGCTCATTGGTTAATTAATACAAAATCGTTTTGTTTAAGGATTCGGCCAAATTCATCTTTTTATTTTAATTGGTTATTTATTTGATTGATCAAGTTTCCCTTCCCAAACCCAATATTCACCAGCCCACCTTAACTTTTAATTCCCCCAGGCCCAATTGACCTCCCACCCCATTATTATTTTTTTAAAAAAACCAACCCACTTCAACTCCCTTTTCTTTTAACCCGGCACAAAATATTTAAAATACCCAACCCATCCTACCGACCCAACACCCGTTTGACCCGACCCCAAATTCCCTTTCTTCCCCCTTTCAACCCCACGTTTCTTCAGAACAAAGCCCAGAAAGCAAATTCCCAGGAAGAAACGTCCAAAATAGAAGCCAGCATGCGATTCCCAGCAAAACCCGCGTCTCCCCCCACGCTCTCTCTCCTCCTCTCATTCTTCCTCTCTCTAGCGCATGGAAGAACGAGATCACCCAAACGAGACCCACTCAACAAAATTCCCAGAAGCCGCGTACGAGAACAGAGCCTACGCGCGGAAGTTCTCAGAAAACAGCCCTCTTGTCTTCCTCACCCGCGTTTACCCCATGCTCTCTCCCTCCTCTCTCCCAACGTCTCTCTGGAAGCAGTACGTCTCCAGCAATAACAAGATGATAACACGAAGCGCGCAAGGACAACGGGTTAATCTCGACCCTCCACCTCTCTTCCCGCTCGAGTCGTCCTTCCGGATAAGGGGGGAATTCGAATTTCAAATGGAATGGGCCTGAAGGTAGTGGCCAGCCCTCTTCATCCGAAAAACCCTAAATTTTTCCCTCTATATAAACCCCCATCCCTTTTCAAACCGGGGTTGGACGGTTTTTGGTGGAAAACTTAGATCGAAAATTTTAGATTGGATTTTTGGGGGATAGAATCGCAACACAGAGTGTTAGAGATTTGGTCGGAAATTTTGGGTTGAGAACTGTTGGAAGGAAGTCTCTGTTTTCCTTCCTGTTACTGTCGCATGAACTGAAGAAATTTTGAGAGTTGGAAAATTGGTTAGGTCTTCGTTGAGAAGTTGTCTGTGGGAGTCGAAGTTTTTCTTTCGAAGTTGAGCATCTTTGCTTAGCGCCAAAACATTAAGCAAGTCGAGAAACATCTCATCAAACACCTTGAAAACGACTGACAGGCGAGAAAGTTGGTAAGGTGCTGTGTTCGAGTCGTCGCCTCCCTCCTGCTCACCGTCCCTGTTCCGCTGCTCGCCGAAAGGTAATACCCCTTTCGTCTACGTTTTCTTCGCTGCTTCCTCTGTTATTCCGTCCTTGGTGCCAGTGTTTTTTTTTGTTGATGTCGGAAAAGACTTGTTACATAGCCGTTTAGGCGTATTATTCTGGGGTCTGCTTTGTTGTTTATTAATATACGTGTGCTTGATCGTCCTATCTGTTTAGTCATAATTTTAAGTTAAAATCGGTATGGTTACGATTGATTTGAGGGTTCTTTGTTTCGTCAAAATTTAAGTCTGCCGAGGTTTTCTTTTGGCATAAATACGATATTTTGCGAAGTGTAAATGAATTCGAATGCGAGTGTATGTTGCATTTGACTCGTTAATTCTTTCATCAACGTCTGTTCGTTGGATAATGTGTAGGTTGTTCGTGCTGTTGTGTGTTTAAAGATAGTTCTTTTTTCTGTTCTCTTCACTCGCTTCGTCTTAAGTTCAATTTGATGGCTGCCTTACATCGACTTAAGTTCAGTTTTGGTGGGGCTGGCAAGTAGTGTAAGATGTATTTTGAGCTGGATGTTGTTTCTTTTGTCGTTACTCTGTTCGGATAATCCGTCTTGTGTGGTTGCCTCCCTAGGAGTGGTCTCAATCTTGATCCGAATGAGTTTGTGTTGCTTTATATAGCGAAATCTCTCCGAAACTTAGGTGGGGAATCTTCTAGTTTCTGAAGCATAAATGATTTACTGGTTTTAACAACATGGGCATTTCAATCAAATTTAGCTACTTGTTTCTAGCTAAGTCTGTTTCTTCAAACACGAGTTGGAGGTTATCAATTATTTTGTATAAAGACTTCTACATGTTCGGATTTGCAGCATATCTCGTGTGTTTTTGTTGTGTGTTTGATTTGGGTTGAAATGATTTACATAGTCTTAAATATCATTAACATTGTTGGATATTGTTTTTTTTTTTGGTCATTTTATGAGTAGTTGACTAGTACTACATGTTACAGAAGCATTGTTGTGTTTGTAAATTTCGTTTACCCTAGTTATTTATTCAAGATGCGTGTTACTAGTTCATCTTTCACGTACTAATCCAGTTCTACTTTGTTGCATGGGAAACTTCTTCTCGAGTCCATTTTGGGACTCCCCTTTATCCATCCTTCTCCGTGCATCTCGGAAGGGCCATGAAGGCTCGGAGAAATTTTCATTGAGTCGACCCATCGAGGCAAACGTAGAAAGTCAAACGCCTTGAAGATTGAAGGACTTGAAGAATTGGATTAGAGATATTTTTTATTTTATTTATTTCTTTTTTGCATTTTCATTTGTATGGGCATAAGTCCTTGTCGCTTTATTTTTGTATTTTATTTCGTATATTTAGACTAGGACAGGTGATGAATGGGTTAAAAAACCCAAAAAAAAATAGGTGGGTCCAAAACTCGATCAAGGAGAACAGAAACCGAGTTTGGACCCAAAAATCTCTCTCTCTCTCTATCTCGTTTTACTACTTGTTTATGTTATATTTTGATTGCCGTTAGCTTAGGTTTAGAAACTCCAAACCCCTCGTAGAAACGCCTATCTATTTTATCCAAATTTGAAACTAAAATTAAATCTTAAAACAACAAATATTCCAAATTCACAAGTATGTTTAGAGTTCAGATTTAGAGAGTTTAACTTTAACAGAATCTTAAAACAAGAATATTTCGTAAGTTCGTTTAGAGTTGAGAAATCTAGCTTTAAAAATTGCAAAAGTTAAAACATAATAGTCAAATTGTTAATCGCCGGAAAACCGTAGTAAATGGAGCGTCTTAGGTGCTTTCTTTTGAAACCTTCCTAAGACGCTAATAGGAATCCCGAACCCTTAAAAGTTTTCAAACAATTTTCTGTTTAATTATTTGAAACAAGTTTTCTTAATTTTCTCAAAATTAAGTGGCGACTCCTAAAAGTCGAAAATATCTTCAAATAAAACAAACCCTTTCGAAATCATTTTTCCGATAAAACAATGAATATCCAATGGACAATCCACTTAATTAGTTCAATGGATTTGTAACATTTTCATAAATATGTGTATTTTTAATTATTCTTTTTTTCTTATTTATTTCCTTTCTTCTTCACAACAACATAAACCAAGTCTCTCCATCACTCACCTTCTCTATGTTTGGATTCACCATGGAATTTCATTAATTCTTCTTGATTCTAGAATTTTGTTTATTCAATTTCTACACGAAATCAGAAAATTTTGAAAATCGGCTCCTTCTTAATATTATTAAAATTCATAATCATCATGTCTTATCACATGGCCTAATGGATTAGCAAATTCTTATCTTGTTTTTTTGGAGCCCTAGTTTAGTAATTTAAATTCAAGTTCAGAAAGAATTTTGGGTTGTCAACGAAATCCATACGTGATTTTTGAAATAGAAATGAAAAGATCCATTGTAATGTATCCATTACCTCAATTTGAAGAATTCAACAAATTCATCCATGAAAATAACTTGAGTATCAATCAAATAGTAGATGAAACGGTTAGAACTAAAGTTCTTACTAAATTTTTGTAACGACCTGTTTAGTCGTTTTGAGCAGCAGATTTTATTTCTGGAAAAACTGGCTGAGACGACGGATCCCATGACGGACCGTCATGGGCACGACGGACCGTCGAGGGGGTTTCGTTCCAAAACACTTAGAATTCTGAAATTTGGGTACTGAAATCGACTCTCTGAACTTCGCGACGAAATGGCAGGACGGACCGTCACAGGCGTGACGGGCCGTCACAGACCCTTAGTAAAAATTTAGTCTCTGAACTCTGTGACGGAAGCAGCAGGACGGACCGTCGCAGGCACGACGGGCCGTCACAGGCTGCGTAATCCCAGGCTGGGTCGGATTTCTGTTAAATGTTTTAAGAGGCGTTTTGGACTATTCCTGCTATAATTATAAATTTGGTGGGTTAATGTTAATAATTTAACTACTTGGGGGTTAAAGGAGATAACCTTGAATTAATTAGTGGGTTATTCTATCATCTTTTATACTTAATTACATGCTAATTAGGGTAAAAGAAAGAGGGTTTGAATAAGAAAAATAGAAAGAACAGCGAGAGGGAGAAGAACGATCGAGAGAGAGAGGAGAAACGAAGAGGAAAGCAAAGCTTTGGAAAAGTAGATTTCTTGATCACGAATTCTTCGGTGGAGGTAGGTTATGGTTTATGCTATTTGTAGTAAACTCTCAATAGCGAATGATATGTATTGGGTAGTGTTGTAAACCCTTCTATATGCTTAATTGTATGCTTGCATGAATGTGATTATATAATTGTGATAAATAAGCATGATGAGGCTATTGACTCCTAAATCTTGAAAAACCCTAATCTACTTTGTTAATGATGATGCCTTGGTATAAAAGAGGGCTTAATGAACAAAAGTAGTGAGATTAGGGGATCGGGTGTCACGTTCTGGCACCAGGATAGAATATGGATCGGAGTGTCACGTTCCGACACCAGGATAGTATATGGATCGGGTGTCACGTTTCGGCACCAAGATAGAATATTATCGGAGTGTCACGTTTCGACACCAGGATAGTATATGGATCGGGTGTCACGTTTCGGCACCAGGATAAAATATGGATCGGAGTGTCACGTTTCGACACCAGGATAGTATGAGGAGGATCGGAATGTCACGTTCCGACACCAGGATAGTAAAGAGAATGAATCTTGAAAAATGTTAAAATACTCAATTCAATGAACCTATTTCCCAAATGAGTGTGGTATTGAGGCTTGAGTTCTCATGGGTGTACTTGGCGTTAATTATTTATGATTATAGAACTTGATGTTGCTATCTTTTAAGTATTGTAGTTGGTTTTTATGATATTATCTGATATATACTGTTTTCTATTTTGAGTTGGCCGATGATACCTACTCAGTACTTGTGTTTTGTACTGACTCCTACTTGTATGTTTCTTTCCTTGTTATTTGTGGAGTGCAGCAAACATACCGTCGTCTTCAACTCAACCGCAACTCTAGCCAGTCTTCATTACACCGGATTTCAGGGTGAGCTAATGCTTCTAGCTTAGACTGGATCTTCTTCTTCATGTCTTGATGCCTTGAAGTTCCGGCATGGACTAGCTTTTATTTATTCTAGCTTCCTAGATACTCTTAGAGTTAGTAATTTGAGGATAGATGTTCTTGTGATGAGGACTTCCAGATTTTGGGGATAATAATAGTTATTGAGTTTTAGAAGTTATTTAATCAATGTTCATTAATGATATTTAAGTCTTCCGCATTACTTTCTGTTGATATTATATTGAAATGTTGGGTTTTGTATATGGTCATAGGAGGGTAAGTGTGGGTGCCACTCGCGACTCGATTTGGGTCGTGACAAACTTGGTATCAGAGCATTAGGTTCGTTGGTCTCATCACACAAGAACGAGTCTAGTAGAGTCTTAAGGAACGGTAGGGGGACACCTTTACTTTTCTTTGAGAGGCTATAAGACTTTAGGAAAATTCCATTCTTTCTTTCTTTCTTTCGTACTATTACTTGGATCCAATTGGTATCTAGGTGATACAAATGGTATCTGACCATCTTCACTCTATTTCGCAGATGGTTAGAACTAGAGCAACGACTGCACCAACACCAACACCGGCAAGACAAGATGTGTCTGAGCCAGCCACTGGGGCTGTAGCTCGGGGAGGAGCAGTGGCAAGAGGCCGAGGTAGAGGTCGTGGGAGGACGTCCTCTAGAGGAAGAGGACAAACACCTAGCCCATTTGGTACTAGGGCAGTGACTTCTCCACCGACTAAGGAAGTGATAAGAGAGGGTGGGGAAGGGGAGAACGAACAAGTGCAGAATGAGGAATTACCACCCCAACCTACCCCAGAGATGATTAATCAGGTTCTTGCTTATCTTAGCGGGTTATCTGATCAAGGCCAGACACCTCCAGTGTTTTCTGCACCAGCACCCCAGGTTCCGGAAGTACGACAGGCCGCTGCTGAGGCTCCCCGCATGGATGCCTCATTATAAATTGGCACGTTTCCTCGTTTGACTACAAGGCCTATAATGACAAACGATCAGCATGAACTTTTCAGTAAGTTCTTGAAATTGAAACCTCCAGTCTTCAAGGGTGCTGAATCGGAGGATGCCTACGATTTTCTGGATGACTGTCATGAGCTACTACACAAGATGGGTATAGTAGAAGGATTTGGTGTTGAGTTTGTGACCTATCAGTTTCAAGGGAACGCCAAAATGTGGTGGCGGTCACAGGTTGAGTGTCAACCAATAGAGGCACCACCTATGACTTGGTCATCATTCTCTAGCTTGTTTATGGAGAAGTATATACCCCGTACTTTGAGGGATAGGAGGAGAGATGAGTTTCTAAGCCTAGAGCAAGGCAGGATGTCGGTTACTGCTTATGAGGCTAGGTTTCGTGCAGTTTCCAGATATGCCACCCAGTTTTGTTTCAGTCCACAAGAACGGATTCTCCATTTTGTGAAGGGGTTGAGGTCAGAGTTGCGGATTTCAGCCTTACAGGTAGCGGCTACAGCGAAATCCTTTCAGGAAGTGGTCGACTTTGTGATAGAGGTGGAGGGAGTGAAGCCAGATGACTTCACCCTGGCATCGACATCAAAAAGGTTCCGTAAGGGAGGTGAGTTTAATGGCTCTTACTCTAGAGGACAGGGTTCAGGAGGTTAGTCAGTCCGACCAATTCAGTCCTCACTACAGACTGTAGTTGGGGGTCCACCTCAGACCGGTCAACATTTCTCTGAGGTTGGAGGTTATTCCCAGACCTCGTCATTCTCACAGAGACCGATGCTTGAATTCAGAGAGTGTTATGGATGTGGGGAGACTGGACACATTAAGAGGTATTGTCCAAAACAGAGTTACAGACCTCCAATAGTCAGAGGTAGAGGTGGTCATGGAAGAGGTCGTCATTCTGGAGGACGTGGTGGTCGAGGTAATGGTGGTCACCAAAACGGCCGGGGTGACGGGCAAACTGGAGCCACTACAGCACAACATGGTAGGGGTAACGAGCAGACAGGCGATAGGGCCCATTGTTACGCTTTCCCTGGGAGATCTGAAGCGGAGACATCTGATGTTGTCATCACAGGTAATCTTTTTGTTTGTGATTGCATGGCTTCTATATTGTTTGATCATGGATCCACATTTTCTTATGTATCTTCTTCATTTGCTACTGGTCTTAATTTACCTTGTGAATTACTTGACATGCCTATTCGTGTGTCTACTCCGGTGGGTGAGTCTGTGATAGTTGAAAGGGTATATAGGTCTTGTCTGGTGACATTTGTGGGGAGTAATACTCATGTAGACTTGGTTATCTTAGAAATGGTTGATTTCGATGTAATTCTGGGTATGACTTGGCTTTCTCCGAATTTTGCGATCTTAGACTGTAATGCAAAAACTGTAACGTTGGCCAAGCCTGGGACAGATCCATTAGTGTGGGAGGGCGACTACACTTCCACTCCGGTTCGTATCATCTCCTTTCTTCGTGCTAAGAGAATGGTTAGTAAAGGGTGTTTAGCTTTCTTGGCACATCTCAGGGATGACACTACCCAAGTACCTTCAATTGAGTCGGTTTCGATAGTCCATGAGTTTCTGGATGTGTTCCCTGCAGATCTTCCTGGCATGCCACCGGATAGAGATATTGACTTCTGCATCGATCTGGAACCGGGTACTCGCCCCATTTCTATACCCCCTTATAGAATGGCTCCCGCGGAATTAAGGGAATTAAAGGCCCAACTTCAAGAGTTGTTAGGTAAAGGTTTCATTAGACCAAGTGCATCCCCTTGGGGTGCTCCTGTTTTGTTTGTGAAGAAGAAGGATGGAAGCTTTCGGATGTGCATAGATTATAGACAACTGAATAAGGTAACTGTTAAGAACAAGTATCCTCTTCCTCGCATCGATGATTTGTTCGATCAGTTACAAGGTGCTTGTACCTTCTCAAAAATTGATTTGAGATCCGGTTACCATCAATTGAAGATACGGGCAACGGATGTGCCCAAGACTGCCTTTCGGACCAGGTATGGACATTATGAGTTCTTAGTAATGTCTTTTGGGCTTACGAATGCCCCTGCTGCTTTCATGATCTTGATGAATGGGATTTTTAAGCCATATCTGGATCTCTTTGTCATTGTATTCATTAATGATATATTGGTATACTCAAAGAGAAAGAAGGAACATGAGGAGCACTTGAGAATTGTATTGGAAATGTTGAGGGAGAAAAAGCTTTATGCCAAATTCTCAAAGTGTGAGTTTTGGCTAGATGCAGTGTCCTTCTTGGGGCATGTGGTTTCTAAGGATGGAGTGATGGTGGATCCTTCTAAGATTGAAACAGTGAGGAATTGGGTAAGACCTACTAATGTGTCAGAAATAAGGAGCTTTGTTGGTTTAGCTAGCTACTACCGTCGATTTGTCAAGGGATTCTCTTCTATTGATTCCCAATTGACGAACTTGACTAAGCAGAATGTTCCATTTGTATGGTCGGATGAATGTGAGGAAAGCTTTCAGAAGCTCAAGACCTTGTTGACTACTGCACCAATCCTTACCCTGCAAGTGGAAGGTAAGAATTTCATTGTCTATTGTGATGCATTCTATTCGGGTTTGGGTGCAGTGCTAATGCAGGAGAAGAATGTAATTGCTTATGCTTCAAGGCAATTAAAGGTGCACGAACGCAATTACCCGACCCATGATTTGAAGTTGGCCGCGGTAGTATTTGCATTAAAGCAATGGAGGCACTATTTATATGGGGTTAAGTGTGAAGTCTATACGGATCATCGTAGCCTACAGTATGTCTTTACTCAAAAAGACTTGAATTTGAGACAGAGGAGATGGATGGAACTACTGAAGGACTACGATATCACTATTCTGTATCATTCGGGAAAAGCTAATGTTGTGGCAGATGCTTTAAGTAGAAAGGCAGGAAGCATGGGAAGTCTAGCTCACTTGCAAGTTTCTAGACGCCCATTGGCTAGAGAAGTTCAGATTCTGGCTAATGACCTTATGAGGTTGGAAGTAAATGAGAAGGGAGGATTTTTGGCTTGTGTGGAGGCAAGATCTTCCTTCCTTGACAAGATTAAGAAAAAGCAGTTTACTGATGAGAAACTGATTCGGATCCGAGATAAAGTTTTGCGAGGAGAGGCTAAAGAAGCAAAAATCGATGAGGAAGGTGTTTTGAGAATTAAGAGAAGGGTATGTGTACCTCGCGTCGATGATTTGATCCACACTATTCTTATAGAGGCTCATAGTTCAAGGTATTCTATACATCCTGGTGCAACCAAGATGTATCGTGACCTAAAGCAACATTTTTGGTGGAGTAGAATGAAGCGTGACATTGTGGAGTTTGTCGCCAAATGTCCAAATTGTCAGCAAGTAAAGTATGAACACCAGAGGCCTGTAGGAACACTTCAGAGAATGTCCATTCCGGAATGGAAGTGGGAGAGAATCGCAATGGACTTCGTGGTTGGTCTTCCAAAGACAATGGGTAAGTATGACTCTATTTGGGTGATTGTTGATAGGTTAACTAAGTCTGCTCATTTCTTTCCGGTCAAGGTAACTTACAATATAGAGAAGTTAGCCAAACTTTACATCTCGGAAGTTGTTCGATTGCATGGGGTTCCACTCTCCACTATATCAGATAGAGGTACGCAGTTTACTTCTAAGTTTTGGAAAACATTGCATGCTGAATTAGGTACTAGGTTGGATCTTAGTGCCGTATTTCACCCTTAGACCGATGGTCAGTCTGAGCGAACGATTCAAGTGTTGGAGGATATGCTTCGTGCATGAGTGATAGAATTTGGTGGTCATTGGGATAACTTCTTACCCTTAGCAGAATTCTCATACAATAATAGCTATCACTCAAGCATTGGCATGGCCCCATTTGAGGCACTGTATGGGAGGAGATGTAGGTCTCCCATTGGTTGGTTTGATGCCTTGAGGTTAGACCTTGGGGTACTGACCTTTTGAGGGAATCGTTAGATAAAGTGAAATGCATTCAAGAAAAGCTTCTAGCGGCTCAAAGTAGGCAAAAAGAATATGTAGACCGAAAGGTTAGAGACTTGGAGTTCATGGAGGGTGAGCAAGTCTTGCTGAAGGTTTCGCCCATGAAAGGGGTGATGCGGTTTGGTAAGTGAGGTAAGCTTAGCCCAAGGTATATTGGTCCCTTTGAAGTACTTAAGCGAGTAGGGGAGGTGGCTTATGAATTAGCCTTGCCTCCAGGGCTGTCAGGAGTGCATCCGGTATTTCACGTGTCTATGTTGAAAAGATACCATGGGGATGGAAACTACATCATTCATTGGGATTCGGTTCTGCTTGATGAGAATTTTTCTTATGAGGAGGAACCTGTTGCTATTTTAGATAGAGAAGTCCGCAAGTTGAGGTCGAGGGAGATTGCATCCATCAAGGTTCAATGGAAGAATCGGCCGGTTGAAGAGTCCACTTGGGAGAAGGAGGCTGATATGCAAGAAAGATACCCACATCTGTTTACAGATTCAGGTACTCCTTTTCGCCCTTGTTTCTTTTCTTGTGATCGTTCGAGGACGAACGATGGGTAAATTGGTATCTATTGTAACGACCTGTTTAGTCATTTTGAGCAGCAGATTTTATTTCTGGAAAAACTGGCTGAGACGACGGATCCCACGACGGACCGTCATGGGCACGACGGACCGTCGAGGGGGTCTTGTTCCAAAACACTTAAAATTCTAAAATTTGGGTACTGAAATCGACTCTCTGAACTTCGCGACGAAATGGAAGGACGGACCGTCACAGGCGTGACGGGCCGTCACAGACCCTTAGTAAAAATTTAGTCTCTGAACTCTGTGACGGAAGCAGCAGGACGGACCGTCGCAGGCACGACGGGCCGTCACAGGCTGCGTAATCCCAGGCTGGGTCGGATTTCTGTTAAATGTTTTAAGGGGCGTTTTGGACTATTCCTGCTATAATTATAAATTTGGTGGGTTAATGTTAATAATTTAACTACTTGGGGGTTAAAGGAGATAACCTTGAATTAATTAGTGGGTTATTCTATCATCTTTTATACTTAATTACATGCTAATTAGGGTAAAAGAAAGAGGGTTTGAATAAGAAAAATAGAAAGAACAGCGAGAGGGAGAAGAACGATCGAGAGAGAGAGAGGAGAAACGAAGAGGAAAGCAAAGCTTTGGAAAAGTAGATTTCTTGATCACGAATTCTTCGGTGGAGGTAGGTTATGGTTTATGCTATTTGTAGTAAACTCTTAATAGCGAATGATATGTATTGGGTAGTGTTGTAAACCCTTCTATATGCTTAATTGTATGCTTGCATGAATGTGATTATATAATTGTGATAAATAAGCATGATGAGGCTATTGAATCCTAAATCTTGAAAAACCCTAATCTACTTTGTTAATGATGATGCCTTGGTATAAAAGAGGGCTTAATGAACGAAAGTAGTGAGATTAGGGGATCGGGTGTCACGTTCCGGCACCAGGATAGAATATGGATCGGAGTGTCACGTTCCGACACCAGGATAGTATATGGATCGAGTGTCACGTTCCGGCACCAGGATAGAATATGGATCGGAGTGTCACGTTCCGACACCAGGATAGTATATGGATCGGGTGTCACGTTCCGGCACCAGGATAGAATATGGATCGGAGTGTCACGTTCCGACACCAGGATAGTATGAGGAGGATCGGAGTGTCACGTTCCGACACCAGGATAGTAAAGAGAATGAATCTTGAAAAATGTTAAAATACTCAATTCAATGAACCTATTTCCCAAATGAGTATGGTATTGAGGCTTGAGTTCTCATGGGTGTACTTGGCGTTACTTATTTATGATTATAGAACTTGATGTTGCTATCTTTTGAGTATTGTAGTTGGTTTTTATGATATTATCTGATATATACTGTTTTCTATTTTGAGTTGGCCGATGATACCTACTCAGTACTTGTGTTTTGTACTGACTCCTACTTGTATGTTTCTTTCCTTGTTATTTGTGGAGTGCAGCAAACGTACCGTCGTCTTCAACTCAACCGCAACTCTAGCCAGTCTTCATTACACGGATTTCAGGGTGAGCTAATGCTTCTAGCTTGGACTGGATCTTCTTCTTCATGTCTTGATGCCTTGAAGTTCCGGCATGGACTAGCTTTTATTTATTCTAGCTTCCTAGATACTCTTAGAGTTAGTAATTTGAGGATAGATGTTCTTGTGATGATGACTTCCAGATTTTGGGGATAATAATAGTTATTGAGTTTTAGAAGTTATTTAATCAATGTTCATTAATGAGATTTAAGTCTTCCGCATTACTTTCTGTTGATATTATATTGAAATGTTGGGTTTTGTATATGGTTGGTTCGCTCACATAGGAGGGTAAGTGTGGGTGCCACTCGCGACTCGATTTGGGTCGTGACAATTTTACCTTTCCAATTGATAAACTTTTGATGTTTGCAAGAAGATGAAAATGATGGAAAAAATATTATTCAATTGTAAAATAAAAGATAATCAAAGATTTATAACTTTACCTTTTAACAATAAAATTTGAAATTTCATAATTGTGATTCCATAAATGTAAGTTTAAAACTAGCATAAATAAAAAACTTAAAACTTTTATCTTCAATGGCAAAAAAAGGAAAAAGAAAAGAAGAAAGAAAAAGAAAAGAAGAAAATGGCTGGAAAGAGAAAGAAAAAAATATAAAAGAAAAATAAAACAAAGAAAGATATCATAATTTTTTTTATTAAAAATTAATATATATGATGTGGCAGGCGAGTGTGTTCACTCTCTAATAAAAATCTGGGTGTGACCTTTTAGGGGGCTATATATTTCATTTTTAAAATGTATAGAGGGGTATTAGGACCCCCGAAAAATATGAGTGTATAGTTGAAAATCCAATAATAGATTAAGGGGACATTTGACTATTTTCTCAAAATAATATGAATATTATAATGAATTTTCTTCTTTAAAGTGACTTAAAAAATTGTTGTAGTGAAGAAGAAGAAGAAAAGAAAGTATTGAAGGTTAGAATAATGGTGAACAACAAGGAAGAAGAAAGAGAGGGGTGAGGTATGCATTTATAAATTAATCAATCGATATAATTAATTTTCAAAAGTGTTTAAGAAAAAATAGTGAATAAGTAAGAAATAAATTAAAATCTATGACATGGTGCCTACATAGTTATGATGTCGCACTTACGTAGCTATGATATGGCGGGTGACAGTGATATTATAGTCTCGGGGTGAAAAAATCACTTCATAGATGTTAAGGTGGGTATTTAAATGCCCGTATAGTTTGAGTACTACTAAAGTCAATTATCCGACCAAGTTCAGGGAGGTTTTTATGTATTTTCTCTTCTTTTCTTAATGTGATGTGTGATGATTTCTAAATTTTGATCTAAAATAAGTTATAGATATTTGTGTGATTATAAATTATTTTATTGAGGATAAAATACGCATTTTAAAGTTTTATAGTTACTATGTATAAAAGTATATCATTTTTTTTGGAATTGATTAAAAAAGTGAGTCATATAAATGAAACAAAGAAGTACAAAATAAGTTGATTACATATATATAGTTGTCACAAAATCGACAAAGCGATGATACCTACGTCAATCTCACTCAGGAACGATTTAATAAGATTGGGGGCCTAAAGCGAAACTTTAAAGAAGGGCCCTAATATTTCTTTTTTTTCATCACATATACTTTATTTGAAATCTATTTTCTACCTTTTTAGATGCGAAGTCATTATTTATTATTTTATAATCAATTTGTTTTAATAATTCTTTTTTCAATTGATAACATAGCGAATACATTCAGTCTCTCTTGAGACATCATTGAATTTAAATAGGATTTAATCAATTTTAGTTTTGAAAACTTCTTTCGGCTGAGGCAATAGCTACATGAACTGTTAACACCAATCTATAAGCAATATGTTTATTTGGAGAAAAGAATCAAATGTTTTATTTGATTGAGTATTTCTTTTAGATAATTATCTTATCTTGTATATTATTTCTCTTAACGCTTTTAATTTTTTTTTTAAAATCTAAACTATCAATATCAGAATAACCATTATATGTTAAAAGAAGTTCAAGGTTAAGACAATGTTTTCTTTTAAAAAAAATATTGATCTCAATTTACTACTATATAAGAACCCAAAAATATTTTCATATGCTTTAATTGATTCAAATATATTTTGAAGTGAAAAAAATAGTTTGATCTACTCTCTCTCTCTCTCTCTCTCTCTCTCTCTCTCTCTCTCATATATTATTGAACTCTAATTTCAAGGAATTTTGTGACTTCGTTATCTATATTTTCATCAAATTATTTCTTACGAAATTCAGGTTGTATATTCATCTCATACACAATTTTCTTGGTAGAAATCATAACACTTATATATATAATTTTCTTTTTAAAAGATGATATTATTTTTTTTAAAAAAAATAATTTAAAATGGACCAAAAAATATATGGAGCCCCAACCAATTTCCAGCCTAGGGATTAAGTTGACCCCGATCTCACAATAGGTAAATCAATCCAAAATAACTTAATCATACATAAAAACATGAAAGATAACAATCAAGACTATAACAACTCCTTTTATAGAACTGTAATTTTTTTTGGAGAAAATCCATACATGCCATGAATTGAAAATACAACTTGACCCGTCTCAGGTTTGGACTTTACTTTCTATACACACCTTTAAAAATAACATCCGATTTATATATATATATATATAGATAATATTGGACAGTGTACCCCTCTAATCGGTACAAAATATAATGCATTATATACGGATGTGCAACTCTGATCTCAATCAATTAATTCACATTTAATATGAAATTGTGGTATAAAATCAGGGTTTGAACATGCCATATGAATCTTGATAAGAAATTGTGATATGAAATCAATATTTCGATATGCCATTTCATGCTGTATTCATCTCATGAAATTCCAAATTCTCCAAAAATCACAATCTAAAAATTCATTTATGATTTGTGATTTTTTCAATAACCCACAAATTTATATATTATGAAAACAACTCTTATATATATATATATATATATATACTAACCAATTATTTCATATGTAAATAATTTTTTTAACTCATATCATACTTTTAAAACCATTATATATCTCATATAATAATTATTCATTCTATCATAAAATTTATTATTATTTCAAATTAAATTTTATTTTATCTTTTATATTTATCAAATTTATTATCTTTTATCAAATATGTTTATCAATTAAATTGACCAATAAATAACTTGAATTAGCATGTTCACGTAATTAACCGAAAATTCTGGAGAAATTTTGATTAAAGAATAAAAAAAGAGAGAGGGTACTTCTGCTATTTCCAAAAAAAATAATATTATACGACTGTGATGCTAAAATTTTTGGCCGAAAAATGATTTAATAGTCATTTTAAACATGACTAAATACTAACATAAAAAACAATTACGGGTGTGTTGGATACCAATGAATGAAAAATGGTTTTCTAGAAAAGAAAGTAGATTTTTGAATTATTTTCTTATGTTTGATTGGTGAGTAGAAAATATTTTTTAGAATTTTTTTTAATGTTTGATTTATAAATGAAACATATTTTTTAATTTTACTAGAGAGTAGAAAATGATTTTTGAATTAAAATTATAAATACTTTTGTAAAAAATAAATTTTATTTTTTGGGGGTGGTGGGGGTGGGGCTGGCATAGGGGAGGGGGTTTGAAAAAATAAAAAATTGAAACTTAAATCGAAAATATTTTTTAAAACAAACTTTAATTATTTATTTGGGAGGGAGGGGGTGAGGGGGGGTGAAAATTAAAATTTGAAAAATAATTTTTAAAAATAAAATTAATTTTTTTAGAGGGGGGGGGGGGCTTGAGGGGAGGGCGGGGTGGAGTGAAAATTAAAATTCAAAATTGGAAATAATTTTTTAAAAATAAAATTTAATTTTTTTTATTCTTTTTTTTTGTTGGGGAGGGGGAGGGCTGACGGGAGGGGGTGGTAGGGAAGGAAGGGGGGAACGGGGTGAGGATGGGGTAGAAAATAAAAAATTGAAGAAGGAAAATATTTGTTAAAGCTATAAATTTATTTTTTCAACAAAATGAATTGGACAATGATTCTGTAAATTCAGCAGAGGACATTGGGGATGCTCTAATCCTTAGTGTGAACAGCCCGGTTGAATCATGGATTTCGGATTCTGGTGCATCTTTCCATTCGTTTCCAAGCAAGGAGTTGTTCCAAAACTTCAAATCTGGAAATTTTGGAAAAGTATATCCTGCTGACAATAAAGCCTTAGAGACTGAAGGAAAGAGGGATGTTTGCATAAAGACCACCTCGGGAAACCAGTGGACATTGCAGGATGTCAGATATATTCCTGGGATCAAGAAAAATTTGATCTCTGTTGGTCAGTTGGATAGCACGAGATATGCAGCAGAGTTTGGGAAAGGTTCGTGGAAGATCGTGAAAGGTGCTATGGTAGTAGCTCGTGGCACCAAATCTGGAAACTTGTACACCACTGCAGGGTGTATAAACATGGCCGTTGTTGCTGAAGGTGCTTCCAGTTCATGTATGTGACATAACAAACTTGAACACATGAGTACTAAAGGAATGAAGATGCTGGTTGCAAAAGGAGCATTAGAGGTTCTGAAGTCTGTTGATATGGGTCTTTGCGAGAGCTGTGTTATGGGCAAACAGAAAAGAGTAAGCTTCACAAAGACTCCTAGAGAGCCAAAGAAAGTGCGGTTGGAAATGGTCCATACAAATGTTTGGGGACCATCTCCAGTATCATCACTTGGAGGATCCAGATTCTATGTTACCTTCATTGATGATTTCAGCAGGAAGGTATGGGTTTACTTCTTGAAGCATAAGTCAGATATGTTTGAAACTTTCAAGAAATGGAAAGCTGAAGTTGAGAATCAGACCGGTTTGAAAGTCAAATGCCTAAGGTCTGACAATGGAGGAGAGTATGACAAATCAGAGTTCAAGGCATTCTGTGCAGCTGAGGGAATCAGATTGATGAGAACAGTTCCTGGTAAGGCAAGGCAGAATGGAATTGCTGAGAGGATGAACAGAACATTGAATGAGCGTGCAAGGAGTATGAGGATACACTGTGGGCTGCCCAAAACACTTTGGGCGGATGCTGTGAGCACAACTGCATACTTGATCAACAGATGACCATCAGTTCCTTTAGGGTTCAAGATTCCAGAGGAGGTGTGGACAGGAAAAGAACTCAAGTACTCACACTTGAGGACTTTTGGTTGCACTGCTTATGTTCATGTTGATCCAGAAAAGAGAGACAAGCTTGGTGCCAAGGCTGTGAAGTGTTACTTCATAGGATATGGTTCTGATTTGTTTGATTACAGGTTTTGGGATGACAAGAACAGAAAGATCCTGAGACATTGCGACGTGACATTTGATGAGTCTGTCCTGTACAAGGACAGAGAGCAGAAGGTTCTAGAGATTACAAAGCAAGTGGAGTTGAGGTTGAGTTGGAGAAGAGTAACCTCAGAGATGTCGAAGCAGATACTCAACCAACTCCTACTGAAGAATCTAAAGTGGAGCAAGTTACACCTGAGCAGGTGTTAAGGAGATCATCCAGATCCATCAGGGCACCAGATAGGTATTCACCTTCATTACACTATCTATTGCTGACTGATGAGGGGGAACCAGAGTCTTTTGATGAGGCCATACAGGTTGAGGATTCGATCAAGTGGGAGCAAGCCATGGATGATGAGATGAGGTCACTTGAGAAGAATGACACATGGGTGTTGACTGAGTTACCTGCAGGGAAGAGAGCTTTGCTGAACAAGTGGGTGTTCAGAATCAAGACTGAACCAGATGGCAAAAGAAGGTTCAAGGATCGTTTAGTGGTTAAAGGATATTCACAAAGGAAAGGTATTGATTATGCTGAAATATTTTCTCCTGTTATGAAGTTAACCTCTATTCGAATTCTGTTGAGTATTGTTGCATCGGAGAATTTGCATCTAGAGCAAATGGATGTAAAAACAACATTTTTACATGGAGATATGGACAAAGAGATCTATATGCAGCAACCGGAAGGATTTGTGGTTCCAGGCAAGGAACACATGGTGTGCAAGCTCACCAGGAGCTTGTATGGACTAAAGCAAGCACCAAGGCAGTGGTACAAGAAGTTTGACTCCTTCATGACCAAGAGTGGATTTTGCAAAGCTGAAAAGGATCCTTGTTGTTACTTCAAGAAATACACTGACTCATATGTCTTTATACTCTTGTATGTGGATGATATGTTGATTGCAGGATCTAGTATGAGGGAGATTAAAAATCTGAAGACAAGGTTGTCTGCAACGTTTGAGATAAAAGATTTTGGGGATGAAGATTTCTCGGGATAGATCTGCTGGCACTTTAAATCTATCTCAGGAGTTGTACATTGAGAAGGTGTTGAGCAAATTCAGGGTTAATGATGCTAAACCCAGGACTACTCCATTGGCAAATCACTTTAAATTGTCAAAGGAGCAGTCATCCAAGACTGCCGAGGAGCGTGATCACATGGCACTTGTTCCATATGCTTCAGCAGTTGGTAGTTTGATGTATGCTATGGTCTGTACTAGACCTGATATAGCACATGCAGTGGGAGTAGTTAGCAGGTACATGGAGAACCCTGGGAAAGAGCATTGGTAAGCTGTGAAGTGGCTTCTGAGATATCTGAGAGGTATATCCAGTACTTCACTTTGTTTTGGCAAAGGCAAGGTGACTTTACAGGGTTTTGTGGATGCTGATCTTGGTGGGGATGTTGACTCGAGCAAGAGTACATCCGGGTACATTTACACCATAGGTGGAACAGCAGTGAGTTGGATGTCCAGGCTTCAGAAGTGTGTTTCTCTTTCATCTACTGAAGCTGAGTATGTGGCAATAGCTGAAGCTGGGAAAGAGATGATATGGATGGCAGATTATCTTGAGGAATTGGGCAAGAAGCAGAGCGAGAAGATTCTTTACTCAGATAGCCAGAGTGCCATACAGTTGGTGAAAAATCAAGTCTATCATTCGAAGACAAAGCACATCAGAAGGCAATAACATTTCACTCGTAGGGCAGTGGAGGATGGTGATATGTGCTTGGAGAAGATAGAGGGTGCAAAGAACCCGGCAAACATGTTGACGAAATGTGTTGATGTTGGGAAACTGAGGTTATGTAAAACCTTGGTTGGTCTTCTGTAGTTGTTGCTGCAGATGTTGCGGTGCGGTAAAGATGTTGATGATGAAGAGATTTTTTTTTGAGAATGTATTTTTTGGATGACTGAGTCAGTCTCTAAGTGGGAGAATTGTTAGGTAGTGGAGCCTAATTAATTTTAGGTTTTCCTATTTATTATCTATTTTAGGTTTTCCTATTTATTCTCTATTTTAGGTTTTCCTATTTATTCTCTGTAACCAAAAATACTTTGATTTATTAATATAAATATACCTCACCACCGTGGAAGTTTACTCACGAGGTGTTACCACGAAATATTGGGTTTTCTCTTTCTCTCTCTAGATCTCTCATCTCTTTCTCTTGAAAGTTCTTGTGTTCTTTATTCATCTAGTGTGTGTGCGTGAATTCGATCCTAACAGATCCCACATAGGTGTGTATGAGGAAAATTGGCATCTTTATATGGTCTAGGATAATCTCACCCTATATGCTAGTTTTGGGGTTGAGTTAGACTCAAGGTGTATATCTTTATTATCGCAATAGAAGAATATGAAATGAGGTTTAAAATATTCTGCATAAAATTTTATCTGTCCTCTATTGAGATAAAACTTAGCTTGCATCTCTATTTAGGTAGCAGGGACTTGGACACGAATATGACATTTGCATGAACAACATGCCTACCTGATATATTGGTAAAATGTAGTTTTCATTTATCCCATCAAAGGCTATTATTAATGGAAATGAGGTTTCTTGGGCTACCAAAATATTGAAAACAAATCCGTACCCAGAAATTTTAGAAATCTTTGCACACTGTTCGAATCGTTGTTGATAATGGGCCTACCCCTCTATTCTTTTCCTGTAAAATATCAAAGTTTTGTGTGTGGCAGGGTTCGTACCCGTGAAGTGTGCCTAACTACACATCATCTGTTACACCTTTACCACTAGACCAGAGCCATGTAAGTCCTTCCCCAAAAAATGAAGCTTAATCATTCTTGAAGGTCAGCTCAACTTGTTCAGCTTTTTGGTTCAATCTTATTTTCTCATGCTCAAGATTTTTTCGTTGCATGTCAAGTTACCATTTTCCCAAGAACCAACTCTAGAAACCGTTAAGACTTGTGGTTACTCTTTTGGAGGGTGGAGTTGTGGAGGAAGCTATTGGAAATAGAAGTTTGTCGACATCTACAGCCGGTTCTTTTATTATTAGTGTGAGAGAGTACTGATTCAGTTATGTCATTCAAAATCTATAGTTTTTGGCTCTCTATTTTAAGTATCAGCTTCAACGCGAGCACCCCATATTCTTTTTTTATTGTCTTTAAGGTACCCTGTCTATCTCTTACCTCTATACTGTGGACCCAAACAATTTCTTATCCAACATACTCGGTTCCTGTGGAAGTACAGGACACAATGAAGCAGGAACTTGGATGGTTTTATAGTGATTTGTATAGCACTAATGAGCAAGAAAGCATATATGTCGTTAGAATCAGCAGCTTTTGTGCAGCTGAATCATGTGTTTCTTGCTTTAGGAAAATTGCTCGGTAAATAAGCATTTTCAATAAAGCTTGCACTAGATTCTCACCTTTTTTGGCTTAGTCATATACATCAAATCTCATTGGTAATGGGTTTGATTCTTGAATCTAGTCAAAATTACATAGGTGAATGTAGAGATCAACAGTATCCTACTTGAGAGACGAACCACTTGTCATCTACAAACTAAAAGGGAATAGAGAAATAAGCTTGAGAAAGTGTCCTTCGAAGGGCAAAACCCATCCTCTCGTTGTCGATAACATAAGTGAAAGTACACGACAAACGGAAAACAGAAAACATGATATTTCCTATTTTCTCTCCTTTGGGGCTTTGATGAAAGAAAGCCTGCCAAAACCAATAAGAAAGCAGAAATTGTATGAGGTAAGACTATTTTCCTTCTTTTTTTTCGTTTTGTAAACGGATAGTTTTATGAATGCAGTTATATGTAAACTATTCCAAGTTTCCCACTAAAAAGAATGTCAAACGAGGGGTTATGTCAATCTCCAACAAGAACACGACCACTTTAGAAGTGTCCATGCCATTTAGGAACAGAATCATCACTATGATAGAAGGTACAAGTTTCTACTTCAATCATTGATGTCAATCTTCCCCCTCTTGAAGTGGTAAACATCTGCACCCCACCCATCCCCCTCCCAGAGGCAATTTCTTGGTTTCTCCCACTTGCAAGTAATTATTCCATAACAACAATCTTCTTTATTATTGCTTTCAAATTCTTGAGCGTACCATCTTTATTTTCATGATAGAATTTTGTCATTTTGGGCATTGCAATAAAGTGATGTAGTTTTAAATTGAATAGAGATAAAAGGCATGTTACACAACTTGATCGATGAGTATTTGACTTTGCATCTAATGCTCGTTTTTTTTACTGGGAAGGTGAGGAAGAGTTTCGTTGCTATGGGTAAATGGATGCCTGATAAAATATTTCACTTCCACTTACTTTGTTCATTAAAAAAGTGGTTTACCTGTCTAAGTTCAGTCAGCACTTTGTAAGGACTGAACATAAAGTGTATATCAAAAATTGTATAGAGTTCCTCTGAAGGTACTGTTTGATCTTGTCCTCAATTACATAACTCTGTCTACATAATCTCACATGTGTTTGCACTTCACATAATCATGCCAGTTTCACTACCTAATGCAACCATTTGGCGTTTTTGCATGTAAATTTTAAAATGCTTCCTCCTGCTGCTGCCCCCTGGAAGAGATTTTTCGAGGCAACTACTTGTCTAAAAATAAAAGTGGAATATTCTTTTTCAAGGCACCTTTCTTGTTAGTAACTGTATCCTTCCACAGGTTCCACATGCAAGGTCCGTTTTCTTGATATGTTGTCTTTGACTGTCCATTTTTAAAATATGTAATTGTACTTCACCAAATAAAATTCCAAGAAGAAATTTGTCAAGTCCAATATTGATCTCAAATTTTTTGTTTTATGTAGTCATATATTTTGTTCTCGTGTCTTAATTTGAACATAACCAAACTAGGCACCTTATTTTTTATCTTAATCACATTCAAATTACACTTCTATCTTGTCAGCACCATGCTTATTGTTAGGATCAGAAATAAGCAGGTGTAAACGCGGAAGCTAGCAATGCAAACATCGAAAGACCACAAGTAAGAAGACAACGAGAAATATACCAAAAGACACAAAGATTTAACGTGGTTCAGTCAATCAATACGTCCACAAAGGATATGAGCAATCCACTATAAATATGAGAGTACAATATACAGAGGGAAACAACCTCAACCAATTCACTCAGAATACATGGGAGGTTCACACAAGTGATAACGTATCAAGCTTGTGACCCACAAATTCTCCCTCTAACCAAAACTCTCAAAGCCCTTAAGACTACATTGTGAATGCTGATTAAGTTAGATGGAACATGTCTCTATTTTTTAGAGTCCTAAACCTTTTCCTACTAGAAAAAGGATTAGTCAATCCAAAACCTTTCCCTAAAAGGAAAACCTATTTATGGTAAGAAATCAGGACAAAATAAAACCCAACAAACCTCTCCCTTGGCTTGAATTTCTAACAAAATAAATTTGTCCACCTTCTTCACTTAATCTTCAACAACTTGCTTCTCGTCTCCATAATCTCCTTTGCAAAATCTATGTCTCAACACAGAGAACCTCTCTGAAACAATTTCTTAAACAAAATCTTCAATACTGTCAAAAAGGTTGCGGCTAGAACTACATCTGTCAAGATGAACACCTCTTTCTAACCTGGTTCAATCATCGTTTATCGAACCAAAAATCTGACTTCTTCATTGAATCTGTCTGTGATACCACTTGTTAGGATCGGAAATAAGCAGGTGTAAACGCGGAAGCTAGCAATGCAAACATCGAAAGACCACGAGTAAGAAGACAACGATAAATATACCAAAAGACATAAAGATTTAACGTGATTCGGTCAATCGACCTACGTCCACAGAGGAGATGATCAATCCACTATAAATATGAGAGTACAAAATACAGAGGGAAACAACCTCAACCAATTCACTCAGAATACATGGGAGGTTCACACAAGTGATAACGTATCAAGCTTGTGACCCTCAAATTCTCCCTCTAACCAAAACTCTCAAAGCCCTTAAGACTACATTGTGAATGCTGATTAAGTTAGAAGGAATATGTCTCTATTTATAGAGTCCTAAACCTTTTCCTACCAGAAAAAGGATTAGTCAATCCAAAACCTTTCCCTAAAAGGAAAACCTATTTATGGTAAGAAATCAGGACAAAATAAAACCCAACACTTATTTCCGGGCTAAGTTGATATGAAATGCATATAAGATGTATTAAGTCTGAGCCCCTAAACTTTGATCTTCTACACTTGAACATCTTGATTTTATGGGTGACATGAACCCTCAATCTTCTAAAGAAATAGAATAAGCTCTTTCGGCTGATTACCGCTTGAGGGACTGAGCATATCCATCAGATTAGTCCTTTCAGCTTAACTAGCTCTTTTAAAGCTGAAGAATTAACTGGGTGATGTTTAATGGCAAAATCGAAAAAGTTAAAGAGAGAGAATTGTAGACAGTAAAGTACCTGTATGGTTGTATCTCGTCCACCATATTCAGCTAGGTGGACGTAAACATATTGACTATATCAAGAAACTGGACCCAAGCTCAACTACCACAAATAGATTAGAGCCATTTGGTCCTTTGTTGCATATTTGACACCATAAACAAGTATCCAGCGCATTCAGTTTGATAATTTTAATGTTCTAGCAGTTATGCCAGATCTTCTTCATGCGTTTTATGTGTATGGATGTACTTGGTTAATAGGAGGAAATTGATGATCAACGCTCAAGGAAGGGGAAAAGAATGATTTCTTCGTAGTTCATGTGGCACCTTGAAAACGATTCCTTCTGCTTTTTTGGATCTAGTTGTTTCATGAAAGTGAAAAATTAACGACCATCCTAATGACTTTCTTTTTGTCTGCTTTCTTCTTAGCATGTGATTATGGTTTTATATTAAGAACAACTGATAAAATATTTGAAATCGTGCTTCGCATCTGGGACAGATACTAATATCATGGTGAAACAGAATTGGAGTCTGTCTTTGTCAAGATGGTGTATATGATGATTTACCATGTTTAAGGATCAAACCAGACTTGTACAGAAGTTGTACAAACTTCTTCGTCCTTGTTTTTTTTTCCATTTATATCATCTGCATGTTTACATTGTAAGATAGAAGACACTTTTATTATCTAAATCATATATTGGACATGTCTGCACTCGAGCAGAGGGTCTTTCAAAGACAACCCCACTACCTCCACAAGCTAGTGATAAGGTCTGCGTACACTCTACTCTCCCAGACCCCTCATGTTGGATTTCACTAGGTATGTTGTATATATTTAACATGTCTCGGAGCACGTGGATCACCTTTTTTGGCTTAGTCATCTACATCGAATCTTATTGGTAATGGGTTTGATTCTTGAATCTAGTCAAAATTACGTAGGTGAATGTAGAGATCAGCAGTGTCCTACTTGAGACAAACCACTTGTCATCTACAAACTGAAAGGGAAAAGAAAAATAAGCTTGAGAAAAAGTCCTTCCAAGGGGGAACCCATCCTCTCGTTGTCAAAGAGAACATAAGTGAAAATACACGACAGACAGAAAACAGAGAACATGATGTTTCCTATTTTCTCTCCTTTGGGGCTTTGAGGAAAGAAAACACTGCCAAAACCAATAAGAAAGCAGAAATTGTATGAGGTAAGACTATTTTCCTTTTTTTTCGTTTTGGAAACGGTTAGTTCATGATTGCAGTTATATGTAAACTATTCCAAGTTTCCCACTAAAAAGAATGTCAAACGAGGGGTTATGTCAATCTCCAACAAGAACACGGCCACTTTAGAAGTGTCCATGCCATTTAGGAACAAAATCATCACCATGATAGAAGTTACAAGTTTCTACTTCAATCATTCATGTCAATCTTCCCCCTCTTGAAGTGGTAATCATCTGCACCCCACCCATCCCCCTCCCGGAGGCAATTTCCTGGTTTCTCCCACTTGCAAGTAATTGTTCCATAATAACAATCTTCTTCATTAATGCTTTCAAATTCTTGAGACTACCATCTTTATTTTCATGACAGAATTTTGTCATTTTGGGCATTGCAATAAAGTGATGTAGTTTTAAATTGAATAGAGACAAAAGGCATGTTACACAACTTGATCGATGAGTATTTGGCTTTGCATCTAATGCTCGTTATGTTGACTGGGAAGGTGAGGAAGGGTTTCGTTGCTATGGGTAAATGGATGCCTGCTAAAATATCTAACTTCTACTTACTTTGTTCATTAGAAAAGTGGTTTACCAGTCTAAGTTCAGTCAGCACTTTGTAAGGACTGAAGGTTCCACATGCAAGGTCTGTTTTCTTGATATGTAGTCTTTGACTGTCCATTTTTAAAATATGTAATTGTACTTCACCAAATAAAATTCCAAGAAGAAATTTGTCAAGTCCAATATTGATCTCAAATTTTTTGTTTTTATGTAGTCATATATTCTGTTCTCGTGTCTTAATTTGAACATAACCAAACTAGGCACCTTATTTTTTATTTTGATCACATTCAAATTACACTTCTATCTTGTCAACACCATGCCTATTTCCGAGCTAAGTTGATCTGAAATGCATATAGGATGTATTAAGTCTAAGCCCCTAAACTTTGATCTTCTACACTTGAACATCTTGATTTTATGGGTGACATAAACCCTCAATCTTCTAAAGAAATAGAATTAGCTCTTTCGGCTGATTACCGCTCGAGGGGATGAGCATATTCATCAGATTAGTCCTTTCAGCTTAACTAGCTCTTCTAAAGCTGAAGAATTGACTGGGTGATATTTATTGGCAAAATCGAAAGGGTTAAAGAGAGAGAATTGTAGACAGTAAAGTACCTGTATGGTTTTATCTCATCCACCATATTCAGCTAGGTGGACGTAAACATATTGACTATATCAAGAAACTGGACCCAAGCTCAACTACCACAGATAGATTAGAGCCATTTGGTGCTTTGTTGCATGTTTGACACCATAAACAAGTATCCAGCGCATTCAGTTTGATAATTTTAATGTTCTAGCAGTTATGCCAGATCTTCTTCATGCGTTTTATGTGTATGGGTGTACTTGGTTAATAGGAGGAAATTGATGATCAACGCTCAAGGAAGGGGAAAAGAATGATTTCTTGGTAGTTCATGTGGCACCTTGAAAACGATTCCTTCTGCTTTTTTGGATCTAGTTGTTTCATGAAAGTGAAAAATTAACGACCATCCTAATGACTTTTTTTTTGTCTGCTTTCTTCTTAACATGTGATTATGGTTTTATATTAAGAACAACTGATAAAATATTTGAAATCGTGCTTCGCATCTGGATACTAAATATCAGGATGAAACAGAATTGGAGTCTGTCTTTGTCAAGATGGTGTATATGATGATTTACCATGTTTAAGGATCAAACCAGACTTGTACAGAAAATGTACAAACTTCTTCGTCCTTGTTTTTTTTTCATTTATATCATCTGCATGTTTACATTGTAAGATAGAAGACACTTTTATTATCTAAATCATATACTGGACATGTCTGCACTCGAGCCGAGGATCTTTCAAAGACAACCCCACTACCTCCACAAGGTAGTGATAAAGTCTGTGTACACTCTACTCTCCCCAGACCCCTCATGTGTGATTTCACTAGGTATGTCTTATATATTTAACATGTCTCGGAGCTTGTGGATCAGAATAATATGCATGAACCAACTAGTGGAAACTATTTAATGATGGATGGTAGCATCGGTAGTCTTTCTTGCTTACCTTGTTCAATTGCTATTACATCTAAAACATCAAACCTTTTAGAGTAAGGGAACATTTGTTTTATCAATTGATAAGAGACCATATAATAGCTTGTGTCAAAGCATGGAGGATCGAAGTTTTACCCAATGATATTATTAAAACATTTATCTTTGGCCTAAAACTTCTCCCCCTTAGTTGTTCCCTGTCTTTTCCAGTTGTGGTTGTGATAGTTTGAGTGAATGATATTTATTGGCAAGATCTCGCTGCTCTGAGTTGCATTACTTTCTTCCTGTGTTCAGTTGTGAGATTTTTAAGTGACTGGATCAGAAATATTTTAGTGTACATTTACTCTAACATACATGACTTCGTTTTAGAAATGTGTGAACAAGAATGCAGATTCCTGTAATAACACATGCTATTTTTCAAATCTGCACAGCCAAATTATTACTTAGCGGAGCTCCCATGGAATTTTGACTGGCTGTATACTGTACTGTTGTAGTAGCTGCTAACATGTTTATATCTCCCCTTCCAAGTGGTTAAGCAGAAATCCTCTCTACAACACTCGTCCTCGTATATCAAAGTTGATCTAATTAACCGTGTCTCTATAAAACTTATCTTTGAGTTTCAGTGCTACGTTTTAATCACAAAAGGTTCCAGAAGGAAACCTCCACTTCTACAATGTGTGATATCATCGTCGAAGTCGACTCTCCAGGATTATAGACCCAAGATTCATGAATCTCTCTTTTGGAAATATTTTATGTGTCAAACCTCACTTTCATGTCTACCTCAGACATCACATCATTATATTTTCACTTCACATATTATGTCGTCCTGCTCAACCTGAACCCTTGAGCCTCCAAAGTCCAAGTTTGTCCCCACTCCTCAAACTTACCTAATAATAAAATATACGGAAAAGGGCCTAAAATGCCATTGAAGTATTGAAAATGGTACAAAATTACCCTCCATCCACCTATTGGCTCCAAAATGCCCTTTTCATCCACCTATTGGCTCCAAAATACCCTTGTCATCCACCTTTGGGTTAAAAATTGACCACTTTTTTAATTGTTTTAAAATTAAACTCTTTAAATATTTTTTAAAATACTTGGTGTTCAACTATTGATTATATTTTAATTTATTAATATAATTTATAAACCAACGCACTACCATTTCATTACTAACTAAACCTCACTCAATTAATAATTCAGTTATAATATCAAAATCGTCATAAACACTACTAAAACATGATGAAATTATAGATTCCTGAAAATGACATCCAAAATTATTCGAGTCCGAATTGAAACCCCAATTAAATTTAGGTTGAGCCGCTTATTTAGGAGGACACTTTCTTTCAAAATTGAATTAGAAATTTATGATTAAAGGTAAACAAGTAATACATCCCGAATTAATTCATGCACTTTTTTAAAATATAATTTTATAAATATTTATGATTTGTTTTAAAACCTCTAATATATTAATTTGAAAAAAAGTTACCTATGAAGTAACATCACATAATTGAGACGTAAGAATAATTAAGATGAACATAGTCAAACTTTTAAGTTTATCAGTGATTTTTATTTAGCCACTTGAATGTATGATAATTTACTTCTATAATTTTTAAAAACACTCAATTGGCAGTAGCTTGCATTAATGATGTGACGGGTTTATTAAGAGGAATTTAATTAGTAATGGGTGGGTAATGAATTGATTTATAAATTATACTAATAAGTTAAATTATAACAAATAGTTGAGCACCACATATTTTAAAAAAAAATTAAATAGTTTAAATATAAAATCGTTAAATAAGTGGTCAATTTTGAACAAAAGGTGGATGACAAGGGTATTTTGGACCCAATAGGTGGGTGGTAAGGATATTTTGGAGCCAATAGGTGGATGGAGGGTAATTTTGTACCATTTTCAATACTTTAAGGGTATTTTAGGCCCTTTTTCGTAAAATATATCCACTAAGATCTATTTAGCGGTATTTATAAAACAAAATCATATATACTTTGGGTCATTAATCCACCCGTTTGTCAGCATAACCATTTCTGCCCATTTAAAACTGGATCAATATACTGTTTAGATGGGCTCATGAAAATTTTTATCAAAATATTTTTAGAGAGACTATTATTATTGGGCAACTTTCACATATAGCAAACAAAAATATCATATTTGTATAATATAGCAAACTTTGCATAATTGCGCTCCATAGCAAACATAAAAACTGTATAATTCGCTATACATATAAAAGTGTATAATTCGCTGGCCTAAATTGTATAATTCGCTGGCCTAAATTGTATAATTCGCTGGCCTATTTTGCTGCAATTGTATAATTAGCTTTGCATACAGTTGAATCGAATTAAAATGTATGTATATTGCATAATTATAAGTGTATAGCAAGAAGATATATGTTTTTCTCGCTTTATACAAAAACAGAAACACAATATATACACTTCTGTTTTATAAAGCTAGAAAAAATTGTATTTCACTGCAATTGTATAATTCACAATTGTATAATTCTTTGGCCTTTTTTCTCTGCAATATTTGAAGTAAAATGTTTGTAAATTATATAATTAAGTGTATAACACGAAGATATACATTTTTGCATGTGTATATACAATTTTCTCTCGCTTTATACAAAACAGAAACAGAAATTATACACTTCTGTGTATAAAGCGAGAGAGGCGAGAATGGGAGAGTGGCGAGCGAGACCTCTGGGAGAGAGACGCCTAGCAAATTTTTGCCAAGGTTTGCTATGGAGCACAATTAAATCAAACCCTAGCTATTCCATTTAATTTAGGTTATTAGTTTGCTATTTTATACAATTTTCCCATTATTATTTTGATATGTTATATATAACTATTATTAAGAAATAAATTTAATAGGTATTAAAGATTTATAAAACAAATAAATAGAAAGCAACTAAAACTTAGTAGAATTGTTGGTTTGAGTTATGATCCATATTTTAGCCCATTTAACCATATTTTAGGCGGGTAAATAACCTATTCGTTTGTTAACTCAATCCATTGAAAAAGAAAAAGAAGGTAAAATCCTCTAATCACTTGTAATATTAAAAATTATCAAATAGGTATAAATGGAATTCTCCATCTTATTCCTCAAATCAAACAAAACATTTCTACTAATCCTAAGGAGGAATACTACATTATTTTAATTACAATGCAATAATTAAGTTAATTTACATGCACTAATTGAGAGAACACTCAAGAGGAAACCCTTGAGGAAAACGTTTAATATCATTACAATAATTATAAATCATGTAATTATTTTGCACCCATTTAATCCTTGATTTGCCTGTTATATCCAAGTTTTCACTTAGCCAAGAATCTTGTTTAGTAGAATTGCAAGAAGAAGAAGTTGAAGTTGAAGACCATACACAAGCTTGTGCATTGAAATTTGTATATGAAGCAATAAATGGGGCTTTAGTCCAATCAATTTTGACAAGTCCACCTCTTGTAGCCCAATCATCTGCATTCCATAAACTTGAGTATATCCACATTGGTTGCGACTTTGGATAGGGGATACCACTTGATTCTAGATTCTTGAATTGCCTAATTGGTGTCCCATCTACTGAAAATCTGATTTTTTTTATTTTGTTTAATAAATGGGGGGTCAAAGATAAGTACTAATTAGTAATCAACATATAAGGACAAATTAATTAAGTTCAAGAAAAGTATTCATAATAGTGTTTGAAAAGACGGGGACAAGAAGTATTTATGTAGAAAAATATTTATAATCAGTGTTTCAAAAAACAGCGGCGAGAGAGGTGTTTCATGCAAAAAGTTACTTACTATAACTAGTATTTCGAAAGGCAGGACGGGTAAGTATTTACGTAGAAAAGTATTTATTATAACCAGTGTTTCCAAAAGGCGGGACGGAGGGGGGGGGGGGTGTTTTACGTAGAAAAGTACTTATAATCAGTATTTCAAAAGATGGGGTGGGGAGGTATTTTATGTAAAAGAAAAAAAGATACTTATATAATCAGTGTTTCTAAAGGCGCGAGTAAAATATTTTATATAAAAAAAATATTTATAATCAGTATTTTAAACGACGAGGCGGAAAAGGTGATTTATGCAGCACGGAGAGAGGCATAGGCATCGGAAATGAGGCGTAAGTCCCATAAATATATTTAATTTTATAGTAAAAACTACTCTGGCCAAAATGATTTTTCCATTGATATTTTTTGGTAGTAATATATCCAGTAATCCCTTAAAATTCAAAATATGATTTAAACTTATTGTCTATAAGCACTAAATTCAAAAAGTTCAATCAATATTAGTTACAGTAGAGTTGTTTTTGAATAATCAAGAAAGGTACTTAGGTGGAAATATAAAACTAATCACCACAATAAATTACGTGAAACCTTCCAATATTATTAGTAGTACTACACTAACTAATAATGAAGTTTATCAATATAAGAACGGTAGGTAAGAAAATATCAATAACAAGTAAATGTCCAAAATAGAAGTTAGTAAAATACAAGTGAAATATAATAATTGGTTTGCTCACATTTTTTTTTAGTTCGTACGAAAGAATGTTACATTTCTATAATTAACAATAACTTGACTTTAAGATTTTTTTTTATCTTTCATGAAATGATTTTTAATCACATCAATATCTATTTTAATTTTTTTAAAGAATTTAAAAATTATTTTAAAACAACTTTAAATCAAATCAAATAATATAGGGAGAAAAGGTCTCAAAAATACTTTAGCTTTGGCCGAAATTGTTGTGACGATACTAAACTTTATGGACGTATATATACCTTCAAAATACACTATTAAATAATACATAAATAAAAAAATCTTTTTTTCAAAATTCGATATCATTACAATAATTCTGATCAACATCTAAATATATTTTAGACCTTTATCCCCGTAATATATTGAGACACAAAATAAAAGGAGTGGGAGAGATAGGAACTACTTACATGATGCTTTGAGGATTCCAAAGAATAGAATATGTATGAAAGTCCTTAGTGGGGTCAAACCAAAGATAAAATTGTTGCTCTCTATCTCCCTTTCCTTGTGTGAATACATTTGTATGAAGAATATATGGGTCACCACTCAAATTCCCAAGAAACTCAAAGTCAATCTCATCATGACTTGATCCTATTGAAGATAGCTACATTTGGTAAATTCACACCAATTAAAACTCAAACTTATAAATATACTAACATCTAATCAAATATCACCATTCAACATATTATAAAACTTAGCTATATACATCAGAGTCTTTTCATATTATACGATCAAGATTATGAATCTCATATTTTAGAAGGCATAACAAAATTTTTTTTTTGGTCTATAGAATTAATGACCTGAGGGTGACGAGGTATATATATGTATACTCACAAAATCCTAATATTACATGTAGTAAAGATGAAAAAGATGACTTACATAGTATGTTGTAACGGTGCCAGCAGAGTTACCAGGCACAAGTTTGATTTTCAAATCGATCTTTCCAAATAAATACTGGTTTTTTGATCGAAAACCAGAGCCAGAGACTTTATCGAGGGAAAGGGTCATAAGTTGTCCGTTTTCGAGTATTTTAGCGTGGTCATCACCCCATGTAATATCAAAATCTTGGTTGAAATTTCCAGCCAAAGCAGAGAAGAAGAAACTTAGAATCATCAAAAGTAAGAAAGTAGTCTTCATGGTGTATGTGTTTTTGAATTGCATGTACACAATTAGGCTTTATATAGAATATATTATTATGTTATAGATGGAGGGCCTTGAGATATATATGAGGTGTGGGGACTAGTTTGTGTGGGGGTTGGTGAGTTTTCTTTTGTACATGTCTCATTTTGGCCCCTACAACTAGAGATCAATACTATAATTTACGGTACTAGAAAAATAAAATTAGCTACAAACTTATCGGTAATTCATTACGAATTTATAACTATATGAAACTAGTAAAATTATTCGCGCTTCTCGCGAGAATTTGATAGTTATAAAATAATATTTAAAATCTATCCGTCATTAAAGCTAAAACACTATACATATTATCTTACATAAGAGAATACGTAGTAACAAATATTAATAATGTAAAGGAAAATGATTATTATAACATGTTATAATATATCCTTCAATCAATCATCTTTAATTTGATTTTATAATTTATCATTTTTCCTCCGGGAAGTGTTACTATTTAATATTTTTGGCAAATTAGATGAACATCAACAAGAGATACTAAATTTTTAAATAAATAAATAATATTTATATGGACTGACAAATACTTATAACATTAACTTTGTAGAAACATAAACAATAAAGTTAAAACATATACTCAAAAAAATAATTAATATCATAAACATAAATAAACGAATGTAAAAATACACCAGGATCTATGACAATACAATGAAACAAACAGGAAAAAATTGAGTCTAGTGTCTCTTTAAGGAAATCTTTCCCCTCTAGTACGTAAGGTTTAAAGGAATAGATTCTATCATGATGGAACGATTCTATTCACAAATGTATTATACAAATATAATGGTGTCAGAGCCACTCTACAAGAAGAAAGTACACAAATATTTAATTGTGCAGAAGAAGAAAAAAAAAATCAAAATTTTTTGTTAGTTTAAAATGAGAGGAGAACCCTCTATTTAGAGACAACAAAGCGTAGTAGTGTCAACAAATACTTATTGTGCCTTATTGAAAAGTTATAACCCTTCAAAAACGTCACAACCTTTTATAAAAGTCACTATTTTTCATAAAAGTTGGAACTCTTCATAAAATTGCAACTCTCCATAAAAATAACTTTTCATAAAAATCACATATTTTAATAAAAGAGAACGACTATTTTTGAAAATAAATAAATTTAAAAGAAAATTATAGTTTGTGATGGTGCCGCCATAAGCGAACCTAGAATTCGCTTTTATACAAATATATAATTAACATAAATTATTATTTAACAAGCTACAAAATTTCATACGTTATTAATTTCCTATTTTCTAGTAAGGTAATGAGTATTTCATTAAGAAACCATACATTATTACTATGTTACTCTTAAGTAACTTTTTTGGTACATGCATTTAACTCCTTATAGCAAGAATATATAATAGGATAATTTTAAGAAAGAGCAATCAAACATTTTTTTCATTTCAATTTATTCGGCATTATTTAGTGAAAACACATAATTTAAGAGTGTGAAAAATTACTCTTAAAATTGAAACAAAAAACTATCAAAAAAAATATATAAATATATATATATTTCAAATGAAACAAAATCACATTCAAATAACAAATTGAAACGAGGAGTAGCTCCTAACAAATCTTGATGATAAGCATTCCACGAAAGACCTTTACGAGCTAGCAACATTAATGTTTATAATTTATTTACTTCCACAACGAATTATAATGTTTAATTAATTGAAGCTATTAGTAATGATTCAAGAATTAAAGTAAATCTTGGAATATAGTGCCAACGTATTCATAACTTATCTACGTGCATGCATAAGTGGAAAAAAAAAAAATCAAGTTGATTAATTGGATGGCGTGTCATCATTATCTTTAATCATCACTATGATATACTCTCTCTATTCAATTTTTAATTCTCTTGATTTTCTATTTTTAGAGTTAAAGATAAAAAAAATTGATTAATATTTTATGATATAATTTTTCATCATAGGATATGACATAATATATAAATATAATTATTAATTTTGCGTCAATTGATAACTATGACATTTAATTTTGAATATGCATAAGTAGACACTTAAACTTGTATAAAATAAAACAATGAACGCATTCGTCCTACATAGCATCCTACATGTCAATTTTGTATCCTATATGGCATCTTACATGTATTATGTCATGTAGGACACTTGTGATTACTTGTTCAATTTTATAATAGTTTAAGTGTATATTTGTGCATGTTCAAAGCTGGAGGGCATAGTTGTTCGTTGGCGCCAAGTTAAGCGTCATGTTTATGTATCATGCGTATCGTTATGCAAAAAAGTTGCAATTTATAATACTTTTCGTATAATTTTTGAATATCTTAAACTTTTTGTTTAAAATAATGAATTAATGTGAGTCCGGAGACAAAAGGACAATTTTTTTTTTTCAAAAAACAAAAACGGCATATCAAATTATTTTTTTAACCAAAAGAGCAAAATCGCTCCTGATAATTATTGACTTTCGAAAAGCATAATATGACAACTAAAAGTGGGTGAAGTGAATATATATATTATATACAACAACAAAGATATCGAACTTCGAATAAAAAAAATTACAATTAACTTCATCAAGACTCTAACATTTAGGACATCTCTAATTTTATCCTCTATTTAATTTTTTTTTCTCCAAATATAAAAAATCTTTTTTATGACGGCATAAATATTAAATTACTTTTTCTGTTTAAATCTATTGTCTTATTTTATATTCTTTAAAAAAAGATTCCACTTTCTATATTTATGTTTAACATTTTATGTCACGAAATTCAAAGGACATTTAATACATAATTACATACATAATTTTTAATATAAGATCATATGATTCAAAAATTTCCTAGACAGATCATTTCTAAGAGGAGAGCTGCGAATTTCTTGCTAATCAGGTACTATATTCTCTACCAGATCACATTAAAACAAAAAATTAAAATAAAGGAAATATATAATATGAACGAATTAACTTGTATATCCTTATGTATATATTAAAAAGAAAAATAATAATTGGAGGGTTGATGTAGTAAGGAAAAATAATACAGACTTGTGAAATAGGTAGATATTAATTAAGTTGACTTGGATTTGGAGAAACAAAGGAAAAAAGTACACCATTTAACAGCTAATATTTCTACAATATTGAAAGTATCCTACGACAAAAGAGTCATTTTCTAAATAATATATTTTTCTTTTGATAATAATATTTATCGTCATAAGAATATTTGCTGAAAATTAAATTAATATCATTATATTTGAAATTGCTAAAATTTCTAACAATATTTATATAATATATTTTATTATAAATATTAATATATATCATTATCACTAAATATAATATAATGATAATTATGTCATTGTGTTTAGAATTAGATGTTTGGCCACCTTCCACAGCTGTATGATGTCTACAATTCTTTTGTTAATTTGAACTCATTGGAAAATTCCACTTGCATCAACTCAAGATATATTTTATTATTTTTGGAAGAAAAAGAAAAAGAGTGTTCATGTTTATTTTTATTTTCTTGAAGAATAAATAAAATTTAAGATATTTTTATCCTGATATTATCCTTATTTCCCCACTCTAGTTCTTTATTATATTGGGTTAATATATCGGACCACAAAGGTAAGGGTAGACCTAGAAGTTCATATAAATTTTTTCAAATTAAAAAAAATCAATAAATATTACTGAACTTATTCAAGAATAATTAAAGTTGTCAGTCTAAAATTCATCCGAACTTATAGATATTAAAATTCTAACTCTGCCTTCGGGCCTTAACCAACTGGAGGTTCAATTTAATTAATTGTTACTACAATACAGCAAATTTGTAGGTAATATCCAAATCACTCTATCGATTGTCTTTTAAAAGTTAGTTGGCCAAAATATTATTTCAATGTTTTTTAATAATTATGATATTTAAATTAACTTTCACATATCTTAATTTATTTTATAAAATATTTGTCATTTTTCACCAGCAACATGTATCAAGTAATTGACTTTGTCCACCCAAGAAAAAATTTATTAGCCATGAAGTTGAATTTGGGATTTGGATAACACCCAAAAACTTGTTTTCACTTCACTTTTTTTTCATTTTAAATTTATTTTATTTTGAAAAAGCTCATAATCTTTTTATTACCAAGAATATATTTCCAAGCTTGGACACCAAGTTTTTCTACAACAAGGTTGGAGTACCAATATTTGACCATTTCAAGTTAAACAACCTTAGAGAAAAGTTGTCTTCTTATTCTTTGGAAAAAAAGGATATATAGTTAGGTAATTGATATATATATATAAACAATATGCGTATAATTAATTAGTGGCGTCAATATCATGGATGGATGTTATTCACTTTTTATTTACTGCCCTAACATTACTTAATTATTATTGCTAACAAAAAATCATTTATGTAAGTATCACTAAAGTTACTATACCATATTTTGAAATTTTTTTTTTAAAAAAAGTCATTTCATTGCGTCTAAATATCACCAAAAATTAATTACCAAACAATTAAAAAGACATTTTATTTGATAATTAGATAAAAGAGTGAAATTTTCGTTACAAAACAAACATTGTTTAGCGAGTTCATGTGATATTAAGACAAAGTTGAGTGATTTTTGGGATACTTATTCCAAATTGAGTGATATTTCTATTACGAAACATAATTTAAGGACTTTCATGTCGTAATATAAAAGTTGAATCATGATTCATAAATTAATCAAATTTAATGTTGTAAAAGCATATGTAGTTCACTTTAAATTCCTTCTTTTAGAGTATAGTATCTCCTGAATTAGCGATAAGAGTACATTGGCTCGTGTGATAGCGGTTGAACTAAAAATTTTGTGCTTGTAAGAAAGCGTGCAAGTGAGTGAACGCATCATCAACCAAGCTAGTCATTTGAAATATAGAGGAATTCACTCCCGAGCTTTTGGGCCTTGAGAAGCGACTTCAAATTTATTCCTTAGATAGTGAATAGCAAAGATAGACATGATTTCAATTTTATAAATTTCACTTCCACGTCCCAACTCGCCCAAATTACATCCTATCGATTGATATGTTAATATGATTTGAATTTGAAGTACCTTTGGTTTTGTTTTATATACTCTATATAATAAATATTAAAACCTTTGCTTAGTCGGAAAAAGAGACTAATTTGAACTTGGTCTATTTTTAGACCATTATTCTTCCTTTTTGTATCCAGCTGGAAACAACCTTGCAAAATTCCAAATAAAAGAGAAAATAGAGTAAATCCCCCCACCCCACCTCCACCCCCACACACACAGAGAGACGGTTTGTCTTGTGAATTTAAATCATCAAGAAATAAAAAATGTAAGAGCTTCAAAAGAGAGGGGTAACAATTCTGCATTTTCAAAGTCAAAGTGGATTTTTTTATGTAATGCAGAATAAATAATAATATAATTTCAAGTTCATAGGAATATAATATCATAATTTTTACGTAACAAAAAGAAAAAAAACTGTGGTATATATATATATATATATATATATAAAGTTAGTACTTGGGTGACCTATAAATTTACTCAGATGTGTTTGGCAGGAAGTTATGGAAATGAGAAAAGATGAACTTTGATCTAATGACTGGCTTCCCCCCCCCCACCCCCTATCCCCCACCCCACCCCCACCCCATTTGGCGTAACGTATTCGCGTTGGGAGCTCGATCAAATTTGCACTAGGTTCGAAAAGTTCAAATTAATTGCTTCGATTAGCTTCGAAAAGTTTAAATTGATCGCTTCCAAAGGCAATTCTATACTAAGAAAATTCAAATTCGAAATTTCTTATAAAAGAATGAAAGAATAATTATAACTCCACCACAATCAATTTAGCTAATGATTGGTTTTCTCTTTGCGGCCACAAGGGGAAAGACTTCCTTTTACTCAATTCGTTTATATTTGTTTAACCTATTTTCTTTTCATTTTCAGCAATTTTTCAATTTTTAACTTTTTCACGTGACATATTTAAGATCACTAAATTAAAAGACATTTTGATAAATTGCAAGAAAGCTCAAAGAAAATATTTCATAGTAATTCACCCATCTTTTTCGAGATTGTAGGGACCTCTTTCTTTTAAAGAACTAAAGCATTCTATTAGGCATTATTTTTTGGAAAATCCATTTTACTACAATAGCGACCAATAAATGGAAGATTAGAAACCCATAATTGGACCGTAGGAACCTATAATATATACAGGTTTCTAAGTGTTTTATTTGAAACACAAGATAAAAGTTGTTTGTTTCCAGAGTAGTAGTAATGGTACCCAATACAAACTAAAGATTTACGTCTAAAAGTTACAAATTTGATCATAGAACCAAATATCAAATGCATAATGCATAAACCTGTCATTTAACCTGACCTTAGTTGACATTCATACCCTCCAATTTTGTAGGTACGTAAACTTGTATAAAGTTGAAGAAATAGACACATTCTATGTAACATAATACATGTAAGATGCAGATTGTCACGTAGAACGCATGTGTCTATCGAGGAAGGGGAAAAACCGAAGATTTCACATGGTACTTTATCAATCTGATTTATTTCGTACCTTTTCATTCAATGAGAAAATGAATTACATGTTCAACTTTATACAAGTTTACATACCTATCTACACACACAGTTGGAAGACATAAATAACAATTGGGGGCTTGGGGCCAAGTTAAAAGACACATATATATGCTCAGTTGTGTAAGCTTAGCACAACTTGACACCCAAATCTAGTGGAAACTGTTGGAATTGAATGCAACTCTTTTACGTTCTTCAGCTCACCACAAGACAACAATATCTGACTTCTCCACATTGAAGAATCACACAAACCTCCTTTTGAGAAATGAAAATCCAAAGTTTTCCACCTAAATATATCACACAACCCACTTGAACAAACTGGATATAAGTAATGTAAAACACACGTTAAGCAAGATTCAATTTTCTTTAATAAAGTTCACCAGCTTCACTAACATGTGAGACACTAACAGCAAATTTCTGAATGATAATCAAATTAATATGTATCTCCTCTTTCTTATATTGCATGTTTAGTGTGCTAGCTCTGCACAGCCATACACTAGAAGGAATTGCAAAAACAGTTCTTGCTAACTTAAGCAAGGTAAACACACCTTCATGGATCTGCCGTAAACTGACAGAGATGGAACACTTACTAAATGAGAAGGACTAAAACCTGAAACGAAGGCAGCAAGTTTATAAATGAAAATCAGCATATGAGGTGCACAATTATTTTGCTACATAACATATAGATTACACACAAGGCAACCAATGACGTACAGAAAAGCTTTACTAAAACAACCTACAGGTCAAGTGACTAAAACGTAATATTACTTGTGGCAAACCACAGCTCATTAAGGGTGCAAAATACATTTGAGATTAGCCTCCAAGGTACATATCCCTCCATGGAGTGTAGAAGGATGTCTTACTAGCATCTAAAATACTATCTGCTCTGAGAATTGAATAATTAAATTTTAGCTGGAAACCATATAAATTCAATAGGGGAAATAGCATTACTCCATGAGCAATCCATTCTGCACAACATCCTATTATAGAAGTAGAAGAAGAAATGGGAAATATCTAGAGGCTAGAAGTAACTAAAACAGACGAAACAATTAATTATTGAGATTGTCTCCTTCTTTACTCTTTTCATGCTTAGCTAGCTCGCCTCAATCTTCAAAGCTATGAGTTTGGCTCTGGAATACATCATTTTATCAATATCAAACATATGAGCATGGAAATTTTGAATTCTGGAAAATATGTGAAACCTGTAGCTTCACTTAAAATGAATAATACAATGCGACAGAAAAGGGACAACTCTCTCTCTCTCTCTCTCTCTCCGCCTCCCTCCCTCCCTCCCTCTCTCTCTCTCTCTCTCTCTCATATAATGCACATTTTTTTAACACATTAAGATTTGACCTCATATGAACCTATTAATAGGCTTACAAACAATAAAATCAATACAAAATTCAACTAGCAACAAAAAAGATCAAAAGTTTAAGCCGTGGATCCTGCATGCGTAACTTTCTTCGCAACCCACTCTACCACTAGGATAAAAAGCATGCAATTTCACCACACTGTCTCACTGAGAACTTCATTTATTACTTTATATAAATCACTAAGAACAGTCTCATCAGTCGGACACCATGCATCAATCATTAAAAGCATTAAAGCACATGATATAAGAAGAGTAATTGAATTTTTGCTGAACTATACTGCACAATATGGTTAACATCGTTCCAATTGAGTAATCATATTCATACATAGGGTTGATGCAATTTAGGTTAAAATGTCTTCCCAAGTATGCTTCTATTTTATCAAAGTTCACCCGATTCACTAACATGTGAGGCGCTAACAGCAAATTCCTGAATAATAATCAAATCAACAGTAATGAGAATAAATATGACCTCCTCTTTCTATATTGCATGTTTTGGTGCTCTAGCCAAACTCTAGGAATGGGCAAAACAGTCCTTGTCAACTGCTAGAAGTGCAACACTTGCTAAAGCAGAAGGATTAAAACCTTAGCGAGGGAAACAAGTTGATCAATGAAAATCAGCATATGAGGTGCACAATTGTTTTACTACATTACATATAACTGCACACCAGACAACCACTGACATGCACAAAAAATCAAAAGGTAATAGTTAGGTTAGAGAATTCAAAACCTTGACCCTCAATAATAAGATTTAAAGCCATTACCAGCATGTCAGTTGAACTCTTGATGACAAGTGTTGCAACTCGTTATGTAGTGGGTTTAGAACCATGAGGTCTCAGGTCCAAATCCTAATATAGCTTTTTAAAAAACACTAGGCTGGTACCTGTTGATACTAGGAGGTGACAAGTACCCTGTGGAATTAGTCGAGGTCTGCGAAAGCTGGCTCGGACACGTCATTAGAAAAAAGTTCTAGTCTGATCAAGGATACTACTTCGTATATGTAAATATTTTACTTAACAAAGATGCATCAGATCTTCATATTGTTACACATCTTGTAAATGTGACGTGCTTACTTGAAGTTAACAACTTAGGTATATCAGGAGCTGTGATACATTATTCAGCAACACATTTATAAATTTTACTAAAACATGAAATTAAGTAATTGTTTATCCGGAAAAGCTTGAAAAGGAAAATTGAACAAATTGGACATCACAGCTTGACTATGTTTTATGTTTACTTGGAAAGTTGAAAAGAAAAAAATTGTTCACTTGGAAAGTATTATATTGGCTTAGAAATGTCATGTTTACTTGGAAGTCTTGCATGTTTGGGATTTATAATTTAATGGAACCTTTTATTTTAAAGAAAGATACCTCTTATTCCACCTTTATCCTTACATGTTGGAACTGTAGGTATGATATGAAGTGTACTTGTGCTGTCTATTTTCTCATGTACCATATTAATGTTTTGTCTTCACTGCATTGACATGCAGAAGCCAAACTGAAGGCGCAGTCCATTAGATATCCAATCGATGATCTCTTGAGTCCGATAAACAGTTGACTGAATACCCTCCTCCATGCAGAGAATTCGACGTCTCAATGGAATGTGTAGGGGATCATCTGATGGTCTGGGACTTCTGTACCTCATTTGGAAGGTTATTGCACCTGTCATCATTCTCCCTTGAAAATTTTGAAAGGGCTGTCTGTCAAAAGGGCAGCAATATTGTCCTCATATCTGAATGTCATTCAGCTTTCTTTTGAATGATAACAGTGAGTATTTCATAGCTGTACAGAGGGGAAAAGACCAAAGCTGAAGGTAATATTTGAATCATGTTATCTTGTTCCCTTTCAAAGGTCAAGAATTCTCAACTTCTGAAGGATTTGTTTTTTTTCCAGACATATGATTGATTAACTTTCCCTTAAAAACAACTCTTGAAGGATGTATGTTTTTTTCCCAGACATATGATTGACTAACCTCCTAATGTTACACAAATCTGATCAAGTACCATATTTTGTACTCTGATGATATTAATATCTTTTGAAGGCAAAGTTGGAACTTGTCCTGATGTGACACAAGCTCCAACAATCCTCAGGAACTATCGGAGGGGGAGAGTCTCAAGGGCTAAATCCAGTCTAATGGGCAGGAAGCAAGAAAAGGGAGGATGTGGCAACTCCTCAGATACTGGGAGTGATAACCATTTCAGAGAGAGTGGACATATGCCAAGTAGCTATGGCAAAAAGACATCTCAATCAAAACATTCATTAGAAAACAGGTTCACCTTTAATTTTTGTACTTGAAATTTTTCTGGAATTTGGATGGTAACTCGATTTTTTATTTTCCATTTTTTTCCGTCTCTTGTTGCTTCCTGTCTGAAGTCTGATAGTGAGAGTGAACTAGCAGTCTCCTCATTGAGAAATGATAAGACGAGAAAGGTTGACGTCGAGAATTCTACAGGAAAGATGAATGCTTCCTCTAACATCACTCCTGATAAAAGATGAAGGGAAGGAAACATTAGAAAACAGGAGTATGGACCAAAGAGCTTCTCACAAAATGCGGAAAAATTAATGAGATAAAGGAGCATCTTGTAAACAGGAGTAAGGAGCAAAGAGTGAGTATCCTATCCTCTCTCTATCAAGCTCTCTGGTTCTCTTTCTTCAACACAAGCATGGTGTCTCATGTTAAACAGACAAGTGGACATACTTACCTAGATGTCTGTTGAAATGGATTCATGGTCTGCAATATGCACAGTACAAATTGTGACTCAACATGAATGTGTTTTACTTGTATTTGTTAAAGATGTGTTCCTTATGTGTCTGTGTATTGCAGAAAGAATATCTTGAACGGGAATTTATATATCCTCTAGGCAACTGTTATTATTGTCATGTGTGTTTCATGCTTACATGTAAGTCATTTGCTGTTAATTATGCTTAAACTGTAGGTATGATCTATTTTAGAAACAGTAAGAGGCACAATAAAACCCATCTTGCCTTGGTATTTAATACTTGATAAGAGAGGTGCATTGTCAAGTGCACCTAATTATCACACAGAAGTTTCATTCGACTATTCTCTCCAAACTTCACATCACTTATGCAGATGGTCTTGCAACTGTATTTTGATTCTTGCTTTGTGAAGACACTAAACTTCCTCTTAACTAGAACTTTGTACCCAAAAGTAGGGTGACCCTGTCCAATCTGCATATGTGTATTCAATAATCTGTTGATGTCCTTGATGTTCGTAAAGTAATATTTTTCACTGGAGTAGATTTTCTATATTGAAGAATATGATAAACTGTATTCCATTGACTCATAAGGAGAACTCAATTACTGACTCACAAAACTTGCTGGGAAACCAATGTTAGGTCGAGTCACAATGACCTACTTTAACTTTCTACATCTTCCACAATCAGAGTTAGGCACCCTTTTCAGATCTATCGGAATATCAATAGGCCTACAATTCTTAATTCATGTCTCCTCGGGAATATAAGAACATAATTTCTTCATGAAATGAACTTTATCTGGATTCATCAAAACCTTAATGACTAAGAAGTATATCAATACATCTAGGTTCTTGGTCTGAAATGGTTATTCTTCAAGTTGGTACTTTTTCTTTTCATCATTATATATGATGAGCATATCATCAACATAGATCACCAAATACATGCACAAATCTTGAGGCAATAGAACACATAAAGAACAGTAGTCATTACCTTACTCCTTTTTGTTTACTCAAATCACCTTTGTTCTCACTTCCACCTCATGTCTTTGGGAGCACATGTTTTGTCCATAATTTCGCTCCATGAAAAAACAAGTAAGCTCAAGTGCTATTAAGTGTATATACTTACATTATTCCCAAGATTCAATTGTAAAAGCTAGCGCGTCCATGGTGAGTGAATCATGGGTGTAAAAGGGATGTCGGTACATAATTCAACAACTAACACAAAACATCAGACAATCAAGTAATCCATCCTAACAAACTCAGGAAGATCATATATTGCCTAACCTTTATAATAGAAATATCATATATTGATCCACGTTATCTAATCTACTACAGGTACACCAAAAATATAAAAATTGCAAACATGTATTCTTAATTCTAGAAATATGTCTCTTTTTTCCTTCAAAGTAAACCAGATTGTCTGAAAACGCATACGAGAATAGGCTTCCAAAGCTAATTCAAGACAGGTTATTAACAATGTCTGTAACACTGGTTTCTACCAGAGAAAGGACCGATAGTAGTCTCTTAACATGATTTTGGTTGTTAGTTATAGTAGCTATTAGTGGTCAGCATTTTTCCAAATATATATGTATTTTGCACTTGGTGCTAGATTTATGCATAGAAAATAATTCAAAGGCCTCCACAGTCATTTTTTTTCCCTATTACCTTTTAGAGTAAAAAAAATTATTGATGTTATCAACAACATTCTGGAGGAGGGTTTTTCAGTTTCTATGCTTCTCATTCAAGATATAGTTGCACTTCTCTACCACTTCTTAAGGTTATCTGAAGCATTCAGTGAGGGTGTACATAAGGAGGAAAAAAATGTCTTTTAACATGTTTAATCTTACAGATATGTATACTAATCACCATGAAGCATGATCAACTTGGAGATTAAACCACATTACACTGGCAAGATTTTTGAGAATAACGCCTTGGGAAACCCCATCTCAAAATTAGCTTTATTTCTTTTGACATATTTACATTTTGCTTCATTTAACACCTAAAGTAATGTTTGCTAGCATTAGGTCACCAGAAACTGAAGTTTACATGAATGTCAAATGAGTGATGAGCTTGTTGTTGATATTAAACTTACATGATCTCAACAACAGCGCATCCAGCAATGATTACCTGATCAAGATTTTTGTATGCCTGTGGAGCCTCTTCAAATTTGCAGGTCCTTGAACAGCAGCAGTTAGATTGAATATGCCGCTTTCGGCAAGTTTAATCAGTTTAGGAGATCTTATCTTGCTCTGGCTCCACAAGAGCCAATCACTTTTATCTAGCATCACAACATCAGCAGTGAGAAAGAGCTGCTTAAACTCTAATAAGAAAACACACTAGTTCTGAGAAAAATATTTAATAGTATGCCCTTTAACATAATATGGATTTTCATGTTCCACTGGAAGAACAAATACCCAAAAAATGAAGACATTTTAGCGAGTTAAAAACCTTACTAGTATATATCAGTATGGCTTTTACTAACAGACCACAGACTAGGCCTAGGTCAGCCATATTTAGCCCTTAAATCTTTAAATGTCTAGTAGCTGAATTTTAGGAGAGATTTTAATGATTGGGAATTGAAAGTAGGGCAATCACTGCAATTATTGGATCAATGGTAGAAGAATATAAAGAGGACTGCATATTTTGGACGGCAAGCAATATTCTGTCAGAAGCTGCTACGATATTCTCCCACAAACAGGCTGATTAATTATGAAGAAAATTGGCCATGGAAATGTTATTGAGTACCAAAGCACCTATCATGGTGGTGTGTTTTGGGTGGATCGTCATCAGAGAATTGTGTTTAACCCAAGTAATCTACAAAGGAGAGGCTTCACTTTAAGTAACAGGTGCTATTTATGTGAAAATGTATTGGAATCTGTTAATCATCTGTTTATTCACTGTATAATTGCTAAGCAATGTTGGGAGCTGTTCCTGAACCAGTGTGGGGTTACTTAGGTTATGCCTTCAGATATAAGAAGCCGACTAGTCAGCTGGCAAGGGTAAAAGATAGCAACGAATCAGAAGCAATATGCATATGCTGGACCATCTGGAGAGACAAAAAAGGATCAAATCTAACTGCATGTTTATTTCTGTAGGCATTGTCTGCTTCTGATATATCTTCATGTACCAGCTTGGTACTTCTTTAATAAAACTTCACATCATAAAAAAGAAGTATGTGCATATTTCATTGAATGCAAAACAATTTATGACATATCAAAAGAGGGAATGGGTTATAAGTGCTAGCAGATCGGAATTGAGAGGGACAAACAATAAAAGACCTGCAAACAGAAGCACACACCTGTCGTCGCACTAGGTGGTTTATATCCACCTCCCCCTTAGCCCCAGATAGTGTAAGTCCAATAATCACAACTTTGTTTCCATTGCGAATACTTTGCACAGATTGCAAGAATGTTTGTCATCGACCCAAAGCTTCAACAGTTACATCAACACTTTAGCCTCCTGTGATATCCTGCACAAATTGAATAGCTGATAACAATAGTTTAAGCAGTAGGTAGGTTCTCAGATGCAAAGCCGGACATTTATTTCAAAAGAAGAATTCATTTTAACAGCCTAAAAGACAAATAGCTATGGGAAAATCTCCGAATAAATGCACGTGTAAGTCATTTCAGAGTGCTAGAAGGAAAAATCAGATGCTAATAAAAAAATTCCAAAGAGCTAGTATTATAAGCACAACCTTTCCTTTATTATCGGACCGTGATAGGTGCAACACATTTTTGTTCAGCGGGTTGATAAAAATAAAAAAAATATAAAACATATACCAATAATAGTAATATCACTAGTTTATTAGGACGGTCTCACCATTAATCACCTGATAGTCGACATTCTCTATTATACTGGTTCTACCCATAAGTTTGTCACATTAATCAAAACATTAAAACAGTGCTGTCAAAGGTGCACTCAAAATATTCCATTTACATTGCTAGTCTAAATTCTTAAGACATAGTACCTTTCCTCCACCATGAACAATCTCCTTTTGATAAGTAAGGTAGAACTTCGAAACCAAACACGTCAAGAATTCCATTATTAACGAAATGAGTTTTAGGATCCTATCCAACTGCTTCCAGGTTGTTTTAACACTCCACATTTATTCATCAGTTTCCTCACATTAGCAGAGCCCTCCCAGTTCTCTGCACTGGCATAAATATTGGATAAAAGCACATAAACAGAGGGGTTATTCTTCTCAGTCTCAAGCAGAAATCCCGCAGCAATTCTGCCTAGTCTAACATTGCCATAAGCAGCACAGGAACTGAATAATGTCCACCAAACAGTGGAATCTACATCAACATGCCTATCTTTTACCAGTTTTTCTGCCTCATTAAGATATCCAGCCCGGCCTAGAAGATCAACAATGCAAGAGAAGTGGTCTGCTGTAGGTTCTACACCGTAGCTATGAACCATGGAGGTAAAAACTTCAATGCCTTTATTGATTAAGCCTGAATGGCTGCAAGCTGATAGAACTGCATTAAAGGTTGTGTTATCTGGTATGATCCCACCTAATTCTTGCATCATCTCAAAGCAATGTACAGCTTCTTTGCCTTTCCCGTGCTGTGCATATGCAGTAATAATTGAATTCCAAGAAACTATGTCTTTTTGTGTCATTATCTGGAAAACCTTAAGAGACCAATGCAACAGTCCACATTTTGCATACAATGTAATGAGGGCATTTCCTAAAGATATTTCTGAAATGAATCCAGATTTGAGAATGTAAGTATGAATCTCCTTCCCTTGTTGAAGAGCTGAAATGCTGGCACAAACACTCAAAATGATGCTAAGAGTAAAAGGGTTAGGCATCAAACGTTCACTAACAATCTCAGAGAAGAGGTGCAAGCACCCCATGGGTAGTCCGTTGAGATGACAACCAGAAATCAATGTATTCCAAGAGATCATGTTTCTAGGAAACATGTCATGAAAAACTTGATAAGCCTGCTTCATTTCACCATGCTTGCAGAAGGCAGAGAGCAGTGCATTAGATACTTCAGTCTTCAAGATAAGGGCCTTCTTCAAAACAACACCCAAAATTATTTCAACAATTACTAGAGACTCTGAGCTTGCGAGTATGCTTCCTATGGTAAACTCGTCTGGCTCTAACCCTTCCTTCTGCATCTGAATGTATGCAGAAATTGCTGCACTCTCCAGACAATTTTGGGCATAGCTCGTAATCATGGCATTCCACGACACGTTATCCTTCACCCTTAGTCTTTCAAAAACTAAAAAGGCTGCATTCAAGTTCCCACAACTAGCATACATGGTTATTGTTGCATTAGCGATAGACGTATAGTTTTCCAAACCTATTCTAGCAACTTGAGCATGCAATTGAGAAGCAATTCTAATACACGTACATGAACTCATTATGGTCACAAATGTGAGCTCGGTAGGTCTCAAAGAAAACTTACGCATATCCTTGAACATTATTAATGCCTCCTCAGCTCTTTCCATACTCACTAAACCAGCTATCATTGCATTATAAGTTACAGTATCAAGCATGTCATCCTCAGCTTCTTCAAATACTCCAAAAGCATCAAAATCATTCTTACAGTTAAAATACATGGTAACCAAAGCATTAATCACCGAAGCTCTTACCAAAAACCCCGTCTTGATGACCATCGAATGCACTTGTCTTCCGAAATCCAATAACTCCATATCACACAAACTTAAAACACTAGCAAAAGCATAATTATCATATCTAACACCCAAAAAATGCATTCTTTGAAACAAATCCAAAGCAATCCCGTGATACCCACTTTCAGCACACCCAGTAATCATTGCATTCCACACAGCCAAATTCCTGTGCGGCATTTCATCAAACACCTTACAAGCATACCCAACTTCACCCAACTTAGTAGAAGCAGACAATAGCGTAGTCCAAGAATAAACATCTGGGGTTTCAATTTCTTTAAAGAGCCGTTTAACTGAACCTAAATCTTTAGATTTGGCGTAGAATGAAAGGAGAGAGTTCGATACATATGGGTATTGTTTAAGGTGTGTTTTAATGGCGAAGGCGTGGAGCTGATTGCCGAAGGTAGTGTTTAGGATGTTGGCAGAGGCGGTGAGAGTGGTTGAAAGGGTGTAATGATCTGGTCGGAGATGAAGGGAAGAGTGAATTTGGTTGAAGAGAGAGAGAGCATCGAAGAATTGGTGGGAATGAATGAAGTTTGAAAGAAGGGAATTGAGTTGTTTTAAGGAGCTTTCACTTAACTTCATTCGTTTTGTGATGGAATATTAATTGGTTAGTAATATATATATGTAGGCTGTTTTTATGAAATATGAATTTGTAGGTAGATATTTATATTGGGAGAAGGGTCAAATATGCCCCTAAACTATTCGAAAAGGTTTAGATATATCCCCGTTTAAAGTTTGGTCTATTTATACCCTCGATGTTCAACTTTTGGTCTACATATGCCCTTTTGGGCGTTAGTTGGTCAATTCGAAATGTTCAACTCATTTTACTTTTATTTAAATGTCAAATGGATTTTCCACGTCATTTTTATGTATTATCACTTGACATTTATATTCAAGAGAAAAGGGTAAAATATGCCCTAAACTATTCAAAAAGATCTAGATATACCCCGTTTAAAATTTGGTCAATTTATACTCTCGCCTTTCAACTTTTGGTCTACATATGCCCTTATGGGTGTTAGTTGGTCAATTCGAAATATCCAACTCATTTTACTTTTCTTTAAATGCCAAATGAATTTTCCACATCATTTTTATATATTATTACTTGACATTTATATTAAAAGAGAAAGGGGTCTTTTATGCCCCTAACTATCCGACCTAATTTTAAAACACATATACGACCCGTCTTTTAAATAATCTATACAACCCGACCCTTTTTTTAAATACCCTATATGGGTCGGATTAGGGCATAATTGAACCATTTAAATGGCGAACACTATCGTGCTCTGATTGGAACCGCCGAGGAATCAATGGCACGACAACTGAAGGAAAAGGAAGTCGAGGTTTGAAAAGCGTTTTGGCGCAACGCAGAGCTGGAGGCGCAAACCTGGCAAGCAAGGGCTAGAGTAGAGGAATTCACCGCAACAACGTTACAGACACAACTGCAAGCTGCAGCAGACGATGATGATGTAAATAACAGAATAATTCACACATATATGAGTTGGATTAGGGGCATAATTGAACCATTTAAAAGACAGTCGTATGTGTGTTTTAAAATTGGGTCGGATAGTTAGGGCATAAGTGACCCCTTTCTCTTTTAATATAAATGTCAAGTGATAATATATATAAATGATGTGAAATCCCATTTGGCATTTAAAGAAAAGTAAAATGAGTTGGATATTTCGAGTTGACCAACTAACACCCATAAGGCCATATGTAGACCAAAAGTTGGACGAGAGGGTATAAATGGATTAAACTTTAAACGGGGTTATATCTAGACCTTTCGTATAGTTTTGGGGCATATTTGACCCTTTTCCCTTGAATATAAATGTCAAAGAATAATACATAAAAATGACGTGGAAATCCATTTGGCATTTAAATAAAAGTAAAATGAGTTGGATATTCTGAGTTGGTCAACTAACGCCCAAAAGGGCACATGTAGACCAAAAGTTGGACGGCGAGGGTATAAATGGACCAAACTTTAAACGGAGGGTATATCTAAGCCTTTTCGAATAGTTTAGGGGCATATTTGACCCTTTTCCAATTTATATTTGAAAAACCCAATTTATGATTTGAAATTTTTAAATCATGATTTTTGAAAAAAAATTAAATTCGAATTTCATACCACGATTTTATATAATTTATTCGTGAGCAGACGTAAACCAAAAAGACCTTGTGTGCTTATGCTTTGCCAAGTTAAGAGAGCCCCATTGAAGCTTGGGAAAAGGGTCTGATATACCCCTCAACTTTGTCATTTGGAGCTGATATATCCCTCGTTATAAAAGTGGCTCATATATGCCCTTACCGTTATACAAACGTCTCACATATACCCCTGCCGTTACAAAATGGCTCACATATACCCTTCATTTAACGGAAGTTAAAAAAATAGTTTTAAATTTATATTTATTACTTCTAATTTTTTTAAAAAATTATTTAGGGGTATATATGATTCTTCTATCAAAGTTCAAGGTATATTTTAATTTTTTTCATACATAAATTATTTTTTGACTTCTTTTATTATAATTATTTGAATTTCTTATTCTTATTTTATTTTTTTTCTTTCATTCCTTAGTTTAAAGAATAAAAAATTAAACTATTTTTTTTTTGTGTGTATTGTCATTTAATTTCGTATTCGAAGAAAAAATTTGGTCATCTACAATAAGTTTTACAAGAATATTAGTGAAACATAAATAAATTTGATTATCAAAATATTAATTATAAATTAGTCATTGAAACAAAAAAAAGTCAAAAAAATATGTTTGACGAGGATTAAATTTACTCGTATGGGATAATATTTTTTAGAAAAAAAAAATAAAAATTTAGATTAAAATTATTATTTTTTCATTTCCGTTAGAGGAAAAGGGTATATGTGAGTCATTTGTTTACAAGTAGGGATATATATGAGCCACTTTCATAACAAGGGGTATATCAGCTCTAAATGACAAAGTTGAGGGGTATATCAGACCCTTTTCCCTTGAAGCTTTACAATGACTGTTTGAATCATTTTTTTACTCTTCTTTCATATCTTTTTAACATCTGATTTTTTTTTTCTCATCTTTTCTTTATTTTTTTCCCCTACTTCCCTATTATATTTTATTTACTAAGTAAGACTATAAAAATGTTAACAAGGCTTCTAAAAATCAGTTTATTTTAAAAGTATTTTTGTTGCAATAATTTATGTTTAGCCAATAAATAAAAGGTATATTTTAGTAGCAATTGTGTTTGATCAAGCTTTTGTTATTCAACCTGTATTATAAGGTTAGCCTAAAAATAACAGAAACATAATAAGATGAAACAGAAAGTAAATCGAATACAAGAAGTAATTCGAGTCCACAGAAACTACTGTGTCCTTAAGAACTTTAATCCCCTCACTGTACCCGAGGTATGGATTAATTTCTTCCAAGATAAAACGGATTAATCCTGTTAAAGAAATAGCGGTACCTCAAATTTCTTTAACTTCAGCGAACTTTAGAGCAGCAACAAGTCACACAGACTCAGTCATCGACACTTTGATTTGTTTGAGAGAAAAAAATTATGCAGAGCTGGAAACAATTTAGTGTTTGAAAAAACGAAAATTGACTTCTTTTTATAGTCATTTTCAGCAAGAAACGTGTCTGTTCAAAGAACTCTGTTCAGACCCGTTTTATCCAGAAAGTTGTGTCTTTTGGAAAAAATAACAACTTTTTGGAAAAATGTGTCTGTAAGAAAAATAATGGCTTTTCGAAAAGAGTAACAATTTTTCGGAATGTTACCGTTACCCACAAATTTATAATAGATAATATTAACATGATTTATTTGATTTAACAAAAACTGATTAAATCAATCACATCATTTGCCGAAGCCGAAGCCGAGCGACGGCGGCGGCGCGAGGGGGCATCTTCTTCTTAGCTCTTTAAGAAGTAATGGAAGTGTTTCCTTATATATGGAAAACAATTTCCCTTTCTTTTGCCGATATGGGAGAAATGACTTTTCATTTGCACTTTGCAAATGACTTTTCATTTTTCCTCGAAAATAGTTCCCTCACTTTTCATATTCTCTTTTTTTTCCCCATTCATACTTGCTAAAACCAACAATCCCCCACATGAATGGGGAAGGCTATTGTTAAAACATATGCATGAAAAAACTTGTGTGTCTTGTAGGTAAAGGTTAATCGCATCTCGATAAGTAGGTTTCCCTTTAAACTTTTCGTAGTGAACATATATCGGATATACTCGATCAATCGGTAGATTTGATATCTTTGAACTGTCGAGATTTGGTGTATACCTAGACAATATATGTCACACTATCAACCCTTGAACTGTTCTAAGTTCTCATTGTTTTGTTCGTTTCAGCCATGAACACATCTTGGATAGTAAGTGCTTAAAGAACTGGCCTTACCAGATTCTCCTCAAAGCGGCTTACACTTCACACTTACATAGGTGATTTCTAAATGTGTTATCCCATAGATACATCATTTGATATTCCCTGTATCAAACTTAGAAACCATTAAAAAGTCCTTATGTCTTTATCGTGGTTACTAAACATTGTCTCATCATGAGAATGGACCATAAAATAATAATTTTTTGACAATGTTGAACCGTCATCAATGACTTTGTTTTTATCTCCTTGAACCTAGATCTTGGGATCTCCAGTCTTCTAGGTAGAGTTACCGCCACGATGACTTGTTCTCGGCCATAGTCCTATTTCCGTCGATGATTTCTCAACTCCCTCTCTAGTTAGGCCTTTTATAAGTGGATCCGACACATTATCTTTTGACTTCACATAGTCAATTGTGATAATTTCACTAGAGAGTAGTTGTCTCACAGAGTTATGTCTTTCGTCTTATGTGACGAGGCTTGTCGTTATACATAATGCTTCCAGCCCTTTCTATTGCAGCTTGACTATCACAGTGTATGCATATAGAAGCCATTGGTTTGGGCCAAAATGGAATATCTTCTAAGAAATTCTGAAGTCATTCAGCTTCTTCACATGCCTTGTCTAAAGCAATGAATTCAGACTCCATTGTAGAGCGAGCTATACATGTTTGTTTGGATGATTTCCAAGATATTGCTCCTCCACCAATAGTAAAAACATATCCACTTGTGAATTTTGTTTCAGTTGACCCGGTAATCCAATTTGCATCACTATATCCTTCAATAACGACTGTATATTTGTTGTAATGTAAAACATAGTTTTGAGTGTCATCTAAGTATCTCAAAACTCTCTTCATTGCCAACCAATGACTTTGATTAGGATTACTTGTGTATCGACTCAGTTTACTGATAGCGCAAGCTATGTCTGGTCGTGTACAATTCATGACATACATTAAGCTTCCCAATACGCTAGCATAGTTTAATTGAGACTAACTTTCACCTTTATTCTTTGCAAGATGAAGGTTTACATCAATTGGAGTCTTTGCCCTTTTAAAATTCAAAAATTTGAATTTTTCAAGTATCTTTTGAATATAATGAGTTTGAGACAATGCTAGACCGTTAGGAGTTTTAAGAATTTTAATTCCTAATATCACATCAGCAACTCCTAAATCTTTCATATCAAACTTACTAGCACGCATATGCTTTGTAGCTTTTATATTAGCAATGTCTTTGCTCATTATAAGCATGTCATCTACATATAGGCATACAATGACTTTCTTATTTGGAGTATCTTAAATGTAAACACATTTATCACATTCATTAATCTTAAATTCATTTGACAACATGGTTTGATCAAACTTTGCATGCCATTGTTTTGGTGCTTGTTTTAGTCCATAAAGTGACTTAATAGGTTTGCACACTTTCTTTTCTTTACCAGGAACTACAAACCCCTCAGGCTGTTCTATGTAAATTTCTTCTTCCAGCTCTCCATTTAAGAAGGCTGTTTTCACATCCATTTGATGAATTTCAAGATCGTATACTACAGCTAGTGCAATTAACATCCGAATTGATGTAATACTAGTCACTGGCGAGTATGTGTCAAAATAATCAAGACCTTCTTTTTGTCTAAAACCTTTGACAACAAGTCTTGCTTTATATTTGTCAATAGTTCCATCATCTTTCATCTTCCTTTTAAAGATCCATTTTGAACCCAAGGGTTTGTTCCTTGGAGGAAGATCAACCAACTCCCAAGTATGATTGCTTAAGATTGATTCAATTTCACTATTAACAGCCTCCTTCCAAGAGGTTGAGTCGCTAAACAACATTGCTTCGTTGAATGTTTGAGGCTCACTTTCAAGAAGAAATGTTACAAAATCAGATCCAAAAGAAGTAGATGTCCTTTGACGATTACTGCGTCTTGGACTTTCTTCATTGGGTTCATTCTCTTTTGTTTCTTCTCTGGGTTGTTTAGTCCCCCCACTAGACGACTCGAGTCTATTTTTATACGGATAGATATGTTCAAAAAATTCAGCACTATCTGATTTCATTACTGTATTATCATGAATATCCGGATGTTTGGACTTATGAACAAAAAATCGACATGCCTTACTATTTGTGGCATATCCAATGAATACACAATCCACAGTCTTAGGCCCTATTTTTACCCTCTTAGGTATAGAAACTTGGACTTTGGCTTGACACCCCACACTTTGAAATATTTTAAGTTGGGTTTTCTACCTTTCCATTTCTCATATGAATTACATTTGTCTTTGAGTGAGGCACTCTGTTAAGTATTTGATTTGCTGTAAGGATAGCTTCCCCCACAAGTTCTGTAGTAAACCTGAACTTATAAGTAATGCATTTATCATTTCTTTTAAAGTTCGATTTTTCCTTTCTGCAATTCCATTAGATTGAGGAGTGTATGGAGCAGTAGTTTGATGGATTATTTCATTTTCTAAACATATTTCTGCAAATGGAGATTCATATTCTCCACCTTTATCACTTCTGATCATTTTGATCTTTTTATCTAACTGATTTTCAACTTCAGTTTTATATTGCCTAAATGCATCTATTGCTTCATCCTTACCATTTAGCAAATAGACATAACAATATCTAGTGCAATTGTCGATAAAAATAATGAAATACTTTTTACCACCACGTGATGGTGTTGAATTCATGTCACAAATATCAGTGTGAATCAATTCTAAAGGATTTGAATTCATTTCAACAGATTTATAAGGATGCTTAGCATACTTAGATTCAACACAAATTTGATTTTGATTTATTGCACTCAAAATTTGGCAAAATATTTTAGTTAATCAATTTTCGCAAGGTTTTGTTATTAACGTGTCCCAAACGTTCATGCCATAAACATTTTAGACTCAAGCAAGTAAGAAGAAACAAAATTTTTATTCATATCAATTGCAATTAGATTGAGTTTGAAAAGGCCATTACTAAGGTAGCCTTTTCCTACATACATATCAATCTTGCTTACTACTACTTTATCAAAAATAAATACACATTTGAATCCATTCTTGGTCAGAACTGGAATTGAAGGAACATAGGATACCCTATTCAAAGTCACCACCTTGCCTGATGTCATCTTTAATAGGACTTTGTCAGTTCCTTCCACCATTGTAACAACGAAGTTTGCCATAAACAATTTCTCATCTGTAGGTGCTGGATAATTCTTTGTTGGCACAAACATGGCATGAGGCACCAGAATCTATCCACCATTCTCTTTGATTTCCAACCAAGTTACATTCTGAAAGCATTGCACATAGATCGTCCATTTCTCCTTTGGATTCATCCAAGTTTGTTTGATCCTTCTTTTCTTGTCCTTCTTAGGACCCCGACATTCAGTAGCCCTATGACCATGTTTACCACAGTTGAAGCAGTTTCCATTGAATTTCTTCTTAGGAGGTTGCTTTTTGGACCAGATGTTTTCTTTCTTTTCTTTAATTTTGTGGGATCTTCTTCAACAAAATTTACTCCAGATTTTGCTGAATTACCATGTGACCTCTTTTCTGAAGCCTTATTATCCTCTTCGATTCTCAACCTTACTATGAGATCTTCAACAGTCATCTCCTTGCGTTTATGTTTCAAGTAGTTTTTGAAGTCCTTCCACAAAAAGGTAACTTTTCAATAATTGCAGCCACTTGAAAGGCATCATTCACAATCAATCCTACATTAAAGATTATGTGAGTATTAAGAAAAAACTTAATATTTCTAACATAGACATTAAATAAATTTATACCTTCAGCAAGGAGATCATGGATTATGACCTGCAGTTGTTGAACTTGGGTGACGACGGTCTTACTGTCTATCATCTTATAGTCCAGAAATTTTGCCACAATGAATTTCTTCATTCTGTCATCTTCTGTTTTGAAAAGCATCCCAGAGTTCTTTTGAGGTTTTGACATTGTTGTACACATGTACAGATCATCTTGCAGGCCACTCAGAATATAATTTTTACACAAAAAATCTGAGTGTGTCCATGCTTCTGTTACCAAGAATCGTTCATCAGGCGGAGTTTCATCTGACATAACAGGAACATTCTCATTAATGAACTTCTGCAGACTCAACGTAGTGAGATAGAAGAACATCTTCTGCTGCCATCTCTTAAGTCGACTCTAGAAAACTTTGCAGGTTTCTCAGCCGGCACTAAGACAGCATTTGAACGATTACGTACAACCGATGTTGTTGCAGCACTTACTGTTGCAGCACTTACTGTTCCAGCATTTGCTTGACTTAAATTAGTCATTTTTCTTTTTTCTGTCACAAATGGCAGATAATTTAAGTATTTGAAATACTAACAGTAAAGAACAAATCTTTACACAGACTGTTTCTGATTTTACGATAAAGTTTTTATGTTCTTTAATCGTTAATCAAATGAATTTTAAAAATTCAAGCAGAGTAGAAAATTATAAAGGTTTTATTCTCCAGAAACCTCAAATACAGAAACTTAGTAAATTTCTTAAGATTGTTATTCAACATGTATTACAAGGTTAGCCTAAAAAAACAGAATTAGATGAAACCGAAAGTAAATAGAATACAAGAAGTAATTCGAGTCCACAGAAACTACTGCGTGTCTTTAAGAAATTTAATCCCCTCACTATACCCGAGGTTATGAATTAATTTCTCCCAAGATAAAACGCATTAATCATGTTAAAGAAATAGCGGTACCTCAAATTTCTTTAACTTCAACGAACTTCAGAACAACAACAAGTCACACAGACTTAGTCGATCGACACTTTGATTTGTTTGAGCGAAAAATTTTATGTAGAGCAGGAAAAATTTAAGTGTTTAAAAAACGAAAATTGACTTCCTTTTATAGTCATTTTCAGCAAGATACGTGTCTATTCAGAGAAATCTGTGCAGACCCGTTTTATCCAGAAAGTTGTGTCTTTTGGAAAAAATAACAATTTTTCGGAAAAATGTGTCTGTTAGGTAAATAGCAGTTTTTCGGAAAGTAACGACTTTTCAAAATGTTACCGTTACCCGCAAATTTATAAGAGATAATATTAACAGGATCCGAAGCCGAAGTCGAGCGAGCGACGACAACGACGACGGCATGAGGGGGCATCTTCTTCTTAGCTCTTTAAGAAGTAATGGAAGTGTTTCCTTATATAAGGACAACAATTTCTCTTTCTTTTGCAGATATGAGAGAAATGTCTTTTCATTTGCACTTTGCAAATGACTTTTCATTTTCCCTCCAAAATAGTTCCCTCACTTTTCATATTCTCTTTTTTCTTTTCACATTCACACTTGCTAAACCCAACAGCTTTCTAAACATGTGTTTTGTAAGTGGGGGGTTTTCAAAAGTAATTTTATACAATATATATATATATATATATATATATATATATTTAAACTTTTAAAAAGCTATTTTATATATGCATTTATTTGCTCTCAAAAACTTGATCAAGTACCTATTCTTTTACAAGTGAGCTTTTAGGAAGTAATTAAAATGACTTAGTGGAAGAAAAAAATTCACTTTATTTAATATTTCAAATATTTTTCGTTAGTCCATAATGAGTATATTTTAATACATAACGGAACTATTTATTACACTTTATTATATATAAGTTTTTCTTACACTTAGTAAAGTGGAACTTCTCTTACACTTAATAAAATGGAAGAAAAACTTAAATTTTACAAAGAGGAATATTTTTCAAATTTTGCTCTCCTTATGATGTTTTTGTATTGTTTGTCATACAATTATATTGATTTGACATATCATAAAAATAAAAAAATTATTACACTATGTATTATAGTTTTTTTAATTCTTAACGCTCATCCAAGCTCTATATAAGGACATTCAAACATAGCACATTCAACATCTTTAGTCTTCTATTATTCTTCATTTCAATCACAAAATAATGTCTTTTAAACCAAAAGTTAGAGTTTTGATTTATTGGGATGGAAAATTTATACATGATGAAAATACCATTTGTTATAATTGTCCTCTCAAACACAATGCTAAATATTCAATTAATATCCAATATCATATATTTCTTTCATCAATTTATAAAAGAATGGTATAAATAGTATTATTATGATTATAGTCGGAAAATACGTACTTCATTTTTATCACAAGGACAAGTAAATTTTGGAGAGTGGATTATCTATAATGACTAATCGTTGACAGACTTTTTGAGGGTTCCAAATGATTACATAGATCAAATCAAGTTAACAATACTTGAAATCTAGGTTAGAAAGGAGCCTATTACTAGCCAACAATGTTCTCCTTTCGATGTTCATCCCCAATTAGAAAATCATAATAGCATTGATGAATTTCCGATAACTCAAATCTACTGATTCTTCTAACATGAATCATTATCAGAATATTCTTACCAATCGATATGATTTTGATTTGAACGAAACTATCAACTAAAATGACTGTAATGCTCAATGATTATATTTCGATTATTATTTGGTCATTTTGTCAATTATTTATTAATTTTTATGGTTTATTATTATTCTTATTCTTATTATTACTATTATATATTTTGTAGCGGTTTACTTCAGCAAGATAGGAATATTGCTCCAAGTTATGAACTAGATAATTATTTTGTTCAGTCTTCACAGTTTGAAATGACAAAAAATGTTGGGACATTCTCAAATTTTCATGTCTCGCCTATTTTTTATGCAATTTTTCATGTCTCGCCTATCAGTATGTCCAACACTTGATTTTTTTATTTAAGTACGTTAATTGCATGAGATAAATATTTATATATTTTTTTTACATGTATAGGAAAAATATCTCAATTGTATGACAAACACGCCAAATTTTTTTTAAAGAGAGCAAAGCGTGAAAAATATTCCTTTTTGTAAAATGTAAGTTTTTCTTTCACTTTATAAAGTGTAAGAAAAAATATCACTTTACTAAGTGTAAGAAATAGTTTCACTATATATTATAATATAAACGTTATGGAACTAACGAAAAACGTTCGAAATACTGCATAAAGTGAAACTTTTTCTACACTAAGCCTACTTTAGTTACTTTCTAACATAATAATTTATTTTGATCACTTTTATTTTTTTTGTGGCTTATTTATATTCCGAACTCTTCCTTTTGGTATATTCCAAAGTAAGCAAGTTAATAAGAATCATATAACACAATCAATTCAAATTTGGGAATTCAATTACAAAATCTTCATCTAAAAAACCTAGAATATTCCAGTTCATGAATATTTAATTAAAAATTTTCCTTTTTATCTTTGCCCTCCATATTCTACTAACTAATGATAATATACCATAAGAAACCATAGGCAAAATGAATTACAAAATATTTATGAATGTAACAAGGGTGTTCAAACAGAAACAAAAAAAACATATTAGAAATGACATTTTCTTTTAACAAAGTTTTATTGTTAACATTTCTAGTTCTACAGGGCCTGTGCAATGCAAGTAACAAATTTTCAATATATTATATTTGCTCAAAGGCACCTAATCCTTCTTTATTCCTACAAGCTTATAACTCTTGATCCGCGTTCTGGAAACGCGGATCTGAGTGGCCTATGTCAAATTACAATAGATTTTTCAGAGAAAAGCGCAAGACAGACGTTGGATTTGGTTAATCTGCTTTTACAAATTTTCAAAGGGGTTTATGAGAATAGATAACAAGATTGTGCGTTTCACTATTTGAATTGTGCGAATTTGTTCAACAAACTAGGAAAAATTGCTATCAGGAGACTTTCAAAAGACATTGGATGGTGTAAATGGAGCATTGGCGGAAAGTGCTAATTGTGATGCGGGTTTTATAAAGTCACCACCTAAGGAATCAGAAGAACTTCGACCGTCTAGCGTGTTAGTACAACAATTGGATGTTGTTGCCGTGCTTATTGCTATATGACTAATTAAATAGATATAATGTTGATGAAAAATCTTTTAGATTGTTACTATTGATGTTCATTTGTAATTAGTATGAATTTAAATGATTGATAATATGTTCTTGGGTTCAATCATATTCCTAATAAAATGAAAATACAAACAGCTAATAGAAACATTGTAATCCCTCCCCGTTGTAATACTCCTTGCCGACAGAGTGGCATATCGAATAAAATTGGTAAAAGATTTTGGTGAACCCTTATACTTGTATGCGTTTGTATTGTGAACTTTTTTACTTAATTATTTTTTAACTGAATTCTTAAACTCAATCAAAATGAGCTATTTAAACCCCTCCAACCATGTGCGTAGTTGACTCAATCTCCTTTTCCATATGACATGTCATATCCATATCAATATATTAATATCATATCATAATTATTTTTAAAATTATTAATTAAAATTGTTTAATTAAAGGTAAAATAATATAAATTGAATTATATTATTTAAAGTAAAACCCTTCATATTTTCTCACAGTTTCATGGCCCAAGTCGTCGCCGCCGTCGCCATTTCTGCCGGCGAAGCCACTCATATTCCTTCGACCTTCATCTCCGCCGCACATAATCACCATTTTCCTTTTTTTCCTCCAACCTCCACAAAATAAACAATCTAAGCCACCGCCCTAGATCTAGCTGAACACCATCACCATCTTCGCTGCCATGATTGAATCTTCACACCTTCACCCACCTCGTTCTCCTCTCTGCCGACCAACCGCGCCTCTTTCTCTCTTCCTCCATTGCTTATCCAGTGGTGTTAGGCGAGCACCACCAGCACAACTATATCTTTCGTCGGTGAATTAGTGGACTTAAGAAAGTGCACAAATCATCTAAATAAATGAAAGTAGATTGTGGAAAAGAAAGAAAAAAGGGTTGGGCAGGGGATGGATATGGCTGAAAAGGAGATATAATGGATGAAGAAGAAGGTTTTTTTAAATAATCGTTTAAAAAAGTTTTTCTTTACAATTTTAAATATTTTTTAAAAGTAAAAATGCTCCTCATTTGCCTTAATAGGCGTGTAATTACACACTTTTGCCAACTCAAACATCTAATGCCATACAGGTCTTTTCAATGGTCAAAGGGGGATAGTTAAATTGTGTTTTATTGAGTTTAAGAATTGGTAGAATAGTCTGGTGGACCCTCATACTTTATCGGATTGTATTATGGATACTCATACTTAGCCTTTTGTCATCTGGACCACTGAACCTATCCCAGATCAACATTTTAAACAATTTTTTTTATGTGGCATCCTGTGTGGAATTAATCCACATGGAGCGTGTGATTCATTCGAAGGAAGAGCGTGAGACGCCTTAAAAAGGCACTAACGGTCATATTTTGACCTTTAAAGGATATTTCTTCTTCTTTAATTCACTCAACACCATTGTTAATGCCTTTTTGAGCTTTTTTCTTTCTTTTTTTCTCAATCATGTCTTTTTAAAAAATTTCTCCTTTATTTTTGGCGTCTATTTTTCCTCCAATCTACTCGTCTCTTTTTTTTGTTTGATTCTATTGTATTTTTGTTGATCTTCACGATGACAGTTCGATGTTGCTACCGTGGAATATATGCTGAACTAAAGACATCAAGAACACCAACTAATCCTAAAAGAATATTTTGGGACTGTCAAAAATATTCATCCGGTAATGGGTGTGGATTTTTTTCGATGAGCTGATGCTAATGAATAATACAACATCAACAATTCATCAACGAGTTAAAGGCAAGCAAGACAAAGAAGGCAAGGAACACATAGAAGACAACGAAGGCAAGGAAGACAAGGATCAAAAATTAGTATTGATATCACTATTATTGTGATTGTTGTTATTTGGTTTGTAGCTGTTATATTTAAGATATATTGATTTGTACTATGTGTTATTTGATAATGAAATTGATTGCATTTACGTTGGAAATCTGAAAAACTTCATTCAAGCACAAATTCGTACAAGAAAAACAAAGTCTTCCCAATAGCAACTAAACACTAATTCATATACAAAACAGTTGGGATCAAGTCATTAATCAAAATAAAGTTAGTTGGGATCATGTCATTAAGCTAAATAAAGTGAAATCTAAATGTGTGCCTTGAGTGCTTGGTGTGCCTTGAGTGCTTCTGCAACTTTCCTCTCGTAGCTGTCTTTGAGTAATTGCAGCTCTTCCCTTCCACCTTAGCCCTTTGGGTTTGTAACCAAGATCAATATTGGTAGGAGTTGAACTTGTCAATGTAGCACTATGTAATACCCTATCAGTATTTCCAGACTGAGAGAATAACGAAAGTCTTAACCCAGAGATGAACTAATATCAATTAAAGCAATTTAATGTGTTTAAATGATAAAATACATACCCTCTCAGTCACACTGCCACCTGATCCAAATAAGAGACCATAATCAGTTGTCTTCGCTTGTTTTTGTCTTGGTTTATTATAGGTAAGAGATGCACCTCCTCTCAAAGTTGTGCTAGTTTTTCTTTTTTGACCAATTGCACTAGAAGTTGATTTTTGAGTGAAACTTCGAACTGCCCTTGGACCTGCACATGGAACTTCCCTTGGACCTTCACTTCAAACTGCCCTAGGACCTGCACTTGGATCTGCACATGGAACTTCCCTTGGACCTTCACTTGGAACTGCCCTAGGACCTGCACTTGGATCTGCACATGGAACTTTCCTTGACCTGCACTTAGAACTACCCTCAAACCTGCACTTGGACCTGCACATGGAACTTCCCTTGGACCTTCACTTGGACCTGCACATGGAGTTCCAGTGGCAACATTTGAAGTTCCAACGCTTGCATCACTTGTTCCAGTAACAACATTTTTCTACAAGCATAGAGGCATTAAAGCACAACTTACCAAAGTATAACAAGAGTAAAATTCAATAACAAAGAGACATAAAAACTCAACTTACCAGAGTTGGACATCCTTTCTTATTATGTCCAAAAGTCTTACACACAGAACATTTCATTTTTCTTCCCTCCCTTGTAGTCGTTCCAAACTTCTTCTTAACTGACTCATCACTATCTTTTCTCCTATTTTTTTCTGGTCTTCCTGGCATGGATGTTATTTCAGGTGGTTCAATGGTTGGTCTATCACTTTTTGGTCACATCTTCATGTTTGTCATAGGTTGAATAAATTTGTTATATGCTTTCATGTATGTTTCTTTCTTATACTAGTGGTCGACAAATGACTCAACAACCCAATCCTTAAAATGAATTGATGTAAGTGCATGACCACAAGGAATTCCCTTTTATTGCCATGACCTACAACTACACACCTTTTTTTAGGTCAACAACATGTTTATATGGTGGATCACGAATCTCAAAGCCAAGGTCACCATTAAACCTTACCTCACAATTATCTGCAATTTCAGCATTTTTTCTAAGAATATTCATAGCCATAGGTGATACATCAATAATCCATTTTTCTGAAACTTCTCTCATTTGATTCATTCTTTCCATAACTTTGACTCTTATTTCCTCTAGCATAGTGATTATTGATTTGAACCTAGCACCTACAATTCAACTGTTGAAAGTCTCACACATGTTGTTCTCAACCACATCACACTTGCTGTGTTTATTAAAATATGCCCTACACCATGCTTCCTTGTTATACTTTAACAGTGCTTCTATAATGTCTTCTCATAACTCACTTAAATCATCAAATTTGGACTGTAAAAGTACCTCAAATGGTGCCCTAGCAACCTGCCAGAATTTTCTTCTCCTTTCTTCACCCCTCCAGTCTTTCTTCCAGTTTGTCCATACATGCCTAGCACACCATCTGATTTCAACATTTGGCAATACATCAATAAGTGCAAGATGAAGACCCTGTCAAAAAAGAACATTTAAATACAACAATGTTTAATATCAAATACTCCAAAAATGAAAGAATAAATTTAACAAATAATATAGTAATACCTTCTGCATATCAGACATCACTGTTAGTCCTTCATCTTCTCTAAGATCCAAATCATGTCTGATGCACTTGAGAAATCAAGATCATGTCTCCTTGATTTCTTTATCAACTACTGCCCATGCTATAAGGTATATCTGATTATTTCCATCTTTGGAAATGCAAGTTAACCGTTCACCTTTACATACACCTTTAAGAAATGCACCATCTAAACCAATAATTCTTCTACACCTCTCTTTTCATCCACTTATTAAGGAACCAATACAAATATAAATGTTCATAAACACCTCTTTTCCTGGAACTGTGTTCTTGGTTGTCCTAATAGATACCGTAATTTCAGAATTTGTGATCTTTTAACCATACAACCTAGAAAACTCCTCTTTAAAATCTCCCATATGTTCATTCATAACTCTCAATTTTGCCTTTCTACAACTTGTTTTACTAACATACAAACCATACTCCTTTTGTTCAAAGATTGAATCTGATGTAGTTTGATGGTAGGCTCACTCATAATCCTCTCTTTGTAATGTTTACTAATCCAATGGAGTTACACAATTTGTTTCTTGTTCTTTTAAAACACTTGTGAACTGGAAAATATGTTTTAACACTGAAGCTTCTAGTGTACCATCAATACTTCCAAGAATATGTCAAGGACAACTTTTTTTTCTTACAATGTGCCCTTACCTTTTCCTTCTCATTAGGTTTCAACTTAATATTAACACCCTTCTGAATAGAGTAAGTTTGCAGTGCCTTACTGAACTCAATGTTATTCAAAAATATCATATACAGTTGAAAACAAACCTTTTTAGCAGTTGAATCAAAGTAGACCTTTTTACTTTCCTTCCTAGGTGCTGGATCTACCACTTCATCATCTCCAACAGGTTCCCCTTCATCTTCACTAATGTCACTACCAAGATCCGAGCTATCAAAATAAGGGTCATCACCACCCAAATTTCCTTCAAATCTACCCCTTCTCTCCTTATAAATGTCTTCAAAACCAGCATCTATACCTATAGGACCAGACGGTATCTCATATAGATTTACTCTATCAGCCTTCTCTTTAACTTGTTCTTGAATGTTAGACTGCCTAGCTTGAACAAACTCCTCATCCAAATCACTCAAATCATCAATATTTTCATCAACATCATAGATTGAATCAGAATCAGAATGTTCTTCAACTCTAGGAGCAGGATCTTGTTCTTTAACTAAAGGGGGCTGCTCTTCAATTATAAGGGACTGATTTTGGTTTAAATCCCTATTTTCTTTTTCAGCAAATGGTTGAGATGAAGACACATCAGCCCTATCTATTTATGGGGAGGATGACAAATCAACCTTATTTTTGTGTGGGGAGGAGGACACATCAGCATTGTCTTTTAGTGGAGATGAGGACACATCAGCATTAGTGTTAGGCAATTCAAGTATTTCCTCAACAACTAAAGGTATACTAATTGGATGTACATTATATACATCAACAAAATCAGCAGCCTTCAAACCATTGGGAAATTTTAGAACATCATGATCAGTATTAAAATACCCTTCTTGTTGACTCTACATCCAAATGTCTCAACATTTTCATCACCCAATTTTAATGCTATTATATGAAACAACATAATATGCAACTCATCTACATCTATATTAATCTTTTCAACACTAGTTATTCTATTGGCATACCTTAAGTAGGATCCGATACAAAACAACCCCCATAATGAAATTGAAGTGTCACTATAGTTAAAGTCATATCTTCGGATGCCTGTAAAGTCAAATGAAAGCAACTACAGTTAAAATTTAAAGGCATAAAATTACCAGGACAAAAACAACTACTGTTAAAGGAAAAAAACAAGCATAAACTTAACATGAAAAACAACTACAATTAAAGGGGTAAACTTATCACGACTGTAACACAAAAAGCCCTAAAAAATTTTAAAAAATACTAGTAATAATTAGACGGTAAAGCTATTAACTTACCATAACTGTAATTGTTTTTCAATGGACCACTAACACTATCAATACTCAAGACAATTGACCAAAAATAGAATATTAATTTTAGTCGAAATTGGGTTTTTACAGAAAAACCCTAGAATCTACTCGAATTCATGGAACATGCCATTGAAGTCAGTCGAAGTCATTAATCAACTAAGAAAGTGTATAGCACTAACATTACACCCAAACCAAAGTAAAATCCCCAAAAAAATTTAGAAAATTGAATGATAATCGATCCTCTAATCAAACAGATACGCACAAGAAAGTGAAAAAAATCAAAAACTAAAACAAGTGCAAGAACTTACAGTGATAGTCGGAGTGAAACTGAGCTTCAACTAAGAAAATCTATGGCAAATCACAAACGATTCTTAGTGGAGAAATCGTAGAGAGGAGAAGAGGAAAATTCACAAAAGTTTTCAAAAATTCGCCGAGGTTTGGACTATATTTACCACGTGGATTAATTTTTTTTTTTGGCCAAAATGTACTTGGTTTGTGCAACATGCGCGATGCCACATCAAAAAAGTGTTTAAAATGTTGGTTTTGGATAGGTTCAGGGGTCCAGATGACAAAAGGCTAAGTATAAGTATCCATAATACAATCCGATACAAGTACGAGGGCCCACCAGACTATTCTGCCTTAAGAATTCAATTGACAAACATGATTCACAATACAAACTCATACAAGTACAATGATTCGCCAAACCATTTTGTAAAAAAAAAAATCGACTACCTTACTAAGTAATATTTAGAGATTCCTATTTTTAATATCATAATAATTTGTGAAGGTGTACGCGTATCACAGGCTAAAAATCAATACAACTATTTAAAAAACATAGATAATTTTTTTTAAAGTAAGTGTGTAATAACTTATATATACGAAATTAGGGCATAATGCAATCTTTGTTGAGCCCTCGAACAAAGATTGTGTATTACAAGTGAAAGAATGAAACATCTTCTTCTATGGGTTTACTTATAGGGCAAAATCCTTAACTACTGGATCATAACATATAAAAGCTAGTCTATATATATCTTAAGAAAAAAGCTACTTTTAGTACTTTGAATTAGGGGTGTACAACTTAAATCGAATCGATGAATCAAATCAAATTGAGAAAAAATCGATTTGTGGCTTAGTTTGGTGGTTGAAAAAAAAATCGATCACTTTTGATTTGGTTTTATATTAGAAGAAAAAAAAGTTAAACCAAATCCAAATCAAACCGACACACACAAACACACACACACAGACACACACACACGCACGCACGCACGCACGCACGCATGCGCGCGCGCGCGCACACACACATATATGTATATATTTTATTTTATTTATAGATAAACAATATTGATTACATATAATCTACTTTGTTGATATATTTTTAGTTAGTTTATAGTTTTCAATGTTTATATATTTTATTTCAAATTTGGACTTGTAAAAATTGTAAATATTTTAATTTGTATTAAGATCCGAAGTTATAATCATATTATTATAGTTTTTCATATTCGTAGTTTACAATTTACTTTATAAATATTTTTTTGTATTCAGTTTGCCTCTAGCCTTTAATCTTATTAATGTAACATTATGAACGTTGATATTAAAAAAAAAAATTGTACTCTTATCAAAAATAAATAAATTTGTATTCATGTTAATTTTTTACATTTTTTTTAAAATTCTATTCACTTAACATTTTTTAAGTTTAGTTTATCACATGAATAAGAGAAAAAATATTTGATTGCTTTTTTAAATACTGTATTGTTGTAAAAATTTGAAAGAACCAACTAAAGTCGAAACTGAAAAAATTGACTTTATATAATTTAATTTAATTTTTTGATTTATAAACTGATATAATTACTTAATTTTTTTAAAATAAAAATCTAAACCAAACCGATGTATGCATGAATACTATCATGTGACTAAGATCTTATTTTGGACTTTAGACTAATGAGTGTCATATTTGGAGACCGTTGAAATATAAATTGATAATGTTAGTATATAGTTTCATCGAGGACTGGAATAATTATGCCTCATATGGATTGTGATACTGTCTACAATCAATTTTCTAAATGGTCACTCAAGTTAAGAGAATTGCCTTAAATATCATTTATCTAAATGGTCACTCAAGTTAAAAGAATTGCCTTAAAATATCATTTATGTTTTATTTAGAACCAAAATATTACCCAACTATCACTATTTTGCTCCAAATATACTTGACAATTCAAAAACATCACTCTCTCCTAGTCGGCATGATATGTCATTGAAGTTTTTTTTAATTATATACTAATTTAATTCATAAAACTCATTTAACTAAAATAATGATCATATTGTTTTTAATTTTTAAAATTAATTTATTAAGAATAAATTTCATACTTAAATATTTATAAACACATACATTAAAAAAATATTGATATACAAATCACTCATGAACACATACTATAATCTAATCAATTTTAAATATTTATAAACACATACATTAAAAAAATATTGATATACAAATCACTCATGATCGCTAATTTTACTTCAATTAATCATAAGTTGTATAATAAATCAATAAAATTAAAGGTCAATTAATTATTAAAATATAATTATTTGGGTGCTTTGGAATCCGTATGTACTTAGAATATCTTTTTTTAAAAAGAAAATAGTAAGTGAGTAATATTTATAGAAAATAAAATTTTAATCTTTATTTATCAGTATATTAATCTCATATAATATGTATACTATGAATTAAATAAGTAAATTCAATTAATTATTAGTTTATTTATTGATGTTAAATTGTATGAAAAGTTATAATATAAAATAATATAGAATAAAAGAATAAAAATAAAAACAAAATAAAAAAAAGTTAAATAATAATTTTCTCTTTCTAACCAATTTTTTTGTCAACCTTACAAATTTATTTGAATACTTTTATTTAATTTTTTTTAAAAAATTTGTAAATAATTTAGTTAGGAATTTTAAAATGAACAAGTAATAAGTGCACACAAAAAAAATTTCATTGAATTTTGTTTGGTGACAATATATAAAGTTACTAGACTTTTTAAATTACTTTTCTTATAATCTTCATAAATTTTCATGTAATTTATATATTTATTTAGAGACATAAGTTTGATGAATTAAATAGGTCTAGTATTTTTTTAAAATGATTATTAATGACAGGACATATCAATTAGAATTTAAGGAGGCTTTTGAGGTATTTAGTATTTCTAATGGATAAAAAGTATAATATTATACACTTTCTTCTTCTTCTTCTTTTCAAAAAAAAAAAAATATCGGAAACCTGAATTACAAAATATACAATTAATAATATTGTATTGACCTTTAATATTATTGATTTATTATATAACTTATGATTAATTGATGTAAATTAGCGTTAATGAGTGATTTATATATCAATTTTTTTTTTGAATGTATGTGTTTATAAGTATTCAAAATTGATAAAATTATAGTACATTTTAAAAATGTATTCTCCATTACATAAAAAAACAAAAGTTTAATTATGATAAAGGATTTTAAGTATGAAAATTTATTCTTAATAGAATAAAAACAAATGAAAAATAATATGATCATTATTTAGTTAAATAAGTTCAATGAATTAAATTAGTCTATTATTAAAAAAAGACTTCAACGACATGTCATATTAACTAGGAGAGAGTGATGATTTTAAAGATCAAATATATTTGGAGGAAAATAATGATAATTAAGTGATATTTTGGTCCTAAATGAAACATAAATAATATTTCAAGATCATTCTCTTAACTTGGATAACCATATTTGGGGAATTGACTCATATTGTCAACCACATTCATCATCTCTTAGCTAGGAACTAGTTTACCTTTGTTGCTCATATATATAAAGAAACTATAATTCAATTATTGATTATTTTGGTGATTTGACCTTTAATCAAAGAGTCTCGTTTTTAATCATATTCACTCATACCTTCTAGTATTTCATCACATGATGTAGGAGATACTATTGAGGTTTTATAATTTCATTCCCTCACATAATTTCAAACTAATCGCTTGTTGTTTTAGTTTTCTTTTAAAAAATAAATTAAAAAAACGTGTTATGCATTTATCGCTCAACTCACAAATCTTACGAATTTAACCAAAAAAAAAAAAACCTAAGGAGGGAAAGTTAATAAAATAATTTCTTTTAATATCAATATCATTTAACGAATGAATATCAATTTTTCATCTTTTAATCGTGAAATAATATGTATAATAACTGAAAAGTATATTCAAATTCAAAATCAAAATAAAATCCAAAAGCAATGTCAGCATGAATTTTCTTCAAAAAAAATATTAAAAACGTTTTATGTTTTTATCCTGAACTCACAAGTCCTATGAATTTAACCAAAAGAAATTAAGCTAAGGAGGGGAAGTTATTAAAATAATTTTTTTAAATATCAATTTCATTTAATGAATGAATGTCAATTTTCATCTTTTAAGCGTGAAATAATATAATAACTTAAAAGTATATCCAGATCCAAAAGCAACGTCAGCATGAATTCTCTTTTTCTTTTTAAAAATTAAAAACGTTTTATGTTTTTATCTTTCAACTCACAAGTCCTATGAATTTAAAAAAAAGAAATTAACCTAAGGAGGGAAAGTTATTAAAATAATTTTTTTAAATATCAATTTCATTTAATGAATGAATATCAATTTTTCATCTTTTAACCGTGAAATAGTATAATAACTTAAAAGTATATCAAGATTCAAAAGCAACGTCAGCATGAATTTTCTTTTTTAAAAAATATTTTTATCTTTCAACTCAAAAGTCTTATGAATTTAATAATAATAAAAAATTAACCTAAGGAGGGAAAGTTATTAAAATAATTTCTTTTAACATCAATTTCGGTTAATGAATGAACAACAATTTTTCATCTTTTAACCGTGAAATAATATAATAACTGAAAAGTATATCCAAATTCAAAATGAAAATGAAATTCAAAAGCAACGTATCTTTTAACCGTGAAATAATATAATAACTGAAAAGTATATCCAAATTCAAAATGAAAATAAAATTCAAAAGCAACGTATACATGATTTCTCTTTAAAAAAGAATTTAAAAATGTTTATGTTTTTATCCCTCAACTTTACATTATGAATTTAATGAAATTTTTTTTTTAACCTAGTAGGGAAAGTTATTAAAATAATTTCTTTTAATATCAATTTCATTTAATGAATTTTTCATCTTTTAACTCTGAAATAACATAATAACTGAAAAATATATCCAAATTCAAAAGCAACGTCAACATTAATTCTCTTTCAAAAAAAATTTAAAAAAATATTTATATCCCTCCACTCACAAGTCTTGTAAATTTTTTAACCAAAAAAAAATCAACCATATGAATTTAACCCAAAAAAAAAATATTAATCTAAGAAGGCAAAGTTATTAAAACACAATTTCTTTTAATATCAATTTCATTAAATGAATGAACATCAATTTTTCATAAATAGTATAACAACCGAAAAAACATATTCAAATCCAAAATCAAAATAAAATCCAAAAGCAATGTCACCATGAATTCTTATCCAATTCACCTTTATCCCATATTTTATTTACCTATATATACCCTTTAAATACCTCACTTTTTCAAAAATCACAACTGTATAGATAAATAAATATCCTTTATATATACAAATATGAAGTTTTTACCGGAATTGACGTGTTGTGGCGGCGCAACCATCAAGACGGTGAGGGATAGGCTACCTCCGGTGGAGAAAAAGGAGTCGGCGCTAGTAAATCGATCGGGAAGTAGACGCGTGGTTTCTCGGGGAAGGAAATTGAGGAAAATGGAGGATTGGAAACCGGCGCTCAACGTCATCTCCGAGGATAACGCGATCGCCGACGTCGATCGGTACAGTTACGATCAAAATACGGTTGGAAATTCCGGGAATAAAAGAGCCGGGAAATCTGGTAGAGCACAGAAGAAGTTCGGCGACGGTTACTGGTAACTAATTTCTCTTTTTTTCTTTTTTTTTCTTTTCACTGTTTCATGACTTTTTTTTAACCAAACTATTGTTGCTCACATGATATTTTCCAATGTTTTGGGCCAAATTATTAGTTTTACTATGGATATTTCTGGACTAAACTATTAATCGGAGAATTTTTTATTTAATTTTGTAATTCAAAAAATATTTTTATTCCTTTTTTGTTGTTTTTATTATTATTTTACTTTGTAGAGGATAATTTTTATTTTTTTTTGTATATATGCAGGAAAATGTCGTACGCCGTTGCGATGCCTGCTTTCTCAGGAATGCATTTTTAGTGTGGAATTGTGCTTGTGTTTGTAAATAATTAGATTTTTTGTTCACCCCCTGAATGGAAATTTTAAAAAAGCAAAAATATATGTTTTTTTTTTTTTTTAAGTTCCTTTATGATTTCTACTTTGAGTTAGTTGATATTTGGTTTTCGAATTATTATAATTTTATATTATATCCTTGTGATAAAACTTGTTTTTTTTTTCTTTTTATTTATAAATAAAATTTGGAAAAGGTCATCTTTTTTCTTCCTTTAATTTGTAAGAGTTTATGGTACAATCCCCTCTTCTTTCACTCTATTTATAGTTGGTGATGGAAGGATACAATTAAAGGATATTTACTATATATTACTGTACTATAGAACATTTCTTTAACGGCAATTAATTAACAATAACAGCTCAATTGCTGTTAAATATGTATTTTTGCGGCAATTAACACTTTTTGTATATGTCTAAAGGCTTTAGCTAGCGACATTGAATCTAATACACTTAACTAATGCAGCTAAAGACTTTAGCAGTCTTCGTTAATGTGTGTATTTTTATTACCACTAAAAATTATTTTTATTGTTGTGATAGAACACCATTCTAGAGGTATTTTTGAACATTCTAAATTCTTTGGTGACATGTCTTAAATATTAATTAAGTTGGTGATAAAGGCTTTAGCACTGCAACACCATCTTAATTCATTCTATGTGGTCTCTTCAAGCAATTCTCAATTAGACTTTGATGACATTTTGTGAATCTCTATTTTCCTCTATGGACTTTCTCTATTTATTACTCCTTTGAAGCTTCTTCAAGGATAGCAACACCTTCATAAATGTTGCACTTTTATACTTTATATGCTTGGATGTTTTAATTAGAAACTTCTTCTTGTAACACGTCTGAGCTTCGAAAGCTTCAATTTTACATAAGCTCCTTTTTTTTCTTCTTTTCTGGAGATATCTCCTAGTTAGATTCCATCTTGTTCTTCTAAGTCTCGATTGTGGTACTTCTATTACAATCAAACAACTTTTAGCAGCATTAAATATTGATATTAATAAAAAATGCTAAAGCCTTTATCGGCATTAGTAAAGTGTTATTAGAACCAATGTCGCTGAAGACTTTAGGGATATATATATATATGTATGTATAGGACCATTGAACATTATAAATTTTCTATTTCTTGAGAAGGTGACCTTCAACATCCTTCGTCATACCAACGAAATAATCCAAGAGAGCAAGAGGTTCTGGGTTATCTTCAATTTTCTTCTCGTACACAAGTGTAATAGTAGTCCAATGTTCACATTATGTAATAATAGTGAAAGAATTGTACAACTCTAAAAGATGTCCTTCAATCACTTTCCAAGTGATCAATTTCTTCGGAGAATCGATGGCTTCGATCACAGCCTTAGCAAACAATTCTTTTCCATCTATTCATTAAGATCAAATATAAGAGATGTTGCTTCCAATTCAAATGTTAAACTCCTCATAAAAGATCTAAACATTTAGAATATAGTATTAATTGAGAAAATGACTTTTGCCTACAACTAAAATATATTAAAGATAATCAAACACCATTAAGTAACTTTTGCCTACAACTAAAATATATTAAAGTTAATGAAACACCATGGAATTAATAGATTTTCTTGAGTAATGACTTTCGTAATATGAAATACACCTGAATATATAAAATTGATACAAGAAAAAAATATTGAGAGAATACATAATAATATTGGGAGAAAGAGAGAAGAGAAATGTGTCTTACCTTCGTAATATTTCTAGCTAACAACAAAATCAATTTTTTCGATTTCACCTTCATGAATCTCAAAATACTTATTTCTACTAGGGCTTATGTTGGGTAAATGATGGGTATTAATACAGAAAATATCATGAACCGAGTATCCTGCACACTTTACTTCCAATGAAACAATCAACTTACTTTTTATGCCCATATTTTCTTTTCCTAGAAATAGCAATGAATGGCAAAAGGAGTGGTAAGAAAATGTATAAAACTTGTAGCTCTTATATAGATTTTGATTTAATGTAAGAAGCTAATCAATGAAAATATTATCCACCATATATCTATATCACATAGTGGCGGTGTTAATTTGATTGTGTAAAAGTAGGTTTTAGTTTTGTTATAAACTTATCATAATATATACATATCATGACAATTTGAAATATATGATAGAGATAGTGTGGGGTCCATATCCATTGTAGATAAACATAAGGAAATTTAAAATGCAGGAACGATTGAATTTTGTTTGTTGCTTATTGTTAAAGTCAACAAATGCTGTAACAAATCAAAGCTAACCATTTTTTTTCAACTAAAATCTTACCAAGAAATCTGCATAGGTGAAAAGGTTGAAACCTTGTGTTTTTTGTAATGTCACTGGTGACATCATTAGGAGTAGATTTTCCTATAAATACAGAACTCTTGCTCATTTCAAAAATGCACCAAAAAAAAATTACAAAGGAGAGAAAAGAAGAGTGAGGCATCACAGAGGAAAATAATCTGTGAAAAAAAATAGAGAGTGTGAGCGATATGATAGTGAGGTGGAAAAATCAAAAGAGTGTTATTTCTTTTGAATGTGTAGTGGTGTTTGGAGTTTTCCTCAGACATACAAGTGTAAAATCCTTACTATAGTGGTATTCGTTGCTCCTCTCGGGTTGTGGTTTTTCCCTTATTTAGGAGGGTTTCCACCTAAAATGTTGGTGTCATTAATTTTCTTTTATTTTCGTTGATTAACCGTATTGTTGTGTTCCACATTTATTGCCTTTATTACCACAAATATTATTTCCGTTACAGATTTATTCCCAACAATTGGTATCAGAGCACAGGTTCTGCTCATCACATAAATATTTTTTGCAGCTTATTGTACTATACTCAATAAAAAAATGTTTGGAGTAAAGTACGAGGTAGCAAAATTCAATGGTGATAGCGGTTTCTCAACGTGGCAGAGAAGGATGAAAAGACTTGCTCGTCCAACAGGATTTGCATAAGGCACTAGACGACAAATTCAAAAAGCCCGAACAAGGCACTAGGCGACAAATTCAAAAAGCCCGAATCCATGAAACTTGGGAATTGGGAAGAAATGTATGAAAAGGCTGCTAGTGCAATCAGATTGCACTTAACAGATGATGTAGTCAATAACATCATCGATGAAGAGAGTGGATGTGGTATTTGGACAAAGTTAGAAAATCTATACATGTCCAAAACGCTGACAAATAAATTGTACCTAAAGAAGCAGTTATATGCGCTACATATGCGTGAAGGTACAAACTTTTTGTCTCATTTAAATGTACTTAATGGACTAATCACGCATCTAGCAAACCTCGGAGTAAAGATCGAGGATGAAGATAAAGCCATAGTGCTCCTAAACTCGTTGCCATCTTCCTACGATACTTTAACAATCATTTTACATGGTAAGGACTCTATTGAGTTGAAGGATGTCACATCAGCCCTTTTACTTAATGAGAAGATGATAAAAAGACCTAAAAATCACGGACAGACTCTCATCAAGGAAAGTAGAGGCAGAAGCTACCAAAGGATCTCAAGTAACTATGGTAGATCCGAATCTCGTGGAAAGTCCAAAGTCCGATCAAAATCGAAGGCCAGAAATTGCTACAATTGCGATCAACCACGACACTTCAAAAGAGATTGTCCAAATCTAAAAAGGGGCAAAGGGAAAAGCAGCGGCCAGAAGAATGATGACAACACAGCTGCCATGGTGCAAAATAATGAGGAAGAAGAATGCATGCACTTGGCAGGTATAGAGTCGGAATGGGTGGTCGACACAGCAGCATCTTATTATGCCACACCGGTAAGAGAACTTTTTTGCAGATATGTAGCCGGCGATTATGGAAATGTGAAAATGGATAACACAAGTTACTCAAAGATTGCGGGGATCGGAGACATTTTCTTAAAAACAAATGTTGGATGCACATTAGTGTTGAAAGATGTGCGCCACGTACCTGATTTGCGGATGAACTTGATCTCGGGAGTTGCTTTGGACCGAGATGGATATGAGAACTACTTTGCAAATAAAAAATGGAGACTGATTGCAAAAGGAGTTGCTCGTTAGCACGTTATACAGGACAAATGTAGATTTATGCCAAGGTGAATTAAATGCGGCTCACGAAGAGAATTCTGCAGATTTATGGCATAAAAGAATGGGTCATATGAGCGAGAAAGGATTGCAAATTCTTTCGAAAAAGTCACTCATCTCTTTTGCCAAAAGGTACAACGATAAAATCGTGTAACTACTTCTTATTTGGTAAATAACATAGAGTCTCATTTCAGACATCATCTGAAAGAAAGTCGAATATACTTGATTTGGTATATTCTGATGTTTGTGGTCCAATGGAGATAGAATCGATAGGAGGTAATAAATACTTTATTACCTTTATTGATGACGCTCTCAAAAATTGTGGGTTTATATCTTGAGAACCAAAGATCAGGTGTCTCAAGTATTTCAAAAGTTTCATGCTCTGATAGAAAGAGAGACAGGTCGAAAGCTAAAACGTCTCCGAACCGACAATGGAGGTAAGTACACTTCAAGAGAATTTGAAGAGTACTGTTCAAACCATGAAATCATACATGAAAAGACAGTTCCTGGAACCCCACAACACAATGGTGTAGATGAGAGAATGAATCGCACCATTGTTGAGAAGGTGAGAAGCATGCTCAGAATGGCTAAATTACCTAAGACATTCTGGGGTGAAGCAGTTCGGACAGCGTGTTATCTTATCAATCGTAGTCCATCAATTCCATTGTAGTTTGACATTCCGGAGAGAGTTTGTACCAACAAAGAGATGTCTTACTCGCACCTAAAGGTGTTCGATTGCAAAGATTTTGCACATATACCGAAGGAGCAAAGAACCAAGCTAGATGATAAATCAGTTCCCTGCATACTCATCGGATATGGAGATGAAGAGTTCGGGTACAGACTATGGGATCTTGTAAAGAAGAAGGTCATCAGAAGCAAAGAAGTAATCTTTCAAGAAAGTGAAGTTGGAACTGCTGATGATCTATCCGAGAAGGCCAAGAAAAAGAATGGTATAGTCCCTAATTTTGTTACCGTTCCTTCTTCTTCTAACCATCCCATAAGTGCAGAAAGTACGATTGATGAAGTTGCTGAGCATGAAGAGTAACCTGATGAGATTGTTGAGCAGAGGGAGCAACTTGGTGATAATACCGAGCAAATGGAGTACCCAGAAGAAGAAAAACAATCTCAACTTCTAAGGAGATCAGAAAGACAAAGGGTAGAATCAACCAAATACCCTTCCTCAGAGTATGTCCTTATAAATGATGAAGGTGAGCTAGAAAGTCTTAAGGAGGTGTTGTCTCATCCAGAAAAGAACCAATGGATGAAAGCCATGCACGAAGAGGTGGGATCTATACAGAAAAATGGCACATACCAGCTAGTTGAACTTCCAAAAGGAAAAAGACCACTTAAGTGCAAGTGGGTCTTTAAACTCAAGAAAGATGGAAATGGCAAGTTGGTCAAGTACAAAAATTGATTGGTTATAAAAGGCTTCCAACAAAAGAAAGGTATTGATTTTGATAAAAAAATTTCACATGGTATCAAAATGACTTCTATTCGAACTATTTTGAGCATAGCAGCTAGTCTAGATCTTGAAGTGGAGCAATTGGACGTGAAAACTGCATTTCTTTCCGAAAATTTGGAAGAAGAGATTTTTATAGAGCAACCAGAGGGATTTTAAGTATTTGAAAAGAAACACATGGTGTGCAAATTGAATAAGAGTCTTTATGGGTTGAAACAGGCTCCAAGGCAATGGTACAAAAAGATTGACTCTTTCATGAAAAGTCAAACGTACACAAAGATCTATTCTGATCCATGTGTATACTTCAAAAGATTTTCTGACAATAATTTTATTATTTTGTTGTTATATGTGGATGACATGTTAATTGTAGGACAAGACAAAGAGCTGATTGCAAAGTTGAAGAAAGATTTGTCCAAGTCATTTGACATGAAAGACTTGGGGGGCCCAGCACAACAAATTCTAGGGATGAAGATTGTTTGAGAACGAACAAAAAAAAGTTGTGGCTATCTCATGAGAAGTACATTGAATGTGTACTAGAATGCTTCAACATGAAGAGTGCTAAACATGTTAGCACACCTCTTCTGAGTCATCTGAAGTTGAGCAAATAGATGTGTCCAAAAACAAAAGAAGAGAAAGAGGGAATGGATAAAGTTCCTTATTCTTCAGCAGCGGGGAGTTTGATGTAAGCGATGGTGTGTACAAGACCTGATATTGCTCATGCAGTTGGTGTTGTTAGCAGATTCCTTGAAAATCCTGGAAAAGAACACTGGGAGGTAGTCAAGTGGATACTTAGGTACCTAAGAGGTACCACAAGAGATTGCTTGTGTTTTAAAGGATCTGATCCAATCTTGAAGGGCTATACTGATGCTGATATGACAGGTGACCTAGATAATAGAAAATCCACTACTGGATATTTGTTTACATTTTCAGGGGGAGCTATATCATGGCAGTCTAAGTTGCAGAAGTGTGTCACACTGTCTACAACTGAGACATAATATATTGCAGCTACTGAAGCTGGCAAAGAGATGGTATGACTGAAACGATTTCTTCAAGAACTTGGATTGCATCAGAAGGAGTATGTCGTCTATTGTGACAGTCAGAGTGCAATAGACTTGATCAAGAACACCATGTATTATGTAAGGACGAAACATATCGACGTAAGATATCACTGGATTCGTGAAAAGATCGAGGACGGATCTATGCAGGTCATGAAGATCCCTACTAGTGAAAACCCTTCAGATATGCTGACCAAGGTGGTATCGAGGGACAAGTTTGAGCTATGCAAAGAACTTGTCGGCATGCACTCAAGCTAGAAACCTAGAGCTACCTCTTTCAGGTGATGGGTATGGAGGGGGAGATTTGTGGGGTCCATACCCATTGTAGATAAGCATAAGAAAAGTTAAAATGGAGCAACGGTTGAATTTTGTTTGCTTCTTATTGTTAAAGTCAACAAATGCTCCAACAAACCAAAGCTCACCATTTTTTTTCAACTAAAATCTTACCAAGAAATCTGCATAGGTGAAAAGGTTGAAACCTTGTGTTTTTTGTAATGTCACTGGTGACATCATTAGGAGTAGATTTTCCTATAAATACAGAACTCTTGTTCATTTAAAAAATGCACCAAAAAAAATTACAAAGGAGAGAAAAGAAGAGTGGGGCATCACAGAGGAAAATAATCTGCAAGTTGCACCAGTTAGAGTTGAATAGGAGGTTTGGATACAAGCGAAGACTTTCAGTCGATAGGAGGTCTAATAGGCGAGGTACGAGGTAGGAAAAATAGAGAGTGTGAGCGATATTGTAGTGAGGTGGAAAAATCAATAGCGTTATTTCTTTTGAATGTGTAGTGGTCTTTGGAGTTTTGCTCAGACATACAAGTGTAAAATCCTTACTATAGTGATATTCGTTGCTCCTCACGGGTCATGGTTTTTCCCTTATTTAGGAGGGTTTCCACGTAAAATCTTGGTGTCATTATTTCTCTTTTATTCTCGTTGATTAACCGTATTGTTGTGTTCCACATTTATTGCCTTTATTACCGCAAATATTATTTCTATTACGAATTTATTCTCAACAGATACAATTATAAATAATTAGGTATATTTTATTTTTATATAATCACACTTAAAATTTTTTCTTTGTTGATGGTAATTGGTCATGATATATACATAGGCTTGCTTCATTTTTTATCAAGCCTGATCAACTCAGCTCGACTCTTTACCCAGACATCGAGCCTCTCATGCATTTCGTTTTCTTCTATATCGTCGCTTGAATAAAGACACCAAGTAAATAATTTTACATTAAAAAAAGGAAAAATAACTTAAATATACAACTATAAGTTTATTATTCTCTAATTTTCCCTTCTTTTTTAAAAAATTACCTAAATTCCTTTTTTTTAATTCTAATCATAAGTTTGGAGATACATAACCTTCTCTCTCCTATGACACACGCTTTTCCAATATCATGCCTATTTTTTCTCCACTAAGACACTCAATCAACTGAATCACTTTCTGAATTTTGAATTATTATTTTTAATCAAACACGTTTCACAACATTTAATATGCAATTTTGAATTTCGAAATTCAAAAAACTGAAATTTCTGAAAGTTGAAACAACCACTGTTCTCTGGTTCTTCTTTTCTTTCTTACTCCATTAGTCGTTATTCTTTGGTTCTTATTTTTCTTCTCGTTCATCATTACCTTACATCATATTTATGGATCCTTTTACGAATAGGAGAATTTATGATTCGGACGATGACAATTGGAAAGAAAATAGAAAACAGTCTTTGCATGATCCTTTGAATGTTCCAAAGGAGTCAAATAAACATATTCCGAAATCCTCTAAATCAAAGGTTGCAAAAATAAACCAAAAAAAGAGAAAATCATCAACAACCATTATTGCCAGACCGACATTGCTTAGGGTATGTCTTTTTTATAATTCTTTAAAATTATTTTTAGAGTTATAGTACGTTTGATACATATCGTTATTGTGTGTTATAGTGTTTAATCGATTTCATGATACATGAATTAATTATGTGTCAGACGATTTTCTATGTATCACGAGTATTTGAAAATTGTTATCACGTATCAGACAATAAGTTTGATATATCTCGACTCAGTGTATTATGGTGTTTAGCCGAATGCAATGATACATGAGTTAGATGTGTATCATATATTTTTTATGTAGTATGTTTTTTGAAAACTGATATCATGTATCAGTAAGGTATTAGTTATTTATTTAGTATTAGTTGTTTTATTTAGTATTTATATTCAATATCGTTAAATTTGTATTTTTTTTCAAATTGCAGCCTCTCAAATACAAGATAAAAAATATACCAACACATCCCATAAGGTTTGCTGTCAATATTAACAACACTTTTCTGAAGGATTTTAAAGAATCTAGGGGAGAATGTACTCCAACTGTTTAGGGCTACAATTTTTGGACCCTTTTTAGATATTACTAAACGTAATTTTCAGCGCCAAATAAGTGCTTGGTGTTGTTAGAGTTTGAACAAGGCAACCATAATGTGTTGCATATTAGACATTTAAATGGGTGTATCCTGAAATTTGGTATAGATAAATTTGCAATATTAACTGGACTTAAAGTCAAAGGCAATACCAATGATTTCCAATACCCAGAATCAACTCATTGTGTTCTATTCCACAAGTATTTTCCTAGTGCAGTGAATAGTGTTACCAAGAATCAACTAGTCCAACGGTTTAAGATGGGTAACTGGGAGAACGATCAGGATGAACTCCAAATATCTATATTGTTCTTTATTCATACATTTGTATTGGCTACTCTTGATAATAGAGTTATATCTATTGTGGATTTTCTAATGGTTGAAGATGGTAGATATCGAGATTATCCTCGAAGTCAGCTATCATTCTCAAAACTCATCGGTTCACTTAGACATGATTTTGATGTTAGCAAAAAATTATATCGATTATATGGGTTGTCGTAAGCACTAAACGTATGAATATACGAATGTGCATCCCAGTTAAATCCTGAAATTGCTGTCAAAGAACGGAATGCCATCCTAAGAATGTGCAATTGGAGAGTTGTGTCTGATAAGGCAAAGTTTGAAATTCTTATGTCTACCATTTTCGAAGAGGTAAAATTGAATCAATTTTTACTGTGAGAATAAACTATTTCAAGTTTGTCGATCTAATATCATTATTTATGTCTTGTGATACACTGTGATCTGTCTTAATTATTTACTGTGTTGTGATACATTATGTATTATATCGACATTTAAATTATTTTATGTGTTGTGATACATTCAGAATGCATGTTCAAACATTGTCGCAACAACAGAGGAACTTGAAGCTTTTGACCTAGTTGAAGTTGAACATGCTCTTCCTTCTTCACCATCCTTAGTAAAACCAAATGAGGAAGATGATTTTGATGATTTCTCCACCAAACCTCCCAAACAGTTATTGAGGAGTTCTTCTAGAGTTTCTGATACATCTCCTCCACCACCCCCAAAAAGAAAAAAAAAGCGGTTATACATAAAAAAAGGTTTCAAAACCCAGTCAGCCTGATCAATCAAATGTGTCTTCGACCCCGGAAGCTGATGTACATGTTTCTATTCCAGACGTGCCTCCGACTCCAGCTGCTGATGTAAATGGTTCTATTCCAGAAGTGTCTCCGAACCCGATTGCTGATGTACATGGTTTTGCAGATTCTCAGAAAGTCAACTATGTAATTCTAGATATTGAAGAGTTGAAAGGACATTTGAAAAATTATGTAAGTTAAATATTTTGATATTTTTAATCAAATATAATTTATTTTTATCCTAAATGTATTTATAGTTCACAGATTGATAAGAAATTCAAGGAATTGATTATATTGATAAAGGAAAATCACTCTAGTTGATGCAATCTCGAGGCAAGAAAAACATCAATTTTGAGAATAATACAAACACATTTCAGTTTGAGAAAAAAACATCTCCATAAAATACGGATTGATCTTTCTAATATGGGTGGTGTAGCTGAGGATGGTGTTGGTGTTTCTAGTAACGATGGTGAACATCAATTCACTGACGATGCGGGGATGTAGCTGAGGATGGTGTTGGTGTTTCTGGTAACGATGGTGAACATCAAGTCACTGACGATGTGGGGGATATAGCTGAGGATGGTGTTGGTGTTTCTGTCAATGAGGGTGAACAACAATTCAATGCTACTCCAAAGGTATGTTTTATTATACATGGTATACTATTTGTCATTTAGTTGATGTCATGTATCATGCACATATACTCATTGTTATGTATCATGCGAGTATAATCAATGTTACGTATCAGCACAAATGATATTACTTTTTACATAAAATCTTCCTATATTCAGGATGGTGACGCATCAATCACACCGGATTTAAATAAACCTATCATGGATCAAGATGGTGATAACACTGTTCAACACAACATCCCTCACGTTTCAATGGATGCATCGGTAGATTTTTCAATTTTACTTTATGACCCAGATTTTCATTACATACAAATTTACTAAAAAAATCATTACATCATATTATACAAGGTTTTTCCACTTCAACAACAATATCACCACCAACTCAAGCAGCAATAGATGCACTTATCAGAGATTTAGGAAAAAATCGTACTACTGCTAGACCGTTGTATTCTTACAATCCATAGAATATAACTAGTAGCCAGTACTTGTTGACTGATAGTCAATTATCCACTGATATTTCAATAACTGATATTGAAATTAGAACTGATTCAGTCACTCCTGCACATAGAAACAGAATGTCTTCGAAAAATATTCAATATCCATATTGTACTTCTTTTGGGTAAATCGAAAAGGGAAAAGAGAAATTGAAGGATATTGCTCGTCTCCATTTCCCATTCGAAGGATGTGGCATTACAGATCAAGTTTCGTCGAAACTTATTGATAATTATATGAAGTGGTTGTCAAGGGGGCTCCTAAAAAATCATAACAATAAGTAAGTATTATACATATTTGTTGCTGTTTTTTTGGGTTAATTTATTTTGATATAACCAATTCATGATACATTGTCTACATTTTGTAATTAAGTCACTGTAATGTATCATGTGCATATACTCAATTTTTATGTATCATGTATGCAGGAACATATCAGACGATAAATACAGATCAAAATATTCTTCTTTTGACTTTATGATGATGGACTTTGTTGTTACTTTTTCAATGAACAAGAATTGGTTCTATGCCATGTCACAGCCAAACAAATGTTGGACTGATGATGTAAAATTCTTAAACTAATTATCAAATGTGTATCAGTTACAGTTATATTATTATAACAAGATACATTCAGTAGAAGTACCATAATATATAATTAGCAAAATTTATGATCAATATTTAATAATTATATTGTTCTATATTGTTTAGAAGTATATAATTTCTTATTATGTTTTCATGTTTTTATAGCACATTGATGTGATTTTTTACTACCTTCGTAAAAAATTAAAACTCTGCAGCATGGATCAATACAGATACATAACAATTCACTGCTTGTTCATGTCACATGTCAAAAATTGTTATAATAGGTATTACATGGTTAATAATGATTATAGTACACAAGAACATGTTGATCGTGCTTCAGTTGTATCTGTATATGAGAGGTCAATAATTAATATCACCAAAGGTTTTGAAATCCTAGCTGTTTTACCATGACATCTTGTAGATGAGGTCTACATCCCGATTAAATGCAATCAAGAATTTCATTGGGTGTTGGCGGTTGTTAAGTTAAAAAACAGGGTTATAAGAGTTTTTGACTCATCAATATGCTCAAGGAAAAAAACAGTTCCTCATGAGATAAAAATGTTATCCAAAATGCTCCTTCTTACCTATTGGACAGTGGATTCTTTGAAGAAAGTGAGTGATCAAAATTTGGTGATTGTCATGCGTACAAGGACAACATTACTGGTTCACTTTTGGAGCCTCAAGTTCCTTTCATGATTGAATTTGCACAAGTCATTGCACAACAAAATAGTGATTGTCTGTAAGTATTTTGATTCGTTTGTTTATAATCATGTATCATTAATTTTATAATTTATATGCTGCACTTTTGTAGAGACTGTGGGTTATATGTTGCTGCATTTGCCGAGTATATGAGTGACCAAATCAATATATCATATACTGATTTTCTTCCTGAATACCTACGTCAAAGATATGTAGCATTGTTGTGGAGTTATGGCAGCGAGAAGGCTAAGTTTGGATACGTTAGTGACAATGATGATCCACCAAAATCTAAGGGCGTAGTCACACCACCAACAGAAGAAGATCTGGTTCACATAGAGTAGTATCTATGCATAAACAATGATTTAATGTTATATTTCTTATTTTGATATGTTATGGAACAAGTAGTTTGATGTTTTTTTAATGTTATCTTAATGATTTTGTCAATTTTCTTGAACATTTTTTTTGATACATTATGGAACATGTATTTTTGCGTAGAAAAAGATAAATATCAGACATATTATGGCGTCACACAGGTTTAATAAAATGTAGTCAAAGTTTTTTTAATCACACATAGTTAGTAATAAGTAGTTTCTTTAAAAACTAAATTTACATGATACTTTAGTTATAATGAATATCATAGTTGTGTCAAATCCGATAGGTTAGTAAAAGTAAAGCTATTTACTGTATATATCAAATAAAGTATATCAAATAAAGCATCACACAAGATAATTAATATAAATTACATGATACGTGATTTATGTCAATGTAAAGTATACAGTAACCTTAAAAAGTGTTTTTTTAATTAAACGTAGATGATACATTGGGTAAAACACATAATACATGTGTGTTACGTTACCCAGAATATATTAACATTTATTTTTGAATTAAAAGTACATGATACATTGGCTGAAGCACGTGTATCATGTATGTTATGTTACCCAATAATCCCTGAATTTATATAAAGATATCTCATAGTGTACACAAGAATTACTAAATTTATATAAAAAAGAAATATTGACACAAATATATATTTTCAACACAAATAATAACAAAGTATTTATAATCAAAAGCGCAACTTAAAATTTAATTAACACAGATTATTTATAAGTTTATTTATCAAAATCAAAAGTGTTTGAATTGCAAATTAAATGAATATCGAAAATAATAAACGTTTATGTTATAAATTATTCAAAAAAATTATCAATATCTAGATACATTACGACTACTTCACTTCTCTTTTGGGAAGAAAGTACAAGTTCTTCTGTTGTGTCCTTCTTGTCCACAACAGTTTGTGTTCACTGAAATCTTTTCATCTGCATTCTTTCTTCTTCATTTTCTTGGTCGTCCAGATAATCTTCTGTATCTAGGTGGATACACAGTTTCAGCTACCACATTCTTAGGATCTGACCAATCTGCCTTATCTGGCATTGGTACCTTTGGAATTTCATATATTTTTGCCAATGCATCAAGCTTGTAGTAATCAATCTGTGACATTCTTTTCTTTCAATACATCGATTGCATGTGCACAAGGTATCTCATCTAGTAAAAATCTACCACAAGAACATACTTTCCGCTCAAGACAAACAATGTATCTTCTTCAACTTCATAAACAGAGAAAATAAATTCAGATGATGAAACAACCTGTGTATATTAAAAAAATTCAAATATATAATTTTTTCAAGATAAACAATGTTCAAACTGCAGAATGATACAATGAATTAGATATATATAATATAAAATATTATATAATGATACATACCTCCTTCTTTGAACTTTTAGCCGCGTTTATAATCAACAACTCCTCAAATTTTCTCCCTAATGTGTCCTTTGTATATGAGGTTACTTCTCTATTTTTTCAATGCCAAGAACCAAATAGTATTCTAACTTCTTCAAAGAATTCTAATATATTTAATTGGCGTGCTTCAATAAGACAACCATTGATACATTCTGCAATGTTCGAAGTCATCATTCTACCTCTATTTACGGTTGCATGAACTCTTGATCACTTTTTCATACCCTGCATCTTCAATGTACTCCTCCCTGTGATCAATTCTATCAACCTTAGCCATCAACTTATCAAAATCTTCTTTTCTATATATCTTGGCCATAGAGTAGAATAGATCACCTATGGTCTCTCTGCTCCTTTTGAAGTTGCCACATACATTCTTCCAAAGATGTCATATGCATGCATAATAAGGTACATTTGGGAACACAATCCTCACACTCTTCATAATACTCTCATTTCTATCTTTAAACAACACACATATCTTTTCTCTCGCCAAATGCATTTTTGAATTGTTCGAAAAATCATGTCCAAGAACAATCATTTTCGGTGTCAACAACACCATACGTCAATGGGAATATCCAACCTGATTACAGACACACATTATATCATTTGATACATAACATACACAAACACATCACAACTACAAAAAAATATACTGCGCCATTAAGTGTGCTTGCTGATACAAATGTCCCTTTGTAAGCTCCACTCAGATGTGCACCATCCACAACAACTATTGGTATGCAGTAATTGAACCCCCTAATGAATGGTCTTAAGGTGACGAACAGATACATAAATTCATCCTCCTCAGTCTTCTGCATTCTTATATAAGAATTTGGATACACGGTATTTAACATATGTATGTATCGCGACAACCGTCTATATCCTGCAGATAGTTCTCCCCTTATCATGGATAGTGCACGTTCTTTAGCACGCCATGCTTGCTGATAACCATAGAATTCTCTAATATCATCAATTATATCTTTCAGAGTATTAATTCATTTACGATTGATCAATTTTAGAGCAGTAACTCCACTTACAAATCCGACTGTTGCTTGGACTTTGGTTAATACCCTCTTCCTCATAGAACACGTATGTTCACTATTGAAACTTTTAACAATGAAAATATCAGATTTTTTCTTGCAGGAAGCCTTCATAATCCAACCACATTTGTCCGAAAAGCATACCAACACATAGCTATGTACTTTTTTTTTATCATATTAATACATATAGCAATTACATTATATAATATATACAACAATAATGTTTAAAGTAATCAAACAATGAATTACACGAAAGTATCAACCGTTTTCGAAGAAAATTATTTTTACATGTTTAATAACTTTTTGTTATGCTTGTTGAAATCGATAAAGTCATTATATCAGCAGTAGTATATTAAAGTATCACTATAGTTAATTCAATGTATTAATAAACTTAACGAAATAGTGAATCATAGATTAAAACAGATTTAACTCAAAATATCAATGAACTAATGCTACATGAATGTTTTAACAGTACAATTTCATGTACTAATTGTATCAGCATGTAAAGATATATAAATTTCAAACACTATCATACCTTTGTTGATTAGATCTCTTTACTTTGTAATTGAAGTTGTTCTTTATCTTATATTTCGTCATCACATCTACAAGTTTTGCTTTATCTTTATATATGTGACCTGTCTTCACCTCTACACTTTCTGAATCGATTATAACATTTGTAACTCCAAATTCTGGATTTTCATACGAATCAAATAAACTAGATTCAACCATTGCTAGAGCTTGTGTATCCTGTGTTGTGCCTTCTACACGTGTAGTTTCTCCACATGTTCCATCAAAGTTTTGTACATTACCTTCAATCTTTTCAATTGTGTCAATACATAATGGATACATTGCAAATCCTGGCTCATTTTTTTCAGTTCTAAATATAGTTTAACACCCATATCATTCTTAACCTTTATTGGACAAGAGTTACCTTCTACAATGTAACGAATTTCAATATTTTTCCTTATACATCGATATCCAACTCGACTGCAATTGTTGCTTTGAGATTCGAAAATGAAATTGAATCTCAAACAACGATTCCATCAATTTTGTAACTTTTATACTACAATTCGCTCACCCAAATTCCTGAATGCCTCAGCAGAATTGATGTATTCATCATGTATCAGCCCAAATAATAAAATTCTAATTCGTATTTTTTTGCCTTTTCAATGGATGTTCATGACATTGTCTTCAATCTGAATGATATAATCTTGAATTTTGAAGTGTGATTCAATTACCTGCTGAATTATGATTTCTTTATAATCAGTTACCGTAACTTAAGCTGATTTAAATAACCAAATTAAATGTTCCATTTTCTCCCTTTTTAGCTCAACAATATTTAATTAATGTGTATCATTTACTATATATCAGTTAATAGTAATGTATCACGCGACTGCATTTTTAAGAAATTTTATGCAAATAGTAAATTAGTCGGGACATATTGTAATTATTATGTTACACATATTTTATGTAGATATATTCCTACAAGTCAACACACAAGAAAGGTCTCCCATGTAGGTAATTTAAAGAGAACATATATACTTTTCTTCAAAATTTAAATTATAATAATCCGACCTCGAAATCAACACCATTATCGAACACCCATAACACAATAAGAACATGTACTATGCAAAAAGATCATTTATTGTCTATATTTTCTGTCCAATACAGCCACCCACATTGTAGAACTGTTGTAAAAGAATCCGTTGTGAACCAAATCGATTTAGAACGAGTTTATGTGTTAGAAGTTGTGAATGAAATTGATTTAGATGGAACTATTGGTCCGAGTAAATATTGGAGAATTTTTTTTGCAATTCAAGCCCAATTATCAATTGATTAAATATGACTAGCTAGTTGTTAACTTAAGAGTTATGCGTAAAGTGAAGAAACTGTATGTTCCTCTCGTCTTCTTTCTAGAGTTAAAACTTCTCAACTCCATTCTTATTTCTATCTTTAGTTACATTTCCTTGTAATACTAGAACTTAGGTGTTTTTACTATAATTTAACTATTAGTACTTATATTGGTGTTTGAACGTTTGTGTTGAGAATTCAGGTTTGTTTAAGCAAATATATGAACTTAAAACATATCCGTAAAGATTCTCCGCATCTTTAATTAAGATTACAAGATTGAAGTATATTTTGCTACATTTTTCGTATCTTTAACTAATATCACAATCATTATAACAATAATACCTTTTAGTAGCAATAAACATATACACATTAATAAAGAGTGTTAAAGATTTTACTGGCAATAGTCAAATGTCATTAAATTCAATATCGTTAAAGGCTTTAGAGACATATACAAAGAGTCTTAAATACCATGTCAAATCAAAACCAGTCAAACATACTGAAACCGAGTCTTAGAGTACAAATAAAGATGTGTATAATGTCACTAGTAACACAAGTACATTAGTGAACTGAAAACAGAACAATTACATAAACAATTCTATACATAAAAATCACATAAATAATCTTTCCAAAAGGAAAGCTTCAAATACATATATGATCACACAATACATAATACATTTTTAACATGCCTCGTGCTCAAGGCTTTTTAGGCAGTTGAGGCATTTCTGGCTTTGACAAAGTTGGCAATTCAGGCTTAGGAATGACAGGCATCTCAAGTTTTGGTAAAGTTGGAAGTTCATCCTTTGGAAATGGTGGAAACTCCGGCTTTAGAATTTCTAGAAATTCGGGCTTTGGTAATGTAGGCAACTCAGGTTTCAGAATTTTAGGCAAAGTTGGAATTTCAGGTAAATTTGACAATTGTGGCTTAGGAAGATCAGGGAGAGTAACTTCAAGAAGTTGCGCGCTTCTGCTTGAATCACATAACTACTAGTTAAAAACAATGTGACAAATAATAACAAGAAAAAAGATGGGATATAATTATAAGCCATTGTATAAAGCCAGGTGATAAATTCTTCAAGACTTGTAATTTATGTCTTTTGTTGATTATGCGTTAATTATGCTTCACTTCAGACAAGTTTATATAGTGAAAGTAAAAAAAATGGAGAATTAGTTTTTGCTTGTGGTTTCGTATGAAAAAGACTATGTTAGTTCATCTTCTCAACAATAACCTCCTAATTAAATTAACATGTATAATTACCTAATTAATCTAACATTATGTTTTTTAGGTAATTGTATGTTTAATAAACATTCCTACACATATATAGTCGCTCAACTTTGTTTTGTCTTTTAAAAGTCAATTAACTTAACCAAGTTAGCTTCCATAGTCACGATTACCAAATATTATATTTGGTATTAATTTAATGATGTGGCAATTGTAATTTTTTATAAAAAAATATTTTAAATTAGATATTATGTTGCATATTGAAATATCACACTCTAGATCCATTAAGAGATTTCAATGCAAATGAATACACTTTAAAATTTTAGATGACTCGTGATCGCTAAATTGCTAATATCTAATTTTTTTTTTATAATTCATATTTATATAGAATTAGCGATGAGTTTTGCTATTTAGCCAAATGATATATTTGTCCATCAACAGTTTCCTATTTTTGATAGTGATAGTGAACTACAAAATTAGCTGAAGTAAAAGTCACCACAACGATTCAAAGTTTCAGAGTATATAAATGTTGTGTATTATGCCATTAGAAACACAAGAACATTATATTAGTCAATTGATGGCATAACAATTACATAAATAATCCTTCCAAAATAGAGAGGAGGAAATGATTGTATCACAACAAAGGGAAAATATGTGATCAATGTTACTTCAATAAGGCAAAGAAAATTTCACACACCACGCGCTCATGGTTTTTTAGGCACTTGGGGGATTTTAGGATTTGATAAAATTGGCAATTCAGTCTTAGGAATGACAAGAATCTCGAGTTTTGGCCATGTTGGAAGTTCAGACTTAGGAAATGGCGGAAAATTCTGCTTTGGGAATTTTGGCAATTTAGGCTTTGGAAGAGTTGGAAGCTCAGGTTTCCAAATTTCAGGGAATTCAAGCTTTGATAAATTCAGAATTTCAGGTAAATATGACAATTCAAGGTTAGTCAATATTTAGTGGCGATGACCTACCCAATATTTAAGGTATTGGAACTATTTTTATAGAAGAGTATTTCTAGTGGCAACCATTATTGCCACAATGAGAGTTTCTAGTGGCGTCCTTAAGAAGTCTTTATAAATAAAATTCAGTTATAACTACTTTTTAGTTGCAACGGTGCTCAGATCGCTACAAATGAAATGATTTTCTTTCGACTTTTTGGGCTTCAATAGCGATTTGTCGCCACTCACAACTCAATTTCTAGTATTTGCACCATTAATTAATGAGTTTCTATTGTCAAAGCATTAGATGATTAGGCAATCCCTCTTCTACACAAGATCCCCTCTCTGATTCTAATACAAAACATGTCTATTGTTAATGTCAACATAAAATTTGCAAAAGAGATATATTGTTTGGTGGTTGGGGGAGGGGGGGGGGGGTTGTTTCTTTTATAAATAAGTGGTTAGGCGTAAGATTGGGCATTAGACCGGAATATGCAGGTTGTTGATAGGTATCGAGATGAATCGGATTGAAATTACCGCAATAGAGGTTCGATTTGATCCCGTTCCACTATATACCGGGATAGAACCGAGACGGAATGGAATGAAATGGGATGAGATAAACGGAATCACACATATAGCTATTTTAAAAAATAATGATTTTTTTGATTTATTTTGAATTACAAAAATATGAATGTTTTTATTTTTATTTTTCTAAGTTTAATAGTTTTGAAATCTAAAATTCAACTTTATTTATGTTTATTTTAAAGATATATCTTGTTTAGTTTTTAATTATATATTTCTTTTGTTTCTTTTTTCAAACAAATTTATACCACTAGACAGGACATCTAGCGACCTTTATAAATAATAAGATAAAAACCTCAACGTGAATAAGTACAAGCAAGGGGGCTAGGCCTTGCCTTACCTTACCAATCCTAATGAGGTAACAAATCTCTACTAATTATCAAGCATGAAGAAAATAAGAGTTAGAGAAAAATAAGTATTCTATGATCATCACGGAGTTTATTATACACTCTATGATGATATGACAAATGAAGACACTTATATAATGCAAAATTATATACGTCAAGAAGAAGGTTGAGTTTCAACATTAAACTTCTTTTTAAATGTGTATGAACTAAAAAAGAGTTTGCCCATCTAGAGTAACCTGAAGTATTTTCCTCGTCTTCTTCTTCATATCCATCCAATAACACTTGATAGTTCATCACTTCTTTTGGACTTATTGGATCTTGTCGAAGTTGTTGAAAATGTCATATGATTCTGCTTTATCATTCGCATAGGTAGGTGTCTTGGAACAAATTCATCAGTCACCTTATCATTCCATGTGTCTTTTTTTTTTGTTGCTTCCACTTCTTTGTTCCTTAGGTAAAAGATCCCCATCCCTAGCCACTTTATCAAAACATATATCTAACATATTATCTTCTTCATCCTTTTCAAAGAATTCTCTCCCAAATCATCATCCTCTTCAAAGAATTCCTTTCCCAAATCAATATATTGGTTGATTCATGATCCTAAGGCTCCTGACTCATTTTTTTTGCGATCACACTTTTAGGCACAAATATTTGAGCCTCTGGGCTTAATTTGCCATTCAAAGGAGGAGGTAAAACTTGTTCTTCTTCATCAACCAAATCAGCCAACCTAGAAACGCTCATTTCTCCTTGTTAAGATAACTTTGTAAATATAAGTTCGTAAGTTAGGTTTAATAAAGTTTTTCAAAATGTTTTTGAGCTTAAGTTTTCAAGATTTGAATCTCTTAAAGTTAATAAATTATTAAGTTATATGTTATAAGTTATACTTATGACTTGTAATTTGACTAACTTAAGTTTGTCATACTAAAAAATTAAATAAACAAAAAAGAAATGCTTATAAAAGTATATCATAATGACATAAATTAAAAATAATATCAATCTAATTTATTCAAACAGGCTGCTGCAGGCCTATTACTAATACCGTTTCGTTCCGAGTATCGATTCACTATATTCCATTCCATCTTGAATACTACTGGACCGGGATGATACCAAAACGGTATCTGTACCTCCTAAAAGTAGCTTATTGGGTACTAGTACTAGTTATTACTTATACTAAATATAAGAAAGAATCTTCTTCTGTAATAATTTTGTGTACACACCTAATTATGTATAGGAAAAAAAATAAAAAATTCATTCGTCGTAATTTAAGTGACATTTTTAAATTTCGTAATTTAAATAAGTCTATTTTTACCGTAATTTTTTCATATATTTTTTAATTATGTTGAATTGCTAATTATTGTGAATTATAGTAATTTTTATGTAGTTTATAAATATATATATTTTATTTCACACGCAGATTTCGATCAAATTTGAACAGTTTGACTCTCAAAAAATGAAAAGTACCTTATAAATTGGGACTGAAAAAATACAAATACTTTAGTTTAGACATATGAGCAATTCCTATCTATAAAAGGGCAGAGCTACTCATGTAATGATGAACCACACTTGTATTATAACTTTGTGATATATCATAACATAGAAGAGAGATGAGCCTTAAAGGAAAGTTAGTTTCTGAGATAAACATAAAGTGTAATGGAGATGTTTTTCATGAGATCTTTAGGCAAAGACCACACAATCTCTCAAACATATGCCCTGATAAGATACAAAATGTGAAAATTCATGAAGATGCATGGGGCACTGTTGGCTCTGTTAATTTTTGGAACTTCACCCATAGTAAACATATATTATATTTGATTTTAATATTTATTATGAATATGGTCCATTAGTTTTAGTCTTTATAAATTTGTTTTTAGTTGTATATACCTTACATGCATAAGAATAATATATATATATATATATATATATATATATAGAGAGAGAGAGAGAGGGGTCATTAATTTGATCCAACACATTTGTTGATTCAAACGGTTTTTAACCTGTTCAAATTCAATCCAAATAACTTGATCATTTAAAAATAAAATTAGTAATATGAAATCTTTAATTTTTTTTTCCAGATGGATTAGATAAGGTGGCAAAGGAAATAGTTGAAGAAATAGATGAAGAAAAGAGGTTGATTAAAAAAAAGATGATTGAAGGAGATCTATTGGAGGATTACAAATCATTTTACATCACTACTCAAGTTGAGACAAAGGGTGAAAACAATTTAGTTATTTGGATTATTGAATATGAAAAGAAAAATGTAAATGTGTCAGATCCACATACTTTCATGGAATTTGCTCTCAACATGACCAAATATATTGAGACTCACCACATCAAGTGATACATAAATATATGTACTTAGGAATAATGTGTGGTGTGATTAATGAATGTGCTTTGAAATATTTATTATATATGTAAAAAAAATAAACAAATGGAGTTAATATGTAATTTCTATTTCGTAAAATTCTGCTTATAATATAAATAAAAGCTACAATTGTGTGGTGTGATTAATGAATGTGCTTGAGGTAAATGTGTGCTCTTACTAGAAGCAATAAGATTAGAAATGAAGATATTCGGTATAAGGTGGAAGTGGCCTTCGAGGTGGACAAGATAAGAGAAGCAAGATTGAGATGGTTTGACATATAGAGAGGAGATGAATAGATGCATTAGTCATGAGGAAGTGCGAAAGGTTGGTTAGAGAGTACAAGGAAAAGGCAGAGGTAGACCGAAATAGTATTAGAAATAGGTAATAAGACAAATTTGACGCAACTTCAAGTTACTAATGATATGATCCTAGAAAAGAGGGTACGGAGGATAGTAATTATAGGTAACTACAAAATTTTGTTAAATAGGATTAGCATAAATTTAATTATTTAGCTGCAGTATTTGTCCATTGCCAATTTTTTTTTTTTTTTTTTTTTTAAGTTGTGATAGGTAACTACATAATTAGTTAATGTAAAAGCCACCTCAAAGATTTGAAGTACCACGAGAAATAAATATATGTCTTACATAATCAATCACATAAATAATCCTTGCAAAACACAAGAACATTATATTAGGCAAACATACATGATAACCCGACATAATGAAATGTGACATTTTAACTATATATGTCACATCAATCAGTGAAAGATAAATTCCATATACCATGAGCTCAAGGCTTTTTAGGCACTTGTAGAATTTTTTATTTTGGCCAAGTTGGCAATTCAGACTTGAATGGAAGGAATTTCGAGTTTTGGCAACATTGGAAATTCAGGCTTTGGAAATGTTGAAAACTCCGGCTTTGGGAGTTGTGGCAATTCGGGCTTTGGAATTTCAGGGAATTCAGGAAGATGTGGCAATTCAGGCTTAGAAAGCTCAGATAGAGTTATTTCAAGAAAATGTCGTGCTTCTGCCTGAATTTTATAGTTACTTTCTAACGACAAAGTGATGAGTAGTAACAAGAAAAAAGATGGATTAATGTGGTGATAAAGCCATTGTTGAAGGTGATTTTTTTTAATGTTTTAATTCATATGACTTATGCTTCAGTCTGAACAAATTTATATGTTGTGAAAAAATAAAAATAGGAACAAAACTTTGGTTGGTTAAGAAAATGTCTGTTAGTTCATCTTCTCAAACAATAATAGTCATAATTTAATCTGCCAAACATTTTTTTCCATGTGTCACATCTACCACACAATTTTATATAGATCTACCCTAACAATGGATTGCTCCCTAGTATGCCATTTCTAGAATCTAGTAATTTTTGTTCATGTCTTGTATTCGTATTACCCCTTAAAATATTCACTAGATATCTAGGTATATTCAATGTAAACTTAATTTTGGTCACACCAATGAAATGACTTTAGAGTGTGAGGGATTCTGGAGGTATCTTTAGTTTTCTTTTCGTATACAAGTGCAAATATAGTCCATTCATTTTCACAGAATATAATAACTACGAAGAAATTATATAACTTTAAAAGAATTTGCTCCAATCACTTTCCAAGTGATTGATTTCATCTGAGAATCGATGACTGGTCGATTCTTTTCCATCTATTTATTAAGATCAGAAAATACAAGAGGTGTTATAACTCCCAATTAAAATGTTCAAATCTTCATATGACGCTCAGGTCGCTACTAAAATAATTTTGTGGCGATTTTATAGGCTTCAATAGTAACTTCAGTCGTCACTAAAAGCTCAATTTATTGTTAGATGATATCTCACACAATAGGAATAGTGTTTGGTTGGGTTGGGTTGTGTTGGGGGGGGGTTAGGCATCATTTTCTTTTATAAATTAGTAGTTACGCGTTGAGGGCTAAAATTGAGAACAAACAAATAATTAATGTGTTTGGTAAAATAATTTTGATAAGCTTTTTTCCTATTATATAATGAAAAAAGATAGAAAAGATAAAATTATGAAGTGATTGGTCAAATTAAAAGTACTTAATTATAATTAGCTATAAAATCATAATACAAAAATGACCAACTTATGGTTGATTTTGGATTATAAGCACTTTAGTTATAAACACTTGAGTGCTTGCCAACAATATGATAAGCTTTAAAAATATACTTATACACTAACCACTTAGAAACCTAACCTAATGCCTTCTTAATATAAAAAGTAGCTTTTTTTGGGTACTATCTATAACCAAGAGTCTTCTGTAATAATTGTGTGTAGAATTACATGCACACACCTAATTATGGACCCTTTTGGCCATAGATTTTTCAAGTAAAATTTGAAAAAGTTGGTCAAAATTTTTTTGCCAGAAAATATGGCTAAAGTTTGGTTAGAATGATATTTTTCTATGTTATTTTATATTTTAAATAATTTTTAATTACCTTTTAACTTTAACACGTTTTCACTAATAAATGGAAAAAAATTAGTTTATTTTAAAATAGAAAAAAAATCTTATAGTTTTTAAAATTTTTTGATCAAATTGTGAACAAATTTTCTGGCCGTTTAGCACTTTCCATTTGTCAAGTAGTGTTTGTCCAAATAATTTGTCACTATTTAGCAAATATTTTTGGTAAATAAATCAAATTCCCAAATACTAGTATTTGTTGGTATTTCATTCATGATAAGCCACCAACATACTACTTCAACTAATTATTGTTGAGGCGGATTCAGAATTTAATATTTATGAGTATCAAATTAACGTAAACAATAATTGGATTCACAATTATCTATTTAACACTGAGTTTTTCACAAATACAAAAGTTAACTTATTAAGAACAATTACATAACAATTTTTGTAATTAATGATAGAATATCATGACAAAAATAATATATCCGAAATGAAATTTTTAAGAACCAACAAAGAAAACTCTTGACCATATGACACAACAATAAAGTGTAACATATCCAGAATGCTTTAAATGAATCAAAGAGCATTTCATATATATGCATCGCGCCCCCTCAAGGCATTTTAGGCACTTGAGGAATTTTAGGCTTTGACAAAGTTGATAGTTTATCCTTAGGATGACAGGCATCTCGAGTTTTGATAATGTTGAAACTCGGGGCTTTGATTTGAGAATTGGTAGCGAATTTGGAATTTCAGGGAATTTATGATTCAGTAAAGTTGGGATTTCTGGGAGTTGAAGCAATTAAGGCTTAGGATGCTCAAGAATAGTATTTCAAGAAGATGGCGCGCTTCTTCTTGAATTACATAGCAACTTGTTATTGACAAAGTGACATGTAATAACAAGAAAAAAGATTGATTCTGGTTGTAAGACATCGTTGAAGATTGATTGTCCTTTTAAGTTTCACTTTTGACAAGTTTATATAGATATGTGTATGTTGAAAATAGGAATTGAGAACTAAGTTTTGGTTGTGATAATTGGTAGGAAAAATTGTTTGTTAGGTCATCTTCTAACCAGTAACATTTTAATTTTAATTTAGGCATAATACATAAACATGACTCTTAACTTAGCATCAGTTGGTGTTAGTCAACCTGTATTATAAGCTTAGCCTAAAACGACAGAAACAGAATAAGATGAAACAGAAAGTAAATAGAATACAAGAAGTAATCCGAGTCCACAGAAACTACTGTGTGTCCTTAAGAAATTTAATCTCCTCACTGTACCAGAGGTTATATATTAATTTCTCCCAAGATAAAACGGATAAATCCTGTTAAAGAAATAGCGGTACCTGAAATTTCTTTAACTTAAGCGAACTTCAGAACATCAACAAGTCACACAGATTCAGTCGATCGACACTTTGATTTGTTTGAGAGAAAAAATTTATGCAGAGCAGGAAAAAATTCAGTGTTTGAAAAAACGAAAATTGACTTCTTTTTATAGCCATTTTCAGCAAGAAACGTGTTTGTTCAGAGAAATCTGTTCAGACCCGTTTTTACCAAAAAAGTTGTGTCTTTTGGAAAAAATAACAACTTTTTAGAAAAATGTGTCTGTTAGGAAAATAACGACTTTTCAAAAAGAGTAACAACTTTTCAGAACGTTACAGTTACCCGCAAATTTATAAGAGATAATATTAACAGGATTTATTTGATTTAACAAAAACTGATTAAATAAATTTTGTCCAAAAAATTTATCAATCAATCACATCCAAATCCGAAACCGAGCGACGGCGACGACGGCGACGACGGCGCGAGGGGGCATCTTCTTCTTAGCTCTTTAAGAAGTAATGGAAGTGTTTCCTTATATAAGGACAACAATTTCCCTTTCTTTTGCCGATATGGGAGAAATGACTTTTCATTTTCCCTCCAAAATAGTTCCCTTACTTTTCATATTCTCTCTTTTCTTTTCCCATTCACACTTGCTAAATCCAACAATCCCCCACATGAATGGGGAAGGCTATTGTTAAAACATATGCATGAAAAAACTTGTGTGTCTTGTAGGTAAAGGTTAATCGCATCTCGATAAGTAGGTTTTCCTTTAAACTTTCCGTAGTGAATATATATCGGATATACTCGGTCAATCGGTAGATTTGATATCTTTGAACCGTTGAGCTTTGGTGTATACCTAGACAACATATGTCACACAATCAACCCTTGAACTGTTCTTAGTTCTCATTTTTTTGTTCGTTTGAGCCATGAACACATCTTGGATATTAAGTGCTTAAAGAACTGGCCTTACCGGATTCTCCTTGAAGCGACTTACACTTCACACTTACATATGTGATTTCTAAATGTGTTATCTCATACATACACCATTTGATATTCCCTGTGTCAAACTTAGAAGCCATTAAAAAGTCCTTATGTCTATATCCTGGTTACTAAACATTGTCTCATCATGAGAATGTATCATAAAATAATAATTTTTTGACAATGTTGAACCGTCATCAATGACTTTGTTTTATCTTCTTGAACCTAGATATTGGGATCTCCAGTATTCTAGGTAGAGTTACCGTCACGATGACTTGTTCTAGGCTATAGTCTCATTCCCGTCGATGATTTCTCAACTCCCTCTCTAGTTAGCCTTTTGTAAGTGGATCTGACACATTATCTTTTGACTTCACATAGTCAATTGTGATAATTCCACTAGAGAGTATTTGTCTCACAGAGTTATGTCTTCGTCTTATGTGACAAGACTTGCCGTTATACATAATGCTTCCAGCCCTTCCTATTGCAACTTGACTATCACAGTGTATGCATATAGGGGCCATTGGTTTGGGCCAAAATGGAATATCTTCTAAGAAATTTCGGAGCCATTCAGCTTCTTCACCTGCCTTGTCTAAAGCAATGAATTCAGACTCCATTGTAGAGCGAGCTATACATGTTTGTTTTGATGATTTCCAAGATATTGCTCCTCCACCAATAGTAAAAACGTATCCATTTGTGGATTTTGTTTCAGTTGACCCAGTAATCCAATTTGCATCACTATATCCTTCAAGAACGACTGAATATTTGTTGTAATGTAAAGCATAGTTTTGAGTGTCATCTAAGTATCCCAAAACTCTCTCCATTGCAAACCAATGACTTTGATTAGGATTACTTGTGTATCGACTCAGTTTACTGATAGCGCAAGCTATGTCTGGTCGTCTATAATTCATGACATACATTAAGCTTCCCAATACGCTAGCATAGTCCAATTGAGACTGACTTTCACCTTTATTCTTTGCAAGATGAAGGTTTACATCAATTGGAGTCTTTGCCCTTTTAAAATTCAAAAATTTTATTTTTCAAGTATCTTTTGAATATAATGAGTTTGAGAAAATGCTAGACCGTTAGGAGTTTTAAGAATTTTAATTCCTAATATCACATCAGTAACTCCTAAATCTTTCATATCAAACTTACTAGCGAGCATATGCTTTGTAGATTTTATATTAGCAATGTCTTTGCTCATTTTAAGCATGTCATCTACATATAGGCATACAATGACTTCCTTATCTGGAGTATCTTTAATGTAAACACATTTATCACATTCATTATTTTAAATCCATTTGACAACATGGTTTGATCAAACTTTGCATGCCATTGTTTTGGTGCTTGTTTTAGTCCATAAAGTGACTTAATAAGTTTTCACACTTTCTTTTCTTTACCAGGAACTACAAAACCCTCAGGTTGTTCTATGTAAATTTTTTCTTCCAGCTCTCCATTTAAGAAGGCTGTTTTCACATCCATTTGATGAATTTCAAGACCGTATACTGCAGCTAGTGCAATTAACATCCGAATTGATGTAATCCTAGTTACTGGCGAGTATGTGTCAAAATAATCAAGACCTTCTTTTTGTCTAAAACCTGTGACAACAAGTCTTGCTTTATATTTGTCAATAGTTCCATCATCTTTCATCTTCCTTTTAAAGATCCATTTTGAACCCAAGGGTTTGTTCCCTGGAGGAAGATCAATTAACTCCCAAGTATGATTGCTTAATATTGATTCAATTTCACTATTAACAGCCTCCTTCCAAGAGGTTGAGTCGCTAGACAACATTGCTTCCTTGAATGTTTGAGGCTCGCTTTCAAGAAGAAATGTTAAAAAATCAGATCCAAATAAAGTAGATGTCCTTTGATGTTTACTGCATCTTGGACTTTCTTCATTGGGTTCATTCTCTTTTGGTTCTTCTCTGGGTTGTTTAGACCCCCCAGTAGATGACTCAAGTCTATTTTTATACGGATAGATATGTTCAAAAAATTCAGCTTTATCTGATTCCATTACAGTATTATCATGAATATTCGAATGTTTGGACTTATGAACCAAAAATCGACATGCCTTACTGTTTGTGGCATATCCAATGAATTCACAATTCACAGTCTTAGGCCCTATTTTTACCCTCTTAGGTATGGGAACTTGGACTTTGGCTAGACACCCCCACACTTTGAAATATTTCAAGTTGGTTTTTCTACCTTTCCATTTCTCATATGGAATTACATTTGTCTTTGAGTGAGACACTCTGTTAAGTATTTGATTTGCCGTAAGGATAGCTTCCCCCCACAAGTTATGTGGTAAGCCTGAACTTATAAGTAATGCATTCATCATTTGTTTTAAAGTTAAGTTTTTCCATTTTGCAATTCCATTAGACTGAGGAGTGTAGGGAGCAGTAGTTTGATGGATTATTCCATTTTCTAAACATATTTTTGCAAATGGAGATTCATATTCTTCACCTCTATCACTTCTGATTATTTTGATCTTTTTATCTAACTGATTTTCAACTTCAGTTTTAGTTGACTAAATGCATCTATTGCTTCATCCTTACCATTTAGCAAATAGACATAATAATATCTAGTGCAATCGTCAATAAAAGTTATGAAATACTTTTTCCCACCATGTGATGGTGTTGACTTCATGTCATAAATATCAGTGTGAATCAATTCTAAAGGATTTGAATTCCTTTCAACAGATTTATAAGGATGCTTAGCATACTTATATTCAACGCAAATTTGACATTTTGATTTATTGCACTCAAATTTTTGCAAAATATTTAAGTTAATCAGTTTTCGCAAGGTTTCGTTATTAACGTGTCCCAAATGTTCATGCCATAAACATTTAGACTCAAGCAACAAAAAAGAAGCAAAGTCTTTATTCATATCAACTGCAATTACATTGAGTTTGAAAAGGCCATCACTAACGTAGCCTTTTCCTACATGCATATCTTTCTTGCTTACTACTACTTTATCAGAAACAAATACACTTTTGAATCCATTCTTGGTCAGAACTGAAATTTAAACTAAATTCTTTCTCAATTATGGAACATATGAGACCCTATTCAAAGTCACCACCTTGTATGATGTCATCTTTAATAGGATTTTGTCAGTTCCTTCCACCTTTGCAACAACGGAGTTTGCCATAAACATTTTCTCATCTGTAGGTGCTGGAGTATATTATGAAAATAATTCTTTGTTGGCATAAACATGGCATGAGGCATCAGAATCTATCCACCATTCTTTTGGATTTCCAACCAAGTTACACTCTAAAAGAATTGCACAGAGATCGTCCATTTCTCCTTTGGATTTAGCCAATTTTGTTTGATCCTTCTTTTTCTTGTCCTTCTTAGGACCCCGGCATTCAGTAGCCCTATGACCATGTTTACCACAGTTGAAGCAGTTTCCATTGAATTGCTTCTTAGGAGGATTGCTTTTTGGACCAGATGCTTTCTTTCTTTTCTTTAATTTTGTGGGATCTTCTTCAACAAAATTTACTCCAGATATTGCTGAATGACCACGTGACCTCTTTTCTGCAGCCTTATTATCCTCTTCGATTCTCAACCTTACTATGAGATCTTCAACAATCATCTCCTTGTGTTTATGTTTCAAGTAGTTTTTGAAGTCCTTCAACAATGGAGGTAACTTTTCAATACATGCAGCCACTTGAAAGACATCATTCACAATCAATCCTAAATTAAAGATTATGTGAGTATTAGGAAAAAACTTAATATTTCTAACATAGGCATTAAATAAATTTATACCTTCAGCAAGGAGTTGAACTTCGGTGACGACAGTCTTAATGTCTATCATCTTATAGTCTAGAAATTTTGCCACAGTGAATTTCTTCATTCCCGCATCTTCTGTTTTGTACTTCTTTTCTAAAGCATCCCAGAGTTCTTTTGAGGTTTTGACATTGTTGTACACATTGTACAAATCATCTTGCAGGCCACTCAGAATATAATTTTTACACAAAAAATCTGAGTGTGTCCATGCTTCTGTTACCAAGAATCGTTCATCAGGCGGAGTTTCATCTGACATAACAGGAACATTCTCATTAATGAACTTCTGCAGACTCAACGCAGTGAGATAGAAGAACATCTTCTGCTGCCATCTCTTAAAGTCGACTCCAGAAAACTTTGCAGGTTTCTCAGCCGGCGCTAAGGCAGCATTTGAATGATTATGTGCAACCGATGTTGTTGCAACACTTACTGTTGCAAGACTTACTGTTCCAGCATTTGCTTGACTTGAATTAGTCATTTTTCTTTTTTCTTTCACAAATGGCAGATAATTTATGTATTTGAAATACTAGCAAAAAAGAACAAATCCTTACACAGACTGTTTCTGATTTAACGATAAAAGTTTTATATTTTTTTAATCGTTAATCGAATGAATTTTAAAAATTCAAGCAGAGTAGAAAACCATAAAGGTTTTAATCTCCAGAAACCTCAAATACATAAACTTATTAAATTTTATAAGATTGTTATTCAACCTGTATTATAAGGTTAGCCTAAAAAAGACAGAAATAGAATAAGATGAAACAGAAAGTAAATAGAATACAAGAAGTTATCCGAGTCCACAGAAACTACTGTGTGTCCTTAAGAAATTTAATCCCCTCACTGTACCCGAGGTTATGGATTAATTTCGTTCAAGATAAAACGGATTAATCTCGTTGAAGAAATAGTGGTACCTCAAATTTCTTTAACTTCAGCGAACTTCAGAACAACAACAAGTCACACAGACTCAGTCGATCGACACTTTGATTTGTTTCAGAGAAAAAATTTATGCAGAGCAGGAAAAAAAAATTTTGTTTGAAAAAACGAAAATTGACTTCCTTTATAGCCATTTTCAGCAAAAAACGTGTCTGTTCAGAGAAATCTGTCTAGACCCATTTTATCCAGAAAGTTGTGTCTTTTGGAAAAAATAACAACTTTTCAAAAAAAAGTGTCTGTTAGGAAAATATCGTCTTTTCGAAAAGTAACAACTTTTCGAAAAAGATTAACAACTTTTAGGAATGTTACAGTTACCCGCAAATTTATAAGAGAATTTATTTAATTTAACAAAAACTAATTAAATAAATTTTGTCAAAAAAATTTATCAATCAAATCATTTGCAAAATCCAAAGCCGAAGCCGAAGCCGAGCGACGACGACGGCGGCGCGAGGGGGCATCTTCTTATTATCTCTTTAAGATGTAATGGAAGTGTTTCCCTATATAAGGACAACAATTTCCCTTTCTTTTGTCGATATGAGAGAAATGACTTTTCATTTGTACTTTGCAAATGACTTTTCATTTTTCCTACAAAATAGTTCCCTCACTTTTCACATTCTCTATTTTCTTTTCCCATTCATACTTGCTAAACTCAACGACTTTTACGTCAGCTACTTTTGTAGTTCACTATCACTACCAAAAATAGAAAAATATTGATGGACAAATATATTATTTAGCTAAATAGCAAAATTCATCGCTAATTCTATCTAGTATGAATTATTAAAAAAATGTTAGTTACTTGCAATTTAGCGATCATGTGTCATCTAGAATTTTGTAGTATATTCATTTGCATTGAAATCTCTTATCGACTCTAGAGTGTGATATTTCAATATGCAACATAATATCTAATTTAAAATATTTTTTTGTAAGAATTTACAGTTGCCACGTCATTAAATTAATACCAAATATAATATTTTGGGTAATCATGACTATGGAAGCTAACTTGGCTAAGTTAAGTGACTTTTAAAAGACAAACAAAGTTGAACGAGAATATGTATGTAGGGATGTTTATTAATGTAACGACCTGTTTAGTCGTTTTGAGCAGCAGATTTTATTTCTGGAAAAACTGTCTTGGTCGACGGATCCCACGACGGATCGTCATGGGCACGACAAACCGTCGAGGGGGTCTCGTTCCAAAACACTTAGAATTCTGAAATTTGGGTGCTGAAATCGACTCTCTGAACTTCGTGACGGAATGGCAGGACGGACCGTCGAAGGCACGACGGACCGTCACAAATGTTTCCACAGAATTAACTCTCTGAACTTTGTGACGGATCTGAAGGACGGACCGTCACAGCCATGACGGACCGTCACAGGTTGCATAACCCAGACTGGGTCGGATTTCTGTTAAAGTTTTTAAAGGGGCGTTTTGGACTATTCATGCTTATTATTATAAAGTTAGTGGATTAATGTTAATAATTCAATTTCTTGGGGGTTAAAGGAGATAACCTTGGAATAATTAGTGGGTTATTTTTATCATCTTTTATACTTAATTATATGATAATTAGGGTAAAAGAAAAAGGGTTTGAATTAGAAAAATAGAAAGAACAAAGAGAGGGAGAAAAGAACGAGCGATAGAGAGATAGACGAACGAAGAGGGAAACAAAGCTTTGGGGAATTTGCTTGCTTGATCACGAATCTTCGGTGGAGGTAGGTTATGGTTTATGCTATTCGTAGTAAACTCTTAATAGCGAATGATATGTGTTGGGTAGTATTATAAAGTCTTCTATATGCTTAATTGTGTGCTTACATGATGTGATTATATAACTGTGATGAATTAGCATGATGAGACTATTGAATCTTGAATCCTAAATTTACTTTGTTAATGATAATGCCTTGGTATAAAAGAAGGCTTGATGAACTAAAGTAATGAGATTGATGATGCCTTGGTATAAAAGAAGGCTTGATGAAATAAAGTAATGAGATTAGAGGATCGGGTGTCACGTTCCGACACCAGGATAGTAATAGAGGATCGGGTGTCACGTTCCGACACAAGGATAGTATATGGATCGGAGTGTCACGTTCCGACAACAGGATAGTATATGGATCGGAGTGTCACGTTCCGGCACCAGGATAGTATATGGATCGGAGTGTCACGTTCCGACACCAGGATAGTATATGGATCGGGTGGCACCAGGATAGTATATGGATCGGAGTGTCACGTTCCGACACCAGGATAGTATATGGATCGGGTGTCACGTTCCGACACCAGGATAGTATATGGATCGGAGTGTCACGTTCCGGGACCAGGATAGTATATGGATCGGAGTGTCACGTTCCGACACCAGGATAGTATATGGATCGGGTGTCACGTTCCGGCACCAGGATAGTATATGGATCAGAGTGTCACGTTCCGACACCAGGATAGTATATGGATCGGGTGTCACGTTCCGACACTAGGATAGTATATGGATCGGAGTGTCACGTTACGACACCAGGATAGTAGTAATGGAGCGGAGTGTCACGTACCGACACAAGAGGAATAAAGATAATGAATCTTGAATTATGATAATATACTAAATTGTAAAGAACTAATTCCCAAATGAGTATGATAGGGAGGCTTGAGTCCTCATTGATGTGCTTGGTGTTGTGACCAAGGGTTATGGTAATTGTTAATGTCGCCTGTTAAGAATATTAGTTGATTTTATGTTATTATCTGATATATACTGTTTTCTATTTTGAGTTGGCCGATGATACCTACTCAGTACTTGTGCCTTGTACTGACCCCTACTTGTAATTGTTTTTCTTTGTTAATTGTGGAGTGCAGCAAACGTGCCATCGTCTTCAACTCAACCGCAACTCTATCCAGTCTTCATCAAGCCAGATTTCAGGGTGAGCTATTGCTTCTAGCTTGGACTGGATCTTCCTCTTCATGTCTTGATGCCTTGAACTTCCGGCATAGACTAGCTTTTTATTTATTTTAGCTTCTTAGATACTCTTAGATTTAGTAATTTGAGGATATATGTTCTTGTGATGATGACTTCCAGATTTTGGGAATAATGATTGATAAATTTTAGAAGTTATTTAATTGATTTCGTTAATGAGTTTTAAGTCTTCCGCATTGTATTTTGTTCATTATGTTGGAAATGTTGGGGTTTAGATTGGTTGGTTAGCTCACATAGTAGGATAAGTGTGGGTGCCACTCGCGGCTCGTTTTGGGTCGTGACAATTAAACATACAATTACCTAAAAAAACATAATGTTGATTAATTAGGTAATTATACATGTTAGATTAATTAGGAGGTTATTGTTGAGAAGATGAACTAACGTAGTATTTTTTCATACCAAGCCACAACTAAAAACTAATTCTCCAATTTTTACTTTCACTATATAAGCTTGTTTGAAGTGAAGTATTATTAATGCATAATCAACAAAAACATAAATTATACGTCTTGAAGAATTTATCACCTGGCTTTATACAATGGCTTATAAGTATATCCCATCTTTTCTCTTGTTATTATTCGTCACATTATTTTTAACAAGTAGTTATGTGATTCAAGTTGAAGCGCGCAATCTTCTTGAAGTAACTATCCCTGAGCTTCCTAAGCCAGAATTGCCACTTTTACCTGAAATCCCAACTTTGCCTAAACTTGAATTCCCTGAAATTCCGAAACCTGAGTTGCCTACATTACCAAAGCCCGAATTTCCAGAAATTCCAAAGCCAGAGTTTCCACCATTTCCAAAGGTTGAACTTCCAACTTTGCCAAAACTCGAGATTCCTGTCATTCCTAAGCCTGAATTGCCAACTTTGTCAAGGCCGAAAATGCCTCAAGTGCCTAAAAAGCCTTGAGCACGAGGCTTGTTAAAAATGTATTGTGTATTGTGTGATCATATGTATATTTGAAGCTTTTCTTTTGGAAAGATTATTTATGTGATATTTATGTATAAGAATTGTTTATGTAATTGTTCTGTTTTCAGTTCACTAATGTACTTGTCTTACTAGTGACATTATACACATCTTTATTTGTACTCTAAGACTCGATTTCAGTTTGTTTATCTGGTTTTGATTTGATATGGTACATAAAATTTTTTGTATATGTCTGTAAAGCCTTTAACGATACTGAATTTAATGATATTTGACTAATGCCGTAAAAATTTTAACACTCTTTATTAATATGTATATGTTTATTGCTACTAAAAGTTGTTCTTGTTATAATAACTGTGATCTTAACTAAAGATATGAAAAAAATAGCAAAATATATTTTAATCTTGTAATCTTAATTAAAGATGCGAAGAATCTTTACGGATATGTTTTAAGTTCATATATTTGCTTAAACAAACCTGAATTTTCAACACAAATGTTAAAACACTAATATAAGTATTGATAGTTAAATTATAATAACAACACCTAAATTCTTGTATTACAAGGAAAAGTAACTAAATATAGGGATAAGAATGGAGCTGAGAAGTTTCAACTCTAGAAAAAAGATGAGAGGAACATACAGTTTCTTCACTTTACACATAACTCTTATGTTAACAACTACGTAGTCATATTTAATCAATTGATAGTTGGGCTTGAATTGCAAATAAAATTCTCTAATATTTATTCGACCCAATATTTTCATCTAAATCAGTTTAATTCACAACTTCTAACACATAAGCCTATACTAAATCGATTTGGTTCACAACGGATACTTTTACTACATCGTGGGTGGCTGTAGTGGACAGAGAATATAGACTATAAATGATCTTTTTGCATAGTACATGTTCTGATTGTGTTATGGGTGTTCGATAATGTTGATGATTTCGAGGTCGGATAATTATAACTTAAATTTTGAAGAAAAGTATATATGTTCTGTTTAGATTACCTACATGGGAGACCTTTCTTGTGTGTTTACTAGTAGGAATATATCTACATAAGTTATGTGTTACACAAGAAAAGTTTTTGTCATATTAAATTTATGAAGCTATTGTTAAGAAGATGAACTAACACAATTTTTCCTACCAATCACAACCAAAGCTTGATTCTCCAATTTTTATTTTCCACAACCACACATCTTATAAAAACTTGTTTGAAGTGAAACATAAAGCATATTAGCATAATCAACCAAAACATAAATTACTAGTCTTGAAGCATTTATCACCTTTCGATATAATGGCTAATAATCACTACAACTCATCTTTTTACTTGTTATTATAAGAGATAACTAACAGGATTTATTTGATTTAACAAAAACTGATTAAATAAATTTTGTTCAAAAAATTTATCAATCAATCACATCATTTGCCGAAACCGAGCGAGCTACGATGACGACGACACGAGGGACATCTTCTTCTTAGCTCTTTAAGAAGTAATGGAAGTGTTTCCTTATATAAGAACAATAATTTCCCTTTCTTTTGCCGAAATGGGAGAAATGACTTTTCATTTTCCCTCCAAAATAGTTCCCTCATTTTTCATATTCTCTCTTTTCTTTTTCCCAATCACACTTGCTAAACCCAACAGTTGGCAACTATAACCCTTAACTTTTGATGTGCACAATTAAACAATTAAACTTGTATAAAATTGAACAAATTGACATATTTGTCCTACATAGCAACCTACATGGAAATTTTGTGTCCTACGTAGCGTCCTGCACGTATGATGCCATATTTTAAAAAGAACATTTTAGGGAGTACAAAGATAGAAAAGGTAAAATTGTAAAGCGATTCGTCAAATTAAAAGTGCTTATAATATGTAAAATAAAAAATAAAAAATGAACAACTTATGGTTGATATCGGATTATAAGCACTTGAGTTATAAGTGTTTGCCAATTATATATTTAAGCTTTAAAAATATGCTTATGAACTAGTTTGAACCACTTAGAAACTTAACCTACTTAAAATAAAAGTAGCATATTGGGTACTAGATATAACCAAAAACTCTCATTCTGTAATAATTGTGTGTAGTTAATTACATGCACACACCTAATTATGTATATAAAAAAAAATTATAGTCTAAAGTCTAGACATATTGACATTGCCTAACTATAAAAGGGCAGAACTATTCATGTAATGATGCAGCACATATTTGTTATTATAACTTAGTCATATATATATCATAGAAAAAATGAGTCTTGAAGGTAAGTTGGTTTCTGAGATAAATATCAAATGTGATGGAGATGTGTTCCATGAAATAATTATGTACAAACCACATTATATGTGCAACATATGCCCTGATAAGATACAAAGTGTGGATATTCATGAAGGTGATTTGGGTACTATTGGATCTGTTAGGTTCTGGAAATTCACACATGGTACGTAAATCCGTATTATATTAATTCATATTGATTTTAATTTGTCCAAATTCAATTCAACTCACTCAATCATTAATAAACGAAATTAGTAGTATGGATTTTTTTTACTATATATATTTGTTTGTGTAGATGGGAAAGAGATGGTGGCAAAGGAAGTTATTGAAGAAATAGATGACGAAAAGAAGTTGGTTAAAAAAAGGATGATTGAAGGAGATATGTTAGAGTATTATGAATCATTTTACCTCACTATTCATGTTGAGACAAAGGATGAAAACAACTTAGTTACTTGGATTTTGGAATATGAAAAGAAGAATGTACATGTGCCTGATCCACACACTTTCATGGAATTGTGTATCAATATCACTAAAGATATTGAGAGTTACCACATCAAGTGATACATAAATACATATATGTACGTACTTGAAATAATATTATGTGGTGTGGTTAATGAGTTTGCTTTGAAATATCTAATATATATAGAGAGAGAAAATAGAGGGAGTGGATATTGATAAATAAAAATATATAAAAGTGTTATAAATAATTTGTGTTATAGTGAATGTCTAATTATGTGGAGTACTTGTAGGATATGGTTAGGAATCCTACTTGGGGATCAGGTAAGGTTTTCCCTATAAATAAAGGGTTTTCCTTCATTGTAAATAAGATCATTGAAAGATCAATGAATTCAGAATATAATTCAAGATGAATAAGAAATCTTTCTCTTTTCCCTACTTTATTCGTCTTCTAACTTCATATAGTTTCATAACATGTTAGCATCACGATTGTTCTATTCTTAAAGAATGATGAAGAAGACGGGAAAAATGCAAAGGAGATCTTGCATAAGTTATGCAATAAGGTTCTTATATCTTCAAGGTATGATTTATCTTTATGTTATAATTATTTATGTTATAGATCTGGAGGCACCATCTAAAATAAGTATTTAAAGAGACTTGTCGACTTTCTATACCTTTAATTTTAATCGACTGGGAAAAGAATTCTTTAATTTATTTTAATAATTAAATAAGCACAATTTGGTGAAAAATATATTTTTGACCTTTATATGAGGTATGCCATCTATTAAACTATATTTATTAACTACTAATGTTGAGTATAATAAATCAATAACCTCAACTTTGTGTGTAATTATAGTGTACGATAATATTAATGATCATCAAAAGTGATAAAATTACAATTATTTTGAAGGCTTGAGGTTGAGTCTCATTATGGGTAAGACGATAGATTTAAGTTTTATCGAACCAAAAGAATAAGACGATGGATTTATGTTCAATCGCATCAAGAGGGTAAGACATCAGAAGTCTTGATGCTTTGTGATGAAAGATGTTGGATTCAAATCCCTCATTTGATTTATGGCATAAGACATTGGGTTTGAGTCTCAATGCACCATATTGATGATAAAATTAAAATTTACTCAGATAATAATAAATCAGAAATTTACTAATGCAAAAGACACATGGCATAGTAAACTTGAAGTTTACGAGTACTACTAATTTTATTAGTTGGCAGGAATAATTTAGTCATCTCAAAGATGTGCATACTGAGTAATGGACATACATTGAAAAACTAAAAGATTCTTCAAGAATTTTTTACGTTGCTGTTCTCGTGATAAAATTGATTGGATCAACTAAAGTTGGGACTAAATCCCTAAATTCTGAAAAGTATAAAAGGTGAATATGGACCCGTTTACCTATCGTGTGATATGATAAAAAGATGCATCAATAAGATAATCCCATGTGTGTTTCTTGTCAACTTGCAGTTTGACATTCACAAATTTTGCAAGATAATTGAGCTAAAAGCAAAACTTTCAGAATATGAAATCAAGATAATTCACCTTGATAATGTTGATAAATATATAAGATGATCTGACATTAAATGTCACACATAGTGAATCATTACTTATGAAAATAAAGTTTCATGTGTTGATCTGAAATATGATATTACATAAAACGTAATTATATGAATCAAACCAATAAGTTGTGATTAATTTTTCTGTTAATTGGTTTATGGTCAGGGATCAAATAGTTTTCATCAGATAATTTTGATTTGCAATGTATGATTAATGGATATACTATGATGCACAAAGATAGATTCTTCAAAAAATTGAGATACATGTTAGTTTGTCTAATATAAGGGGGAGATTAGAAGCAACACAAAAGTTGTAAATACTCCTATTGAATGTCCAATAGAGTCTATGACATGCATGAAGCATGATAGACTAATCAATTCTAAATAAAATAATCCATGAAAAAGGAGGAGGATCAAAGAATCAAAATGATCATAATAAGGATACAATGTGCTCTTGGAGATCTTACAACATTACACTATATAAAACCTCATGAGAGGAATAGCTACCTAAAAATAATGAAGTGATGAGATCTCAATAAATTATGTCATATTGTGAATCAATGCAAAATGATATATCGTTGACGGTATCTTTGATATAATATCGCGCAATATTGTAAAAGATTATTATGATACAAATTTTATGACTATTAGTAAAAACGTATCCATTTGTGGATTTTGTTTCAGTTGACCCAGTAATCCAATTTGCATCACTATATCCTTCAAGAACGGCTGGATATTTGTTGTAATGTAAAGCACAGTTTTGAGTGTCATCTATGTATTCCAAAACTCTCTCCATTGCCAGCCAATGACTTTGATTAGGATTACTTGTGTATCGACTCAGTTTTCTGATAACGCAAGCTATGTCTGGTCGTCTATAATTCATGAGATACATTAAGCTTCCCAATACGCTAGCATAGTCCAATTGAGACTGACTTTCACCTTTATTCTTTGCAAGATGAAGGTTTACATCAATTGGAGTCTTTGCCTTTTTAAAATTCAAAAAATTGAATTTTTCAAGTATCTTTTGAATATAATGAGTTTGAGAAAATGCTAGACCGTTAGGAGTTTTAAGAACTTTAATTCCTAATATCGCATCAGTAACTCCTAAATCTTTCATATCAAACTTACTAGCGAGCATATGCTTTGTAGATTTTATATTAGCAATGTCTTTGCTCATTATAAGCATGTCATTTACATATAGGCATACAATGACTTCCTTATTTGGAGTATCTTTAATGTAAACACATTTATCACATTCATTATCTTAAATCCATTTGACAACATGGTTTGATCAAACTTTGCGTGCCATTGTTTTGGTGCTTGTTTTAGTCCATAAAGTGACTTAATAAGTTTTCACACTTTCTTTTCTTTACCGGGAACTACAAAACCCTCAGGCTGTTCTATGTAATTTTTTCTTCCAGCTCTCCATTTAAGAAGGCTGTTTTCACATCAATTTGATGAATTTCAAGATCATATACTGCAGCTAGTGCAATTAACATCCGAATTGATGTAATCCTAGTTACTGGCGAGTATGTGTCAAAATAATCAATACCTTCATTTTGTCTAAAGCCTGTGACAACAAGTCTTGCTTTAAAGTTAATCCCCTCACTGTACCCGAGGTTATGGATTAATTTCATTCAAGATAAAACGGATTAATCCTGTTGAAGAAATAGCGGTACCTCAAATTTCTTTAACTTCAGCGAACTTCAGAACAACAACAAGTTACACAGACTCAGTCGATCGACACTTTGATTTGTTTCAGAGAAACAATTTATGCAGAGCAGGAAAAATTTTTTTTTTTGAAAAAACAAAAATTGACTTCCTTTGATAGCCATTTTCAGCAAAAAATGTGTCTGTTCAGAGAAATCCTTTCAGACCCATTTTACCCAGAAAATTGTGTCTTTTCGAAAAAATAACAACTTTTCAAAAAAATGTGTCTGTTAGAAAAATGTCGTCTTTTCGAAAAGTAATGACTTTTCAAAAAAGATTAACAACTTTTAGGAATGTTACAGTTACCCGCAAATTTATAAGAAAATTTATTTAATTTAACAAAAACTGATTAAATAAATTTTGTTCAAAAAATTTATCAATCAAATCATTTGCAAAATCCAAAGCCGAAGCCGAAGCCGAGCGACAACAACGGCGGCGCGAGGGGGCATCTTCTTATTAGCTCTTTAAGATGTAATGGAAGTGTTTCCCTATATAAGGACAATAATTTCCCTTTCTTTTGTCGATATGGGAGAAATGACTTTTCATTTGCATTTTGCAAAATGACTTTTCATTTTCCCTCCAAAATAGTTCCCTCACTTTTTCACATTCTCTCTTTTCTTTTCCCATTCATACTTGTTAAACTCAACAACTTTTACGTCAGCTAATTTTGTAGTTCACTATCACTACCAAATATAGAAAACTATTGATGGACAAATATATTATTTAGCTAAATAGTAAAATTCATCGCTAATTCTATCTAATATGAATTATTAAAAAAATGTTAGTTACTTGCAATTTAGCGATCATGAGTCATCTAGAATTTTGTAGTATATTCATTTGCATTGAAATCTCTTATCGACTCTAGAGTGTGATATTTCAATATGCAACATAATATCTAATTTAAAATATTTTTTTGTAAGAATTTACAGTTGCCACGTCATTAAATTAATACCAAATATAGTATTTTGGGTAATCATGACTATGGAAGCTAACTTGGCTAAGTTAAGTGACTTTTAAAAGACAAACAAAGTGGAACGAGAATATATATGTAGGGATGTTTATTAAACATACAATTAACTAAAAAAACATAATGTTGATTAATTAGGTAATTATACGTGTTAGATTAATTAGGAGGTTATTGTTGAGAAGATGAACTAACGTAGTATTTTTTCATACCAAACCACAACAAAAAACTAATTCTCCAATTTTTACTTTCACTATATAAACTTGTTTGAAGTGAAGTATTATTAATGCATAATCAACAAAAACATAAATTATACGTCTTGAATAATTTATCACCTGGCTTTATACAATGGCTTATAAGTATATCCCAACTTTTTTCTTGTTATTATTCGTCACATTATTTTAACAAGTAGTTATGTGATTCAAGTTGAAGCGCACAATCTTTTTGAAGTAACTATCCCTGAGCTTCCAAAGCAAGAATTGCCACATTTACCTGAAATCCCAACTTTGCCTAAACTTGAATTCCCTGAAATTCCGAAACCTGAGTTGCCTACATTATCAAAGCCCGAATTTCCAGAAATTCCAAAGCCGGAGTTTCCACCATTTCCAAAGGTTGAACTTCCAACTTTGCCAAAACTCGAGATTCCTGTCATTCTTAAGCCTGAATTGACAACTTTGTCAAAGCCGGAAATGCCTCAAGTGCCTAAAAAGCCTTGAGCACGAGGCTTGTAAATAATGTATTGTGTATTGTGTGATCATATATGTATTTGAAGCTTTCCTTTTGTAAAGATTATTTATGTGATATTTATGTATAAGAATTGTTTATGTAATTGTTCTGTTTTCAGTTCACTAATGTACTTGTCTTACTAGTGACATTATACACATCTTTATTTGTACTCTAAGACTCGATTTCAGTTTGTTTATCTGGTTTTGATTTGATGTGGTACATAAATTTTTTTGTATATGTCTCTAAAGCCTTTAACGATATTGAATTTAATGATATTTGACTAATGCCGGTAAAATTTTTAACACTCTTTATTAATATGTATATGTTTATTGCTACTAAAAGTTGTTCTTGTTATAATAATTGTGATCTTAACTAAAGATATGAAAAAAATAGCAAAATATATTTTAATCTTGTAATCTTAATTAAAGATGCGAAGTATCTATACGGATATGTTTTAAGTTCATATATTTGCTTAAACAAACCTGATTCAACACAAATGTTAAAACACTAATATAAGTATTGATAGTTAAATTATAATAACAACACCTAAATTCTTGTATTACAAGGAAAAGTAACTAAATATAGAGATTAGAATGGAGCTGAGAAGTTTCAACTCTAGAAAAAAAGATGAGAGGAACATACAGTTTCTTCACTTTACACATAACTCTTATGTTAACAACTACGTAGTCATATTTAATCAATTGATAATTGGGCTTGAATTGCAATTAAAATTCTCTAATATTTATTCGACCCAATATTTTAATCTAAATCAGTTTAATTCACAACTTCTAACAGAAAAGCCCATACTAAATCAATTTGGTTCACAACGGATACTTTTACTACATCGTGGGTGGCTGTAGTGGACAGAAACTATAGACTATAAATGATCTTTTTGCATAGTACATGTTCTGATTGTGTTATGGGTGTTCGATAATGTTGATGATTTCGAGGTCGGATAATTATAACTTAAATTTTGAAGAAAAGTATATATGTTCTCTTTAGATTACCTACACGGGAGACCTTTCTTGTGTGTTGACTTGTAGGAATATATCTACACAAATAAGTTATGTGTTACACAAGAAAAGTTTTTGTCATATTAAATTTATGAAGCTATTGTTGAGAAGATGAACTAACACAATTTTTCCTACCAATCACAACCAAAGCTTGATTCTCCAATTTTTATTTTCCACAACCACACATCTTATAAAAACTTGTTTGAAGTGAAACATAAAGCATATTAGCATAATCAACCAAAACATAAATTACTAGTCTTGAAGCATTTATCACCTTTCGATATAATGGCTAATAATCACTATAACTCATCTTTTTACTTGTTATTATAAGAGATAATTAACAAGATTTATTTGATTTAACAAAAACTGATTAATTAAATTTTGTTCAAAAAATTTATCAATCAATCACATCATTTGTCGAAGTCGAGCGAGGGACGATGACGACGACGCGAGGGACATCTTCTTCTTAGCTCTTTAAGAAGTAATGGAAGTGTTTCCTTATATAAGGACAACAATTTCCCTTTCTTTTGCCGAAATGAGAGAAATGACTTTTCATTTTCCCTCCAAAATAGTTCCCTCACTTTTCATGTTCTCTCTTTTATTTTTCCCTTTCACACTTGCTAAACCCAACAGTTGACAACTATTACCCTTAACTTTTGATGTGCACAATTAAACACTTAAACTTGTATAAAATTGAATAAATTGACATATTCGTCCTACATAACTCCCTACATGGAAATTTTGTGTCCTACATAGCGTCCTGCACGTATGATGCCATGTTTTAAAAAGAACATTTTAGGGATTACAAAGATAGAAAAGGTAAAATTGTAAAGCGATTCGTCAAATTAAAAGTGCTTATAATATGTAAAATCATAAATAAAAAATGAACAACTTATGGTTGATATCGGATTATAAGCACTTGAGTTATAAGTGTTTGCCAATTATATATTTAAGCTTTAAAAATATGCTTATGAACTAGTTTGAACCACTTAGAAACTTAACCTACTTAATATAAAAGTAGCATATTGGGTACTAGATATAACCAAAAACTCATTCTGTAATAATTGTGTGTAGTTAATTACATGCACACACCTAATTATGTATATGAAAAAATAAATGAAATTTATAGCCTAATGTCTAGACATATTGACATTGCCTAACTATAAAAGGGCAGAACTATTCATGTAATGATGAACCGCATATTTGTTATTATAACTTAGTCATATATCATAGAAAAAATGAGTCTTGAAGGTAAGTTGGTTTCTGAGATAAATATCAAATGTGATGGAGATGTATTCCATGAAATAATTATGTACAAACCACATTATATGTGCAACATATGCCCTGATAAGATACAAAATGTGGATATTCATGAAGGTGATTTGGGTACTATTGGCTCTGTTAGGTTCTGGAAATTCACACATGGTACGTAAATCCGTATTATATTAATTCATATCGATTTTAATTTGTCCAAATTCAATCCAACTCACTCAATCATTAATAAACGAAATTAGTAGTATGGATTTTTTTTACTATATATATTTGTTTGTGTAGATGGGAAAGAGATGGTGGCAAAGGAAGTTATTGAAGAAATAGATGAAGAAAAGAAGTTGGTTAAAAAAAAGATGATTGAAGGAGATATGTTAGAGTATTATGAATCATTTTACCTCACTATTCATGTTGAGACAAAGGATGAAAACAACTTAGTTACTTGGATTTTGGAATATGAAAAGAAGAATGTACATGTGCCTGATCCACACACTTTCATGGAATTGTGTATCAATATCACTAAAGATATTGAGAGTTACCACATCAAGTGATACATAAATACATATATGTACGTACTTGAAATAATATTATGTGATATGGTTAATGAGTTTGCTTTGAAATATCTAATATATATAGAGAGAGAAAATAGAGGGAGTGGATATTGATAAATAAAAATATATAAAAGTGTTATAAATAATTTGTGTTATAGTGAATGTCTAATTATGTGGAGTCCTTGTAGGATATGGTTAGGAATCCTACTTGGGGATCAAGTAAGGTTTTCCCTATAAATAAAGGGTTTTCCTTCATTGTTAATAAGATCATTGAAAGATCAATGAATCCTGAATATACTTCAAGATGAATAAGAAATCTTTCTCTTTTCCCTACTTTATTCGTTTTCTAACTTCATATAGTTTCATAACACGTTAGCATCACGATTGTTCTATTCTTAAAGAATGATGAAGAAGATGGGGAAAATGCAAAAGAGATCTTGCATAACTTATGCAATAAGGTGTTTATATCTTCAAGGTATGATTTATCTTTATGTTGTAATTATTTATGTAACAGATCTGGAGGCACCCTCTAAAATAAGTATTTAAAGAGACTTGTCGACTTTCTATACCTTTAATTTTAATCGACTGGGAAAAGAATTCTTTAATTTAATTTAATAATTAAATAAGCACAATTTAGTGAAAAATATATTTTCGACCTTTATATGAGGTATGTCATCTATTAAATTGTATTTATTAACTACTAATGTTGATTATAATAAATCAATAACCTCAACTTTGTGTGTAATTATAGTGTAAGATAATATTAATGATCATCAAAAGCGATAAAATTACAATTATTTTGAAGGCTTGAGGTTGAGCCTCATTATGGGTAAGACGATAGATTTAAGTTTTATCGAACCAAAAGAATAAGACGATGGATTTATGTCCAATCGCATCAAGAGGGTAAGACATCAGAAGTCTTGATGCTTTGTGATGAAAGATGTTGGATTCAAATCCCTCATTGATTTATGGCATAAGACGTTGGGTTTGAGTCTCAATGCACCATATTGATGATAAAATTAAAATTTACTCATATAATAATAAATCAGAAATTTACTAAAGCAAAAGACACATGACATAGTAAACTTGAAGTTTACGAGTACTACTAATTTTATTACTTGGCAGGAATAATTTAGTCATCTTAAAGATGTGCATACTATGTAATGGACATACATTGAAAAACTAAAAAATTCTTCAAGAATTCTTTACGTTGTTGTTCTCGTGATAAAGTTGATTGGATCAACTAAAGTTGGGACTAAATCCCTAAATTCTGAAAAGTATAAAAGGTGAATATGGGTCTGTTTACCTATCGTGTGATATGATAAAAAGATGCATCGATAAGATAATTCCATGTGTGTTTCTTGTCAACTTGCAGTTTGACATTCGCAAATTTTGCAAGATAATTGAGCTAAAAGCACAACTTTCAGAATATGAAATCAAGATAATTCACCTTGATAATATTGATAAATATATAAGATGATCTGACGTTAAATGTCACATATAGTGAATCATTACTTATGAAAATAAAGTTTCATGTGTTGATCTGAAATATGATATTACATACAAACGTAATTATATGAATCAAACCAATAAGTTATGATTAATTTTTCTGTTAATTGATTTATGGTCAGGGATCAAATAGTTTTCATCGGATAATTTTGATTTGCAATATATGATTAATGGATATACTATGATGCACAAAGATAGATTCTTCAAAAGATTGAGATATATGTTAGTTTGTCTAATATAAGGGGGAGAATAGAAGCAACACAAAAGTTGTAAATACTCTTATTGAATGTCCAATAGAGTCTATGACATGCATGAAGCATGATAGACTAATCAATTCTAAATAAAATAATCCTTGAAAAAGGGGGAGGATCAAAGAATCAAAATGATCATAATAAGGATACAATGTGCTCTTGGAGATCTTACAACATTACACTTTATAAAACCTCATGAGAGGAATAGCTACCTAAAAATAATGAAGTGATGAGATCTCAATAAATTATGTCATATTGTGAATCAATGCAAAATGATATATCGTTGACGGTATCTTTGATACTATATCTGGCAATATTGTAAAAGATTATTATGATACAAATTCTATGATTATTAAAGCATGCTGGTGTAGAAATAATAATCAAGTGAAAAGTGGAATGGTGCATCTTGGTAAGCGTAAAACTTATTTAATTTGCAATCTAGGCACTGTAAGATGTCATACATCTAACATTAAACGTTGTCACTTAACAAAATTGAGATGAAAATATCCGACGAGTTCAATATCTAAAGCATATACAAGTTTTTGAAAAATTTATTTATCGTCCTCAAAAGGATTAAATTGATTCAAAATGATAGAGCATATACAAGTATTATAATGCAAGTTGACGACTAGAATGAAAACTCTTGAAGAGTTGTCAAAAGGCAATATATTATTTGCTTAAAGGAGTAGAAGTAAGGAACTTGCAGAAATCTTTGATTCTGAAGGAAAGATTCATAAAAGCAGATAGAAGAAAACATATTTCATCAATATTTTTCCTACACTCATGAGCTCCCAAGAATGGTGATATCAACATGCAACATGTTTGTTCAAGTAATACTACAATTGATTTATCCACCAATTCTCTATCAACTACAACTTTCAAGAAGATGATGCTCAAACTTGAAAAACAAAGATTCTAGTCTCAGAATTGATGTTGTCATTAGGGGGAGTTAATACGCGATGTACTCTTTTTCCATCACAAGGTTTTGTCCCACTGGGTTTTCCTTGTAAGATTTTTAATGAGACATTCATAATGCATATTATTAGATATGTGTACTCTTTTTCCTTCACTAGATTTTTTTCCCACTAGTTTTATCTAGTAAGTTTTTAACGATGCACATAATCTACCGACATTCAAGTGGAGTGTTATAAACAATTTGTGTTATAGTGAATATCTAATTATGTGGAGTCCTTGTACGATATGGTTAGGAATCCTACTTGGGGACCAAGTAAGGTTTTCCCTATAAATAAGGGGTTTTCCTTAATTGAAAATAAGATCATTGAAAGATCAATGAATTCTGAATATACTTCAAGATGAATAAGAAATCTTTCTCTTTTCCCTACTCTATTCGTCTTCTAACTTCATGTAGTTTCGTAACAAAAAGCTTCTTCTAATACATATATGGTTGATTTTGAATTATAAGAACTTTTAGTATTTGTCAACTATATGATAAGCTTAAAAAAATATGCTTATGAACTAGTTTGAACCACTTAGAAACTTTACCTAATACCTTTTCTTAATATAAAAGTAGCTTATTGGGTAATAATTGTGTGTAACTACAATGCACACACCTAATTATGTATAGGCAAAGAAAATATGAAATTTATAGTCCAGAGTCTAGACATATTGACATTTTTACTTAACTATTAAGAGGGTAGAGATACGCACTTATAATTAATTAAGAGGAAATTGTGTAAAATATATTCGAATATTGATCAAAATTGTTGTAACTTACAAAACTTTGGAAATGACTTTTTTCCTCTGCACTATTTAATAATGTATTTAAAAGGTATATATGTGTCCACATAGACATCATAAATATTACATAATTATATGTAGTAATATGTCCACATGCGCATATATATACCTTTAAAATACATTATTAAATAATGTATAGGTAAAAAGTCCTCTATAAAGTTTGATATCGTAACAATAATTTCGTCCAAAATTGAAATATTTTTCAGAACTTTTTCCGATTAATTAATGAATGAGCTTATATAGTCAAAGCATTAGATAATAGCTCACACAATAGGCAATCCATCTTCTATGGCTATTGCTTCAGCACAAAAATTAGCAGAGATAGGGATATGTAGTATTAGCACTGGCGTGGACAAGGTCCCCTCTCCAATTCCATTACAAAACATGTCTATATCTAATATAAAATTTTGTCCAAGAGATAGTATAGTGTTTGGTTGTCTATATGAGAAAAAAAATAATTCATGCATTATTAATATTATTTAATAAAATTTGCAACATATATAAGCTAATATAATCATTACTAATAATATTGTGATATAAGCTAATATAATCTCAACATATATAAGCATATATAAGCAAATATAATCATTGCATATTTATTCTTAATAATCGGCCCCTAATAATATTGTGATTTAATTTGGATAAATTGGTCTATTTTAATTGAAAGAAAATACTTATTAGAGGTGAGTTTTGAACTCGGGTCACTCATGTCAAACATAACACTATTTACCACCAAGCTACTGATCATTTATACTAAACTTACTCATGTTTATTTTGCTACAATAACACTATTTACCACCAAACCTGTAAACTTACTCATGTTTACTTACAAACTTTAAGAATGACAAAAATAATTTGCAACAGTTATAGCCATCTCCACCACAGGTTACTTTGTTATATCAGGGTGTTGAAATACTGTGTGTATCAATATAAATTAAAACTATACGTGTATATATTGTATAATTTTTCGACGAAGGGTGTCCAATTTAGGTGGCTTAGTCCCTGATTATAGACCAAAATATGAACATAATTCTGTTGATTTATTGATACTAAGGATCCAATATAAAATAAACGGTTTTCTTTTCATTTAATTGCATAGATTTATCTTTAAAAGAATAAGTCTTTAATTTTTATCTTTTATGAGTTGATTATGTATTTTTGCCCCTATCTCCAATGTGGTCTCCACTTGTTACCCCAAAACGACGAAGCCAGGAGCCGAAAGAGGGACTTGAACCCTCAACCTCTTTAAAATGGAACTTACCCCTAGCATGACTTAAGTTCTTTAACAAAGCGAAACATAATTTATGAGATATTATGATCATCATAAAATAAAGATGACCAAACTTATGACTTTGACTTAAAAACACTTTTTGTATTTACTAAATGTATGACAATCTTAAAAAAATGCTCATGAACAAAATAATTATGTGTATATACATAGACACGCCTAATTAAGACTAGGCAATGGAACGGGACGTACCGGTACCGTTCCGGTTCGTTCCGATTTTGCCTATTTCGGTTGCCTACGGGACGGGACGGGATAGTCTAAACCGGTACACGGAACGGGACGGAACCGTAATTTCGTACCGGTGTACCGGTACCGGTTCATTCCGGTTTCGGTCCGGTCCGGTTCTAGTCCGGTTTATTAAATATATATTAATTTTTTTATATTTTATATTTTATATAATTTATATTTATATTTTTTATAAATTATATATTTTATAATTCAAAATTTTCAAATTAACCGCCCTGCCCGCCCCTGCCCCTCCCTGCCCCTGCCCTGCCCGCCCTGCCCGCCCCTGCAGTCTGCAGAGTGCTCTGCATAAAGCTGCAGGACGCAGGCGCATGCGGTAGGCCCCCCGCCCCCCGCCCCCTACCCTTTTCCCGAGACCACCCGGACCAACGGCTTTAAACGGAAAAATTTAAAACGGCTAGATTTTTTGGTTTATAAATTAGAGTTGTGTGTAAAAATTTTGTATACAAATTACAACTTACAAATATAAGTTTGAGTATTTGAGAGAATATATATTTTCAAATTACATTCATATTTATAACTTATATCATTTGGTCATTTGGTGTATTTTGGAGGAGAAATCTTCTTCAAATTTCAAGTTTCGACATCAATATTTTAATTTTCATTATAATTGTTTGTTCTTACACAAACGTTTGGTAACTTCGTTCCACTCTTTAATCTTATATTTATTTTCATTATTTAAATTGTAAGTTGTTCTAGTTATATTATTGTTCTTGTTAAGTTTCGTATTTTATAATTTATAATTTTATATCATGGAGTCTTCTAAAAAAATTGGAAGTAAAAAAAGACTAGTAGAATCAGTAAAAAAATTAGTTAAAAAAACTAATAAAGGTGCTAGTTCGTCTAAATCTAAAATTCCTCTTGTTAGAATAAATACAGATGAATTTACGCATGTGAATGAAACTAGTTTTTCCCGTCCCGGTCCTATAAATATTAATTCAGATGTCCTATGATTCCCCATGAACTCTATGAAAGACATTATGGTATTAATCAAGAAAATGAAGAAGTGGAAACGGATGAACAATTAAATTTAGATGAAGAAGTAGATTTAGATGATACACCGACTAGCCCCGCCACCGACCTCAATACAGTCAATAGTATAGGTATTGAAGCTCCACCTCCGGTTGGAGTTGGAACTACTCTTCCCCCTATTATTCCAACTAGAGGTAAGACCAAGGTACAACGTTCTTTAAAATCACATGTGTGGAAATTTTGTTATTTGAATGAAGAAAAAACTTTTAGTATATGTAATCTTTGTAAACAACATTTTAAATATACTTCTGGTGGGACGGGAGGTTCAACGAGGGGATTAAAAAACATTTGATTAACAAGCATAGTAAAGAGTGGTTTGCATATATGTCTTCTCTTGAAGTTGTTGGAAATTGTAATATTGAAGAATCGGTTAGAGGATCAAATATGGTTCAAAGTGAGTTAAATACTTCGAACCCAAGTGGTCCTCTTACACATCGAACCTATAACAAGGATCGTGATCGTGAAAACTTTGCTAAAATGGTTGTTGTTTGTGGTTTACCTTTTGGTTTTGGAGAACATCCGGGTTTTATTGCTTATATTCGTGAAACATATAATCCTAGTTTTAAAGGTTTATCAAGAAGCATGGTAAAAAGAGATATTTTCGAATTTCAAGAAAAACACTGTCAATATTTACGTGCCTATTTTGAACTAATGGATTGTAGAGTTGCTATTACTACTGATATGGGTCGTAGTCCTAATGGTTTTGATTATTTAACTGTTACTGCGCATTGGATCGATTATAATTGGAATTTACAAAAAAGAATTATTGGTTATAAAATTTGTCAAAAGAAAAAAACCAGAATTTATATTGCTACTACTGTGTTGGAAATTTTAGATTTTTTTGGTCTTTCTGATAAAGTCGTTAGTATTACTTTAGATAATGCCTCTGCTAATTTAAATGCTATTAATATGCTAGAACCTACACTTTGTCCTATTAGTAAATATGCTTTTCATGTTAGATGTGCCGCGCATATATTAAATTTGGTTGTTAGTGACGGTGTGAAATTATTTGAAAATAGTTGTGATAAAATTGATAATGCTTGTTTTTACATTTTTCATATGAATAGTAGTAGTAGAATTAATCAATTTAAAGAACTTTGTAATGCATTTAAACTTCCGTTTAGAAAAGTTCCGAAGCATGTAAAAACTAGATGGAATTCCTTTTATGATATGCTTGAAGTTGCTTATGCATATAGGCAACCTATTACTACGCTATTTAATAATCATAATGCTTATCCTGAATTTAAAATTAATGATAGTGATTGGGATGAAGTAAATGAACTTAGAATATTTTTTAAATCATTTTATGATGCTACTAAAGTTTTTTCTGGAATATATTATCCTACTATTTCTGAAATTTTAATACACATATGTGAGATTTCATCTATTTTTTCTGAATATAAAACAAATATTTTATTCACCTTTGCTATTGAAGTTATGATTACAAAATTTAAAAAATATTTTTTCCCTATTCCTCAAATTTATTTAACTGCACTTCTTTTCAACCCCGAATATAAAGAATATGGTACAAAAGCTTTAGTTGAATGCATTTATCAGAATTTAGATTACAAATCATTTTACATCACTGTTCATATTGAGACAAAGGGTGAAAATAATTTAGTTACTTTGATCATAGAATATGAAAGGAAAAATGCTAATGTGCCAGATCCACACACATTCATGGAATTACTCCTCAATGTAACCAAAGATATTGAGAATTACCACATCAAGTGATATATAAATATTATACACAAAGACTTTTTGAAATTGTCGACAAGTATATGTTGAATTCTTCAAAAAAATGTATTTTGAAGAAATCGATATGAATACGATAACATTTTTAAATAGTTGAAACAATGTATACCAAATGTTGGATTTAAGTTGTTGTCTCAAAGTCTTGTAATAATTTGTGTTGTTATTAGCGGGTGTGCTTTAAAATGTCTTGTAACAAAAATAAAACGAGTGGATATCTAATTTTTATAGATAAATAAAAAATAAAAGTTGTTATTTGAATTGCACTATAGTTTTTCTTTCTTTTTTTTAGTTCTCTCTGTTGTCTCAAAGTCTTGTAATAATATGTGTTGTTATTAGCGGGTGTGCTTTGAAATGTCTTGTAATAAAAATAAAACGAGCTGATATCTAATTTTTATAGATAAATAAAAAATAAAAGTTGTTATTTGAATTGCACTATAGTTTTTCTTTAATTTTTTTAGTTCTCTCTGCTGAAATTCAATAGTATGTGCTTTTCTTTCAACTTCTCCATTTTATAAACAGAGAATTTTATTGTTTTAGTTAGATATATATATGACCATGATAACAAGTTAATAACAATATTCTAAAAGAACGGAATAAAATTATGGCTAGGGCCAAAGCTGACAAAGACAACTTTGATAGAAGAATCAATAGTTGAAAAAAAGGAAATAATAGGAAGAATAAAAGATAGCCAAATTCTACTGCAGAGATTGTTGCTGGATGATTTTATTCAATAGGTTATGTCGCCTTATATAGGTTTACATATTATGGAATAATATTTCAACTAAACCATTACTGTAATTCCACTAAACCAACTCATCTAAACATTAAGAACACAATTCTGCAAATACTACATCGCGAGAATATTTGATACCTTTCTGGAATTTATGCATCGCGAAAAGACTTCATACCTCGCTGGAATTTATGCATCACGAGAAGAATCCATGCCTTGTTGAAATTTATGCATCGCGATAAGATTTCATGCCTCGCCGAAAGTTATGCATTGCGAGAAGATTTCATACATCCCAGGAATTTACGTATCACGGGAAGATATTCATGCCCCCCAAGAAGGCATGCATGGATAAAGAAAGGGAAATCGTGTATCCCAAGAGGAATATTTATCCAATAGCCTCAACAACATTCTTTATTTTTTTTAAAAAAAACATCAAGAAAAGTATCAAAGATGATGGCAAAAGAAATATCGATATCGCATCAGCATTTATTTATTTATTTCGACATCAAGTATAGAGTACATCGAAGATTATACTACAAAACACAAGTTATAAGCTTTATTTGCTGTGCGTCAGACCGATCGAGTCGACATCGAATATTGAGGAGAACAATGAAGTGTCGACATGGTAAAAAGACATTGTCTCCCATCCTAATTGCTTTTTTAAGCTGACAAGTTGTATCTTAGTATTTGTCGAGAGCATCCAAAAGGATGAATTCTCTAAAAAACCACAGGTGCGGACGACATCAAAAAGGATGCAGCACAACGTGGAACTTTTTCTTAGCAGCGAACTGGGACACAGTCCAAAGAGGAATGTCAAAATCTTAGGACGCGAGCAGAGGAGCGACTTCCACCACAATCGAACCACCCCTATCAAAAGACATGTGTATTTTTCTTTAGTTTGTCAGTTTAAGTCTCGCATCCGAAAATTTTGATATGTCTGAAGCAAGTTTTGATTCTGAGTGATGATACACCAAGAGTTTTGGAAATTATGTCCGTGTAAGTTCTTACCTATGAATGTGAAGAGCTCCACATTCATGGCTAAGAGGTTACAAGCCTCCTTTTCATTCTCGTTTAATTTGTCACTTGTCCAAAATCGAAGGTTATCTAGCATAATAGGTTTCCTTTTAAACCGATCTAGTCGAACTACACACAGCCTGATTCCTGAAGGTTTAAGGATATGTAGGCGGATTCAATGTTGAAAACTCGGCTGTATTCCAACATTCGCTCTCAAATTTTATTCTCGAGAGTTTTGATACCTTCATAATTTGGTATCGAGGTGGCTTTTGAGTTCTTTCAAAGTCGTGCGTTAAATCAAGCTTATCGAACAGAAATGGCGACTGATATATGTAGGAAACTCGTTTCAAGGGTTCGGCCATGATTCCTAAACCCTTTGCCAAATCCTTCCTTAAAGATGAATGGGGTTGGTCAAAATTGGTTTGGTCAATTTCATTTTCCTCGAATTGCTTGCATCAACCAAGTAAAATGAGGGACAGTTGTTGACACCCAATTTCGACCCTCCCCGGTATAAATTAGTTTTCGAGCTTCCTAAATTTCCAAACAATTTAAAATAATTAGTTTTATAAATTTTGCAAAAATAATAATAATAATAATAATAATAATAATAATAATAATAATAATAATAATAATAATAATAATAATAATAATAATAATAATAATAATGTATGAACTTTATGCCATTTTCTTATAATTCTTTTTAGATAATATATATATATTTACATAATTGTGTATATAGTTGGTATATTTTACGATTATTTCTCAAAATATTTTAAATTTTAGTAAGTATTCAATGTAACTAATTTAGTTTAAATTATGGTTATATTTTAAATTACTATTTTACAATTAAAATAATTATATTACTAAAATAAAGAAGCTCGTTGATTAATTAATACAAATTCATTTTATTTAAGGTTTATCCAAATTTATTCTCCTAAATCAATTTGACTATTTATTAAATTAACCCATTTTAAATTTCCAATTCAATTTTGGGACATTTACAAAATTTCCTTTTTCAAATCCAGGCCCACTTTTAATTCGAGCAGCCCATTCCAATTCTCCTGAAAACCTGTTCCAGCGCATTTATTTTTTCTACATTTAATCCATTCCCTCCTCCCACTCTTTAAAAGCCAAATTTGGGCCTCCTTCTTTTTCTAATTGACCCAATTCAATTTCCATTCCCTTTCCATCCCAATCCCTTTAAATTAATTTCCAGCCCAAAACCCATTTCCTTCCTAGCCCATTCCCTTTTAATTTAATTCCCAGCCAAAAACCCAATTCCCCTTTCCCCCTTAAGACTCGACCCGGCCCCTTTCTTCATCTTCCCCTCAAACGTACGCTCGCGTAGAACTCTTAGAAAAAAAAAGAATAGCCCTCCCCTCTGTTCTTGTCGTTTTCCCCGCGTAGCTCCCGTACAACGCGACCTTCCCCGCTCCCCTTTCTCTCGTACGACTCCAACAACAAAAACATCTTCCGCAGGTCAGGTGTCTCAATCTCGTGGGCTCACTCGTCCTTGTTCGAGGATCGAAGGGTTGCAATTTTGATTCCGTTAGAGGGTTGTACAATGACAGCTTTCATCCTGATCTCTTTGCAGTATTTCGAATTCAAATGGGGGGAGAATCTCAAATTTGCCCCAAACCTTCTTCCGTTTTCCCCCCTCTCTCCACCTTTGAAAGATGGCTATATATACTGCCATTTCCGCACTGTTTGGGGGTTTGGTTTTTCTGTCTATTATCACTATTACAAAAATACAAACAATCACAAAGAATTGAAGAAAATAAGGCACTAGTTCGGGGGTAGTTTACACACTAGAGGTTGAAGGCAACCTATAGAAATCGAATTTGGAAGTGAAAGTTTAGGCCCCAAACATTGGAACCGCTTTATTTCAGTCTAAAGTTCCATCCCTTCCTCGTTCTATTCTCATTCCATAACTGTTTCCAGAGTTCGCCGCAGTGGTTAGATTTCTATTGTAGTGGTGGAAGGTCGTCTCCTTTACCAGCAAAGTCTCAGTCGCTGCTCGGAGAAAGGTAATGCTTCCTTTTATTTACGTGTTGTTTCAGTGTTGAATGCGATGAGATGAATGTTGTTGTTTCCTCTGTTTCGTCACTATTTTGGTTTACTAATTTCGACTTCTATGCTCTTCTTCGAAAGATTGTTTGATGTGATTGATTCATTGTTGATTATGACGGGTATGCTTCAACTTTGTTAAGTTCCATTTGGAACTGCTCGTATGCAGTTCTTTGCTTCGATTGTATTGTGTTTAGCTTGAATATGTGAGTTCAAAATGAGTTCTCATATTGTTTATCGGATAGTCTTTATTTGCTTGTCTTGAGGATGTTGTGGTGAAGATTACTGGCAGTTTACTTCGTCCATTTGTGAGGTTTCAGTTGCTGTCTCCCCCTCTTAGGTTTGTTATATGTTTCTATGGTCGAAATGTGTCGATTTGAAGCATCATCATGTAACTCGTTGTGTTTAGTTGTTATCTTTGCTCCGGCTTCACTTTTCCCTTTCAACCTCATTGTAAAATGTCCATAGGCTGGTATTGCTCTGCTTGTGACTTAAGAAATATTAGATTGTTGTTGTTATCTTGCTTTTGAATGTTTGTCTATATTAAGCTATCGAAGTCGATTAAGAGCAGTGAGTACACATCATAAATAAGCATGCATTCCCTTTATATATCTCGCTTTTTGCATTCCATATGTGTATTTATGTTGATGTGTGAGCTTGAAACTAGCATTTCTGCATTTAGTGTCGATAAGTCTTGCCAAATGGTAGAGCATTTGACTAATATGAGTTGGCATATCTACTGTGTGTATTTGCTAGTCAACAGAGGAGTACTTCCATGCCTTTGATAAATTCATTAGTATGTGTCTATGCACTGCATGTCATTGTTATTGCTTTACTTGTTGTGATTTCTTGTTTTATTTCTTAGTTCATTTGGAATTGTGTTGAAGTCTTTTGTTTCCCCTAATTCGATCTCATAGTAGTTCATTTTATCTCCGTCTTGTTCAAGATGCATGTTATTAGTTCATCGTTCGTATGCTAATTTACTTCTACTTTATTGCATGTGAAACTCCGCTCGAGTCCGTTTTGGGACTCCATTTTCCTCCTTGCATTTCGGAAGAGCCATGAAGGCTCAAAATTCTTTCATCGAGTCGACCGACGAACAAATTTTGGAATCAAAATTCAAAGCAAATCCGAAGAGTTGAAGTGATTGGGACAATCAACCATTTTATTTTACCGTATTGTATTTATTTCGGGCATAAGCCTTGTCGTTTTGTATCATGTTTATTTACACTTGTATGTTAAGACTAGGACAGGTGAAGCGGGTCGAAAAGCCCAAACAAGAAATGGGTTAAAAAACCCAAAAAAGCAAGTGGGTCCGAATTCCGGTCAAGGCGAACAGAACCTGGAATTGGACCCAATCTCCCTCTCTCTCCCTCTTTTAATATATTGCTTATATGCCTTCTTTTGGTTTTTTTAGCTTAGAGTTAGAAAAACTCTGATCCCCGTCGAACTTCATATTGTTTTATCAAACCTAAAATTGAACAAAATCTCAAAACATAATATTTCGAACTCGTAGGTTTCACCTAGATTAATTTTAGGAAGTTTAGCTTCAAAAAAATTTGCAAATTTTTAAACAAGTATTAGCCAATTAGTTAGTTGTCGGATAGCCGTTTTAAGCGGAACGTCTTAGGTGACTAACACCTTCCTAAGACATTAAACAGAATCCCCGAACCCCTCTAATAGTTTTCAAATGATTTTCTCTGATAATTGTTTGAAAATGACTTTTTTTCTTAATTTTCTTTAAAAAATTAAGTGTCGACTCTCTAAAAAGTCAAAAATCTCTTAAACAAATTATCTTCCGATTTTGGATAAAACACAACATATATAAGCTAATATAACCATTACTAATAATATTGTGATATATATAAGTTAATATAAACTCAACATATATAAGCAAATATAACATTATTGCATAGTTATTCTTATGAGATAATCGGCCCCTAATAATATTGTGATTTAATTTGGATAAATTGGTCATTTTAATTGAAAGAAAATACTTATTAGAGGTGAGTTTCGAACTCGGGTCACTCAAATCAAACATAATACTATTTACCACCAAGCTACTGATCATTTATAGTAAACATACTCATGTTTATTTACTACAATCATAACAGTATTTACCACCAAACTTGTAAACTTACTCATGTTTATTTACTTACAAACTTTAAGAATGACAAAATAATTTGCAACAGTTATAGCCATTTCAACCACAGGTTACTTTGTTATTTAAGGGTGTCAAAAATACTGTATGTATCAATATAAATTAAAACTATACGTGTATATATTATATAATTTTTCGACGAAGGGTGTCCAATTCAGGTGGCTCAGTCCTTGCTCATAGACCAAAATATGAACATAATTCTGTTGATTTATTGATCTTTACTTAAGGATCCAATATAAAATATGTAAACGGTTTTTTGCATTGATTTATCTTTAAAAGAATCAGTCTTTAATTTTTATCATTTATGAGTTGATTATGTATTATTGCCCTATCTCCAATGTGGTCTCCACTTGTTACCCCAAAACGACGAAGCCAGGAGCGAAGGAGGGACTTGATCCATCAACCTCTTAAAAAATGAACTTACCCCTAGCGTGACATAAGTTCTTTAACAACGCGAGACATAATTTATGAGATATTATGATCATCATAAAATTAAGGCATAATACATAAATATGCCCTTTAACATGGCTTCAAATTACATTTGTGTCTTTCAACTTTGGATATGCACAAATAGACACTTAAACTTTTATAAAGTTGAACAAATAGACACAAATGTCCTATATGTCATCCTACCTATCATTTTTTGTCCTACGTGTATTGTGTCATGTAGGACTCATGTGTTTATTTATTTAAAAGTTGGATAGTTAAAGTGTTTGTTTGTGCATTATGAAAGTTGGAGGTCAAAGTTAAAATTTGAAGCTAAAATTAGGATCTAATATATTTATTATGCCTAAAATTAAAGATGACCAAACTTTTGGTATTTACTAAATGTATGACAATCTTAAAAAAATGCTCATGAACAAAATAATTATGCGTATATACATAGACAAGCCTAATTATGTATAGGCTTTTTAAGTAAAAAAATATATTATAATCTTGAGGTTAGAAATATTGCCATTGATTAACTATAAAGGGGAATAGTATCTCATGTAATTATTGAACCACACACTTTTTATTATAACTTTGTGATATATCATATCATAGAAGAAAAATGAGCCTCCATGGAAAGTTAGTTTCTGAGATAGAAATTAAGTGTGATGGAGATATTTTTTATGAAGTATATAGGCACAGGCCACACCATATCTCCACCATGTCCCCTAATAACATACATACAAAATGTGGATGTTCATGAAGGTGAATGGGGCACAGTTGACTCTGTTATCTTTTGGAACTTCATATGTGGTAAACTTTTATTTTATTTGATTTCAATATTTATCACAAAATGTTTGGTTCATACATTCTTTAATATATATATGATACCAATATTTTGTCAGAAATATCGTGGATTAATTAAGCACATAATTACAAAAAAAAAAATAATAATAACATAAGAATTTAACAAGATTCATCTAGGTCTAATTATTCAAGCAAAAACAGAATGTCTTCTACTATAAAAGAATGAGCGTACAAAATAGTAGTCACAATCCTACAAGGAAAATGTTCTTTGCATTATTCCTATAAGGAAAAAATATATTCCTTTTCCCAAATCTATTAGGACAACAAATCTCTTAAATTAATAGAGATTATGAGTTTCGTAAAATATATAAGAGAAAAAAAAATTCAAGTTGTAATTAATAAATACTCTCTCTATCTAACAAGAGTTGTCAAATATACTAAAAATAGATGTCTAACAAAACTTGTTAAATTTAGAAAATCAAGAGATTATTTACCTTTGGTATTAAATATTATTTATCATCTAACACATTTTTTAAAACAAAAATGTAATAAAGTCAAAGAATAATATAGTAATATTATTTCTATTATTATTATTTATTGACTCAATACATTTTTAATCCGTTCAAATTCAAACCAACTCACTCGATCATTTAAAAGTGAAATTAATAGTATGAAATATTTACTATATTTAATTTGTTTTACAGATGGGAAAGAAGTGGTGACAAAGGAGAAAGTGGAAGAAATAGATGAAGAAAAGAAGCTAATTAAAAAATAGATAATTGAAGGTGATATATTGGAGTATTACAAATCATTTTACATCACTGTTCATGTTGAGACAAAGGGTGAAAATAATTTAGTTACTTTGATCATAGAATATGAAAAGAAAAATGCTAATGTGCCAGATCCACACACATTCATGGAATTACTCCTCAATGTAACCAAAGATATTGAGAATTACAACATCAAGTGATACATAAATATTATACACAAGGAATTTTTGAAAATGTCGACAAGTATATGTCAAATTATTTAAAATAATATATTTTGAAGAAATTGAAAAGAATACGATAACATTTTTTAATAGTTGAAACAATGTATACCAAATGCTTGGATTTAAGCTGTTGTTTCAAAGTCTTGTAATAATATGTGTTGTTATTAGCGGGTGTGCCCTGAAATATCTTGTACCAGAAATAAAACGAGCGGGTATCTAATTTTTATAGATAAATAAAAAATAAAAGTTGTTATTTGAATTGCACTATAGTTTTTCTTTCTTTTTATAGTTCTCTATGTTGTCTCAAAGTCTTGTAATAATATGTGTTCTTATTAGCGGGTGTGCTTTGAAATGTCTTGTAACAAAAATAAAACGAGCAGATATCTAATTCTTATAGATAAATAAAAAATAAAAGTTGTTATTTGACTTGCACTATAGTTTTTCTTTCATTTTTTTAGTTCTCTCTGCTGAAATCCAATAGTATGTGCTTTTCTTTCAACTTCTCCATTTTATAAACAGAGAATTTTATTGTTTTAGTTAGATATATATATATATGACCATGATAACAAGTTAATAACAATATTCTAAAAGAACGGAATAAAATTATAGCTAGGGCCAAAGCTGACGAAGACAACTTTGATAGAGGAATCAATAGTTGAAAAAAGGAAATAGTAGGAATAATAAAAGATAGCCAAATTCAATTGCAGAGATTGTTGCTGGATGATTTTATTCAATAGGTTATGTGGCCTTACATAGGTTTACATATTATGGAATAATATTTCCACTAAACCATTACTGTAATTCCACTAAACCAACTCATCTAAACATTAAGAACACAATTCTGCAAATACTACACAATAGGAAAACTATCACGTGAAAAGAATATAACTATCAATTGGAAGCTAAAATATAGCTATACTGCAGACATAGTCAAACTAAACAATAGGAGCTGATGTTGTACAACTTTTAACACCCCTTGTCGACATCAGCTTCGGTCTTAACCATGCCTAGTTGTAGACATAAACTTTCAAAGTTATGGACACTTAAGCCTTTCGTGAACACGTCTGCAATATGTTGCTCAGTTTTTATATGTTCCAAGTCAATCTCTCTTTGCAATATTTTTTCCCTGATGAAGTGGTATTGTATTTTCACGTGCTTCGTCCTAGCATGAAAAGTAGGATTTTTTTATACAAGCAAATCTCTGACTGATTGTCACAGTAAAAGGTAACTGAGTAGCCAACTGATTGGTGTAAATCCTCATCAGTTGCATAAGCCACGTAGTTGCATAAGCCACGTAGTTGCATAAGCCACGTACTTTCTTGAGCTACAACTACTGCTGCCCTTTACTCTTGTTTTTGTTGTTGACAGCGACACAATTGGTTGCCTTTTGCTACACCAATAAATTGCTCCAGCTCAAAACTTAAACACATAACCAGTTGTTGAACGTCGGGTATCATGATCCCCTAAATAGTCAGAGTCACAATATCATACTAGCTTGTATTCTTCACCTTTCTTGTTCAAAAGACCATAATCATTTTTACTTTTCACATATCTTAGTAGTCGTCGAACAACCTCCATATGGTGCCTTTTTGGATTGTGCATGTAGCGATTCATCACACCAACTACAAAAGAAATATCAGGTCGAGTGTGAGTTAAATAAATCAGACTACCTACCAACCTTCGATACATCGTCACATCTGCTAAGTCTTTTCCTACATGTGCACACATGTTAGCATTTGTCTCCAATGGTATTGATATTGGTTTGCAATTCAACATTCCAAACTTTTTCAACAGACCTTTAGAATATCTTTTCTGATGCAAACAAATTCCTTCTTTGTTACAAAGGTGAACACGTAATTTTTGACGTGTTTATTTTAGTCCTATAATATTTTTAGTAAGGAATTTTTTTTATTATTTGAATTTTGGTATTTGTCTTAATTATTTTATTGGCTCAAATGACCCAATTTTGTTTAAATTGGGTTGATTTAAATCAATTCTGATGGCCCAATTGATCTTGACCCGTTCCATAGAAATGGTCAAGATTAAATCTCAACCATTCATGATATTTTGATCCAAGGGCTATTATTGGAACCAAACAAAAATACAAAACTCTAAAAAATTAACATTTTCTTTTATTTTATTTTAGATTTTTTGTCCCTTTATTCTTCCCTTACTACCATGCCGCCGGCCGGCCACCGCTACCGCCTCCACCGCCCGGTGGCCACCACCTTTTTGGCCAGAATTTTTTTAAAAAGTTTACCATCTTTTCCTTTCTTCCTCCTCTACCTAAATCTACAAACCTTTCATCCATATCTATAGCCAAACTCCGTAGATCTAAGGAAAACCAAATATAAATTTTTACTTTTTCCTTAGATTTATAAAGTTCCGGTCATTCCCATCCAAACCCTTTACATAAATGTGTAGAGCTCTTCAAGGGCTATCATTTGATATAAATTTTAAGTTCAAAATCCATCAAAAAAATTTCCGGCAAAGTTTTCTGGCGACCTTCATTTACCCGGAAGTTATGTCAATCTTTCCCCCCTCTCAATCTTTATCCAAATTCATCATTATCTTTTTTCGTTTGACCATATAAGTCGTTTGATGTCGAATTTATGTTATTAATATTCTTAAAGTTTATCATGTTGATGATTTGCTTGAAGTATTATTATTATTTATTTATTTATTTTTATTTCGATTTTTATGTTTATTATTTATTTATTTTGACTTTTTTTTTCCTGCATTATTTTGTTGTGTTTGGTCTTTAAAATTGTTTAGATGTTTAGATTTTGTGTTAGTGGGTCAATTTGTTTGGGTCTTGATGAAATGGGTCAACATTTGGGCCTATTTTAAATTTTTCAGGTGGCCCATTAACTATTATTCAAACAATTAATAAAAGAAATGGGTCATCTAAATTACATTGGGCCTATTATTTTCTGATGACCCATATAACTATATTCAATTAATGAATAAAGTAAATGGGTCATCTAAAAGGGCAAAAGAATATTCAATTAATATGATTTTTCTTAACCAAAAAAAAAAAGAATTTCATTGGTCATCTTGGGTGGCACCTTGGGAAAACAAAGAGTCCAATTCATGCATTGGCTCTCAAGTTTTCAAGAAAGGTGAGATGTTAATGTGGATCACATATTTAAACCCCCTTGGGGAAGAAAGAAAGAATAGGATATAGAAAGAAAATTGCAAAAAAAAAAAAAAAAAAAAAAACTTACTTAAAAAATTTCTTCTTCTTAAAAAAAAAGAAAGAAGATATCTCTATTCGGTTGTCTTGGGAATTCAATTAAATTTGTTCCTATATTTGCTTGTCATCAACTCTAGTTATTTCTTTTTTTACATTTCAATGTAATCTTTATGTTATTTTTATGTTTTGTTTTTTTTTGAAAAATTGTTGATTTTTTTTTTTACTAAGCTTATTATTATTATTCTCGTATGATTATGTTTATCCTTATGTTACTTTGTTTGTATATTTCTATTAGTTTTTTATTCTATAGTGTTTTTCATATGATTATGTTTATTATGATGTACATATATATTATTAATCATTTTTAGTTTAAATTTTAGCTTTAGTAAGTAAAAAAAAAAAGTAATTAGAATATAGCAATTACAAATCTTTTAGGTTTCGGTAACTTTCTTTTTTAAGGAATGAACTTAATAAAAAAAATAAATAAATAAAACTTAAAACTAGTAATTTTTGCAAAAGGGTTTAATCTGGTCATTTTTGCAACAAAAGAAAAAATATAAATCTGGTTATTTCTGCAAAAAATGCAAATTTGGCTATTTCTGCAAAAATTAAAATCTGGTTATTTCTACAAAAAAATGTAAATCTGGCTATTTCTACAAAAAAAAATGTAAATCAGGTTATTTCTGCAAAAAAAAAATAAAATCAGGTTATTTCTGCAAAAAATGTAAATCTGGTTATTTCTGCAAAAAAATGTAAATCAGGTTATTTCTGCAAAAAAATAAAATCTGGTTATTTCTGCAAAAAAAATGTAAATCTGGTTATTTCTGCAAAAAAATAAAATCTAGTTATTTCTAAAAAAAAAAAAAGTAAATATGTTTTTTTTTTAAAAAAAAAAAAAACTCTAAAAAAATTATATTTGAATTCATTATTAAAGTAAAAATATAAATTGACTAACTTGACTTAATAATTCAACAATGAAAAATTTGCTATTTTGCAATCTTCTATCAAATAAGCCAAAGTAGTCATTAATATATATATAAATTTTTTTTTTACCAAATTGGTTATTTCTTAAATTTTTATCAGTATATATATATATAAAAAAATAAAATTAAACTAATATATCATTAGTTTAAAAGAGTGTTTAATTGTAATTTTGTAAAAAAAAAATTCTTTTGTTGTCATTTTCTAGTAATAAAACTTTTTTCTTTCTTTTGGTAAACCATAAATATAAATGCTAGATTTTTTTTCTTGGTTTATATGTTGCACCATGTTCTTTTTTATCCATTCATATCGTTATTTTTTTTGAGTAATTAATTATTGTGTTTTTTTTTTAAAAAAAATTAAACTTCAAATACCATCATGTGTTCGGTTACGATCCTTGGTGTGTATTCTTTTCTAAAAAGAAGGGTCTTGTGTGTGGTTACGCTCTTAGGCCAATCATTTTTTTTTTAAAAAAAATAGTAATTAATTTTTTCCCCTTTTATCCAAATTAAATAAATAAATTATTTTAGCCACATATAAGTTAATAAAGCGATCGTGCTAGAACCACGGGACTCGGGGGGTGCCTCATACCTTCCCTCAGTTCAATAGAATTCCTTACCCAATCTCTGTTTTTCGTAGACCAAAACAAAAAAAAAAGTTTTTATTTTAAATTAAGAATTATCTGGTGACTTGAAACACCTAAAAAACTTAATTTCAAGTGGCGACTCTAAAAAAAAATTAAAAAAAATAAATTAAAACCCGTCATATCCTCAACAATTAAAACATAAATAAAAGAGGCATGACAGATTTGGCAACTCCGCTGGGGAACACTTCTTTTAGAATTCGAGCTAGGGGTGCATATCGATCGGTTCGATTCGGTTTTGAACATTATCGGTTTTGCTTATCGGTTATCGGTTTGTAGACTAGCTAAACCGTTAAAGAACCATTAAGCTATCGGTTAATCGGTTATTGGTTAATCAGTTATCGACCCTTATCGGTTCGGTTATCGGGTTAACCGTTAACATATCACACATTTTTTAAAAATAAAAATCACATGAAGAACAGGCAAAAGGTCATGCAACGGTGCAACTAAAGTGACAGCATACTAATTACTAAAGTACACTAAAGTGACAGAATACTAGCAAACACTTACACTGCCTTTCTTTTACTTGCTAAAGCACAAAGTCACACACACTAAAACACAAACAAAACAGTACATGATTCAATATACATCACAATCTTTTTATACATGAGACAAGTCCTTGAAACTGAAAGATCACAAAATGAGTTCACACTTCACAGTAAGGCTATCACTATCAGTAATTCAGTATGCATTTATGCTCAGTGCTCACCCAACTCTTAGAAGTCAGCACAACACAACATTTTCTACTAGAAAATACTCGAAACAACAGCCACAACAGTCAACAAATCCCCAACAGCTCACACAGGCGCAATCAAAATTTCAAAAATTCAAAATAGCAATCACACAAACTGAAAATTTAGTCCAAACATAGTACTAATATTTCACATTCAAGTAAACAAAATAATAGCTAGTAATCAATTCTTGTGAGTTAACGATTCTGGTTTCTTGTTTCCAAGCAACGTTTAACATGATTTCTTAAGGAGGCAGTTCCATTATAGTGCGAATGGTAATAAGCAACATGACCACAATGAATATATTTCACTGTCCACGATCCATCTTCTTTTCTTCAAGTTTTTCATAGTGATTCCAAATAGGTGATCGAGCATTAGAACCATGAAGTTGAGGCATGATGAAATCTGATGAACAAAGAAACAGAGAAAGCATTAAATATTTTAATGATTAAAATGAAAGATTAGTCAAGATAAAGTGATAAACTGATACAGAACACCAAATTCTACTGGGAGCTTTGCACAAATATTTGTATCAACCATAATATAACATACTCATTACTCATTAGTCATCAGAAAAGAGAAGTCAATCATAAATCATGCATAAAGACAAGATAATAAATAACACATGTATGATGTAATATAAGAGACCACCTCAATAGTAAGACATCTACCTTTCTTTTCCTTTAGTAGAGTTAGTGAAGGAAACCTCCAATTTTACATGTCATCAATGCAATGTTCGTTTCCAAGTTTTGCCAAATCTAAAGATAAATATAACAAGTCAAGGCTCAAGACTTAAAAAATAAAAATATAGAATAAACTTTTCACAGTTTTACATCAATGAGGTTCTTCTTTTACCTTCTTCAAGTTGCTCAAGAAAATCTAAATCTTCCTCAATACTTATAGGTTGTGGCTCACTTCGAAGCCAATCTTTAAGGCACACTAGAGCTTGTACCAATTTAGGAGTTAATGAACTCCTAAATGAATCAAGTATGTGTCCTCCAGTACTAAAAGCATATTCAGACGCCACACTTGAAACGGGAATAGACAACACATCTCGAGCCATCTCAGAAAGAATTGGAAATCTAGGGGAGTTAACTTTCCACCAAAGCAATACATCAAAATCTGATTTTCCAACTTCAATTTCTTCATCAAGATATTTAACTAATTCTGAGTTTGAACTTGCTCCTCCTTTTTCAGATGTATGTTTTTGTAATTCCTCAAAAAAAATTCCAAATTTTCCTCCAGAACTTGAATCAACAGACCTTGAATAAGAAGTATCCACCTCAGTTGAAGAAAATTGGTCATTTTTATCAGAATCAACAGGCTTTGTATACTCATTAAACAAAGATTCCATGTATGTTCGCACACCGATTTCTAATGCAACCCCTTTTTCTCCAAACATCTTCCTAAGTGCAAAGCCAAGAGTGATAAATTTGTGACGAGGATCCAAAACACATGGTATAAAAATCATTTTATTCATTTTTTCAGTATCACCCCAATATTTATCAAATTTCTCCTTCATATTTTCCTCCATTTTAGCCAAAACATGATCTTCATTTGATATCAATTGATTCAAGTAAACACCAACTTGACAAATTTCAAGAAAATGAAGATTTGATGTAACATATCGTGATCCAGATATCTTCAAAGTAAGATTAAAAAACATTTCAAGAAATTTTGTGATTCGCTTTACGCCCTCCCAATCACTACTCAAAAGTGTACCTGTAGAATTTTTATCCACCATATCAACAAACTTAAGATGTAGTGTCAAGCCAATATCACGATCGGCGTACTCTACAATTGCACCTTCATATTCAATTACCCCTTCAACCTCATGTAGGTTGAATTCCACCTTGTAGGAACATCCAAGCATAAAGACTTTTTAGCAAGATTTTCATCTTCACAACATTCTTGAAACTTTTACCACCTAGCAGGAGATTGTCTGATGTATCTCACTGCTTGCCTATCTCGTTCAATAGATACATTTGCTTCTTTTGTACCATCTTGAACAATAAGATTTACAATATGAGCCATACACCTTATGTGAAGGTGACTACCACCCATTAGGTTGGTCCCCCATTTAGTTAATTGCTTAGACAAGTCAGTTATTGCCACACTATTTGAACCAGCATTATCAACTGTAATAGTTAAAATGTGATGCAATCCCCACTCATGTAAGCACTTACTAATAGACTTTCCAAAATCTTCACCTCTATGACTAGTGATTGGACAAAAATTGATAATTCTTTTATGCAAAGTCCAATTTTTATCAATCCACTGAGCAGTAATGACCATATAATTAATTCTTTGGATGGAAGTCCGAGTATCAGTGGTTAAAGACACCCTTTGTTTTGTTCTCTTAAAACAGCCATCAACTTATGTTTTTCTTCATCAAAAAGATTAAAACAATCACGAGTCACAGTGGTATGAGAAGGAATGTGGAAACAAGGTTGTGCTACTTTCATAAATTGTTTAAAACCTTCTTTTTCAACAAATCTAAAAGGAAGTTCATCAATAATTACCATACGACACAAGGCCTTTCTACACTCTTCCTGATCAAATTTCCATGGAACAACAACTACATCACCCTTGTTACCACCTATCATTGGTTGAAATGCTAATCTTGATTGTCTAATATCAATGTTATAAGGCATCTTAGAGTATTTGGATATATGAGTAAGCATTGACGTCGTACCATGTTCTTTTGTATCAGCAAAATACTCTTTCTTACAGTAGTTGCAAACACCCTTTTCATTTCCATCAGAATCAGTTTTACGAGAAAAATGATCCCACGCACGAGATCTTTTTTTCCTCCCTTTCTTTACTTGAGACTCAACAATTTGACTTTGATCTATTGCATTTGAATTAGAAGCTCCACTTTTACCAACAACCTTATCAGTTATGACATTTTCAACCATGACACTTTCACCAAAAACTGCGAAAAGATATGCCATAATCGTTTATTGAACTATTTTTTTATAAGATCTAGATGAAGCAATGAATTATTGAAGCCTTGAAGGAACTAAAAAAAGAGTAAGCAGCCTTACAACCTTTCTTGTTGTGGGAGGGGCAGGGGAACAAATGCCACAACTCATTTGATGTGAAGTATAATACAATGCAAAAGTATTTTATCTTCGATCTGAGCGAAGGTATTAGACAGTTTTGAGATTATTTATCCTACTATTTTATTCCTTAGTAATACAACTGAGCCCAAGATATGCCTGTTTGGTTTAGAGTTTTTTTAGATCCAAAATTATTTTCTTTTAACGCTGACTTGCAATACATTAATTAAATCCAATATTAATCATCCATCGTTTTTGGAGTATAGAATACAAACAATGACTAGTAATACATTAATTAAACATTAAATTGAAAACACAAACCTACATAATAGTGAACAAACTTTTATTTTGCTATCCATGCATGACTATCTAAAGTCTAAGCTATACAATCAACTGTTTAACCAAAATGTCAACCTCCCTATAAGACGACAAAAGGATCAAATGTACACTCAATACCCATTAATGATTTTACGTTCATCTTAAGAAGCACTCGGCACATACATCCACTGAGAATGTGTCTACTCCATAAAAATAGGATCAAAGGCTTTGACTAATACAACCACTAATTTGAGATTCGAAAAGAGTTTAGTATGATTTAGCACTAAAGATGTTGGATATAAATTATAATAATGGTTCTAATTGTGGAATACAAGACATGCTAAATAGGCAACTGATGAACAAAATCCTCCACCATGAAAATGAAATTCAAAACTCTTAATTCGTTTGACCTGCAGTGGAGATATAGTCCTATATGCAAACCCAAGCAACAAAATAACGCTCACTTCTCAGACAACCACCAACTACACCCATCCGGCCTGCCCATATTTTTAATTTCATTCTTTCACCAAGAAACACCAAATGAACACCATGAGAAAAGGAAAAGGGAAATCACTGTCCTACGGATATTAGATGTACAAGAAAGAAGAAGGTCATAAAATGATGATAAATGGAACGAAATCAACGAATACAGAAATTGAAGCTTGACTCTTGAGGACTGAGATTTCATTGTTAGTCATTACCTTATGAGACGTGAGTTCCGTCCTCGCCTGAGTGACTAGAGAGTAGTTGTCGCCTCGTCGGACGCCTGAGTTACTCTTTGGTTAATCGTTGCCCACTCGCCTCACCGGAGTTTGGAAATTGGAGACTGGAGACTGGAGAGAGCGGCGGAAAATTGAGAAGAAGCAGAAGGACGAAGGTTTCTAGTTTCTACTTTGTAACCTAATTGTGAATTAGAAAATTAGAAAATTTAGGGGGAAATAGTCGGGTAATCGGGTTACCTGAGATATTTCCTTCCCAAACCCGTCACCCGAACCGTTAATCCAATTAAAAAAGTTAGTGAACCGGTCCCCGACCCAATTACCCAATAGCCCGACCCGTTAACCCAATAAACCAAAAATCGGTTCGGATTAATGGTTTTACCCATTTTTTGCACAGCCCTAATTCGAGCTTTGTACATTAACTTTTTTTTTGGCTATTTTGTTTATTTGGATAAATTTTATATTTTGATGCTAATTGTGTTATTTCAGCAATTTATTGTTTTGATATTGTATTGTATATAAATTGTTTCTCTCGCATACCTTCTCAGTCTCTATAATTTTGTTATACACTGTGTGTGCGGTTACGCTCCACAGGACTTCTGTCTAGGATGAGTCAGTGTTTGATTACGCTCCTGATTCTAGGTTGTTACACAGGTTATGCAGGGTTGGACCACCAGTTAAGCCGGAATAGCTCTGCTACCAGTACGCTGACCCTCCCCGACTCGAGTTGTCCGCTCGAGTAGGCCTGTCTAGACACCTTCATGATTGTTAAACCTAGATAAAATGTCTCTGGAATGCTGTTTTTTTATCATGTACATTTGACCTAGCGAAATTAAGATATCTATTCATGCTAGACCAAAATGTTCATTTTATATGCTATGTAAAAAATAGTTGGTTCAGAAGGCTTTGACATTGTTGACCATCTTCAAAATAGCTTTGCGAGTTTAGTTTTTCTTTTTCTTTTCTTTTCTTTTTTAAAAAAAGGTCAAATAAAAGGGGTAGTCTTTCCAAGAGAAGTTTTTCTTTTATGAACTACGCACACTTGATTCTCACTAAAAAGAGATACGTAGGCATCCTTTAAAGGGTTCGGTGTTTATAAAAAATTGGTATTTTATTTTATTTTCTGAAAAAAAACAAACTTTTTTTTTACTTTTCTTTTTTCACTGTGTTAGAGTTTGTCATAAAAACCTTTATTTGATTCTATTTGAAGGTACAAATGGCACCATCAACAAAAGGACAAGGTTAAAAAAGGCCTAGAAGCAAAGGAATTCCAGAGTTCATGATCGTAGATACTATACCAAAAGATTTATGGCAATGGTGGACAAACATGGGAAGTCATGAGAAAAAAAGAGTAAAGGAACACTTGGGGCATTTAGTGCATCTTATGGAGATTGACCCTAGAAGGGATGTGGTCGAGGCATTGATTCCTTTTTGGGATCCCAAAAATAATGTATTTTGTTTTTCTGACTATGAGATGACACCAACTTTGGAAGAAATTGCTGGCTTCATGGGGAAGGGGTCTACTTTTCGAGGTGCTGATCTACGCAATAAAAGACCCATAATTCCAAAACATGTTGATGCTAAAAAATTTCTGGAATTGCTCAAAATTAATCAAATAGAGAAAAAGAGTTTGAAAAATGGATGGGTCCCTTTAGACTTTCTATACTAGAGATACAATCGAAGGGATGATTTCAAGAACTATCGAAACCAGTTGAGTAATCAAGGGGGTGAAGAAGCTTGGAAGGCAAATGGATGTTTTGATTTTATGGTCGCATTTTTGGGGCTCATTATTTTCCCCAAAAGGGACAAGCATATTGACATTCGTCTGGCTGGTGTGGTGAAGGCGTTGACCACAATGGAAAATCCAACTATTATTGCTATGATTCTGGCAGATATGTTTCGTGCATTAACTAAATGTTTAAGTGGGGAAATGTACTTTGAAGGCTATAATATTTTGCTCCAAATATGGTTTTTGGAAAACCTTTATCACCATGATCGTGCGACTAGGTTTTACTCCAGATTGGTGCAACTATGTTTCCTCTCATAAGGAAAAGAAAGCCAAAATTGATTTTCCAAAAGGAATAATAGCGTGTGAAGAAAAAACTTTCAGTGATCATATCTGATGAAATAGTGTGGAATTATTACTGGTTCCCAGCTAAGGATATCATTTGCATGTCTAGTGGTATCTCGTTTCTTGTGTTGATTGGTCTTAGAGGTGTTCAACCATATGCCCCACTTCGGGTTATGCGTCAACTAGCCAGAGTTCAAGAGATCCCACCCAATGATGATATGAGTAGGTTTGCATACGACACTCCACCAGGTTTTGCTTTTAACAGCGAAGAGATTATGAAGATTTGGTATGGGAGTATTATTTCTGAGCTAAGTGAAATGGTTGTGGAGAAAGATAAGGAAAGGTGGTTCCTGGGTACCTATCGTGGTTTCGTGATCCAATGACATTTGGTGACACTCCTGAAGGATCCAGCAGAAAAAGAAGAGATCAACATATAATAAGACAATTAAAAAAAGAGTTGGAGAAGGCCAAAGCAACCATTGCACGGCAAGAGGTACAGGTCCAAAGAGGAAAAACTCACAAGTTAGAGTTGCAAGATATGGAAGGAGAATTGAAGCATGCAGAGGGAAGACTAGCCCGATTGGAGGAGGAATTGCATAATAGAATCCACTTGGCACGACAGATAAAAAGGGAGCAGAATTTTAAGATCTCTCGATTGAAGAGGGACTTAGAGGCATCCGAAGAGGGGCAAAGACAATTGATCATCGAAAGAACAACACTTCGCCATCAACTTGAAGCAGCAGAAGGGCGAGAGGCCCTCTTGAGGAATAATCTGGGTAATCATCAGGCTTTGTTAAATGACTGTCATCAAAACATGGGAAGGGCTAGACTTCAAGTTCATCAACTAGCAGAGCAAACCTCCTATGTTATCAAAAATCAGCGCCGTATGAATGATCAAGAAGTGGCTGAGCAAGCACGGACCATTGATCCCCATCCGCCGAAGGTGTTTCTGAATTTGTATGAGACCTTGGGAGGAAAAAGAAAGTCCCAAGAAAGTGATGAAGATTGAAGAGAAGTTTTATTTGTTTTTGTTGTTCGTTTCATTTTGTTTGTTGAAAGACTTGGTTTTTAGTTTAAAATTTGGTGTTTAAGGATATTATGTTGATCCAGGTTGTTTTTAAACCTTTTGATTTTGTTGTTTTCTTGAAGTTTTGGAGACTGAATTCCAAATTAATCTGTTTGAGTTGTCTAAATTTTTGAACTACGTAATGATCTGATTAATGCAATAACATGATACGTAGGCAACCTCCAAAGGGTCCGATCAGAATTTATTTTTCAAAACTTTTTCTTTTTTCCAAAAAAAAAGAGGACAATAAGCAAAGCAAAGATGGGATGAAACAATGGTCTTCTGAACCCATGTTACTATGTGATTGATTTATAAAATTGTCTAACCCCTAACAAGTTTGTTCATTTCACATCAACTCTAGTTAGATTTCGGTGGTTAGGTTTGTGGTAAACTGGCAGAGCACCCGTACTTTACCAGGTCTAAGGTAAGAGCGTCAATGACAACCATGAAACTATGGTGAATCCGGCGGACACTCCAATTGATTCAACAACAAGAGAGACAGTCACTGTTGAAGAAAATCGGACGCTGAGAAATATTATGGCACAATTGTGGCAAGCCTGGGCTAATGGACAAGAACCACCAACGTCTATTCCTGGTTTTCCTGAGATCGCTAGTATTCGATCTTCATCTTCTCAGGTCCCAATATAAGAACCTTTCTTCCCTCCAGGGTATGGTCCATTTGATAATTGTGGGGACGGGCCATCAAAAACACATCCTCAAGGCATGCCATTTAGGAATACTCCCACAATCACAACAGCTGCACCGGTCTATACACTCCCACAAACGACTGTGACGCAAAGAGCAGCTCAAGACGGACAGTTAACCACTCATCTGGAGCAGTACTATACTCTTGGGATAGGATTTGGGGGCCCTAACTCTGTTCAATTCGGTTCCCCTATTGATTTTGAGAGGCCCACTCCAGTCTCAGAGCAAGAAGAAATGTTGAAAAAAATGAAAAGCATCGAGCAACACATGAAGAGCATGCAAGGGTTAGGAGGGCACAAAAGTGTCGCACTCAAAGACTTGTGTATGTTCCCAAATGTCCACCTGCCACCTGGGTTCAAAACCCCTAAGTTTGATAAGTATGATGGACAAGGTGATCCCATAGCCCACCGTAAGAGATACTGTAATCATCTTTGGGGCAGGGGGTAAAGAAGAATTGCTCATGGCTTATTTTGGTTAAAGCCTGACTGGTGTTGCCTCAGAATGGTTTATAGATCAAGAGATTTCCCACTGGCACATATGGGATGATATGGCTCAAGATTTTGTTAGACAATTTCAGTACAATGTCGACATTATGCCAGATCGTAATACACTCTCCAATACAAGAAAAAAACCAAGTGAAAGCTTCAGAGAATATGCTATCAAATGGAGGGAACAAGCAGCCCGAGTTAAGCCCCCATTAAATGAGCAAGAATTGGTTGATATCTTTATAGAGGCTCAAGATCCTGACTACTTCCACCACCTCACAGCCGCAATGGGAAGACCGTTTCACACAACAATAAAAATTGGGGAAATGGTCGAAAGTGGTCTTAAAATAGGAAGGATCGTGAGCCAGACAGCAATCAAAGCTACCACACAAGCCATTCAAGGTGGTTCAACAAGTTTTGGAAATTGTAAAAGGAAAGAGGAAGTTATTTCACTGGTATCAAGGTCAAGAGGAGCTCAGAGAAAGACTAATTGTCCTTACACATCAGTTCAGGGACAACTTAGCTATCCTCAACATTACTACCCTTATGCTCCTCAATATCCAGTATCTCCATCTCCGTACACGGTCTTAAATGCTCAGTCATATGTGCATCCTCCCAATCGCCCACATTTTCGAGCCCCATCTCAAGGAAACTTTCACCCACAACCACCACCCTACCAGGTCCCTTACAACTCTTCTATTCTGCGAAATTATGCTCAAGATCAAGCACAGAAAAAAAATTCACTCCATTGGGGGAGTTGTACTCCAGCTTGTTTCAGAAGTTAAGAAAGATTGGAGCGATTGAGTGCATCCCACCACATTGTCTAAATCCAAATGCTCCAGGTTTCCAAGCCAATGAAAGATGTGAATACCATTCAGGAGCCCCAGGACACAGCACTGATAACTGTTGGACCTTGAAGGGAGCAATAGAGAAGCTGATCAAGCATGGAGTTGTTGTTGTGACAGATGATCAAAACACTCCCAATGTGACCAATAACCCACTTCCAGTTGAAAACAACTTAGTGGGTATGGTTTGTGATGATCAAGAGTACAGACTCCTCAACAAAATGGAAAAGTTGTTTAGGAAGATTGGAGAAGAAGACAAGTCAATGAAGAGTTTAAAACTAGTTGCCTTTTTGTTTGCGGAAGGTGTCAATCTTGACACCAAAGTCTTGTGCGTCCTGGGGGTTTCAAAGGGGATTGAAGTTCGAGCAGCTATGCCAAAGTTGTATGTATCAAAAGGCTTTTCATTAACACAACATGACCAAAGTGGCTTGACCAAGATGAAAGAGCCTATTTTTGTTAAGCCTGTTCAACAGCTTCCAGTAATTGATTCAAAGGATGTCCCTTGGAACTATAACAAAACTGCAGTGGTTTATCAAGGAAAGGAGATTGTCGAAGAAGTTGATGAAGCGGGAGGTTTGACACGCTCTGGAAGATGTTATTCTCCAGAAGAATTAAGAAAAGGCAAGATGACTGAAAATATCCAAGTACCACTAAAGAAAGCAGTTACTGAAGAAGAAAATGCAGAATTTTTAAAAAAGCTTAAGGTTCCAGATTACTCTGTTGTGGAAAAGTTGAAGAAGACGCCTGCACAGATTTCATTGTTGTCTCTACTTTTGCAGTCAGAAGAACATCGTCTTGTGTTGAATAAGGTTTTGAATGAAGCATATGTGACAAAAGAGACCACAGTAAATCAATTGGAGAATATGACCAGGCGCGTCTTCGAGTCAAACGCCATCACTTTCACTAATGATGAGTTGCCCAAGGAGGGAGCCGGACACAACAAAGCTTTGCATCTTACAGTGACATGTGAAGGTTACTATGTAAAGAGGGTCATGATAGATGGAGGGTCAGGGGTAGACATATGTCCTCTTTCTACGCTGCAAAGCTTGAAAGTTAACACTGACAGAATTCGCCCCAGTAATGTATTTTTGCGAGCTTACGACGGCTCAAGAAGGGATACCATTGGTGAAATCAAGTTAAACATGACAATTGGTCCAGTAGTCTTTACGATTGTGTTTAAGTAATGGATATGGAAACATCTTATAATTTTCTACTAGGAAGGCCATGGATCCACATGGCTCGAGCCGTCCCATCAACTTTACATCAAGTTGTCAAGTTTGAATACAACAGTCAGGAAATCACTGTTCATGGGGAAGATGATTCACCTATTTACAGAGATCCATCCGTCCCATACATTGAGGCAAAGGAAGGATGTGATTCAGTTGTTTACCAGTCTTTTGAGGTTGTATCAGTCGATCGCTTTAAAGAAGGATAATCTGTCATCCAATCATGTATATCTTCTTCCGCTTCAATAGTAGCAACGACGATGCTCAAATATGGTTATCAACCCGGTAAAGGTTTGGGAGTATGTTCGCAAGGAATCGTGGATCCCATTACTCTTTTAGGAAACCAAGGCACCTCTGGCCTCGGATACAAACAAAGCAAGAGAAATGGAGATAAAGCTAAGAACCACAAAAGGATTGATTGCTCTTTGCCACAACCGATTCCCCATATTTGTCATTCTTTTATCAAACCGCAGGGTTCAGAATTGAAAGATTCATTCACTCTTGAAGATATTGAAGAAATCATTGAGGATCTCAGTCAGTTGTTTTGTGAAGTAAATATGGTCCAAGTTGGTGAAGGCACAAGTCATGCCAATATGCAGCTCGTGGGCTCAGGTGTTGAGTTAAACAATTGGGAAGCCACTCCTTTCCCCATAAGGAAGGAGTCGTGGTAGTTTGTTTTGCTACTCTTTTGTATTTTGTTGTTCTCAGGGTTGTGGTCCGAATAGTTCAAAGTATTTTGTTATTGTCAACCCTTCTGTCCCTTTTGATGTCAATGAAATAAAATTTCAGCTTCATAGTAAATTTTGATTTTTTTCCTCTCTTAATTCTTATTTTCTATTTTTGAGTTCTGTAAATGACGGCTTTGATAACATGACATGCATGCGGAATTCACTCCCTGATTTCAAAGAGTTGTTTATTATTGAATCACCAAGTTAAGAGGTGGAATATGATGAAGAAGAGGATTTTAGGGAAACTAATAGGGAACTGGAACAGTTTGAGCACAAACCGAAGCCTAATCTTAGTGAAACTGAGATAATCAATTTGGGAAGTTTTGAGGATGTTAAGGAAATAAAAATAAGCTTACATATCAATCAGGAAATTAGAGAGGAAATAATACAACTTTTGTTTGAGTACAAAGATGTATTTGATTGGTCTTATGATGACATGCCAGGTTTGAGTGTTGATTTAGTGGTTCATAAGTTGCCCGTTTATCCTGATTTTCCACCCGTCCAACAGAAAAGAAGGAAATTCAAACCAGACGTGAGTGAAAAAATGAAGGAAGAAATAATGAAACAATTGAATGCAAAGGTGATCCAAGTTATTCGTTACACTACTTGGTTGGAAAATGTTGTTCCTGTGCCGAAAAAGGATGGAAAAACAAGAGTTTGTGTTGACTATCGGGATTTGAACAAGGCTAGTCCAAAATAAAACTTTCCATTGCCAAATATCCACATCCTAGTTGATAATTGTGCAAAACACGAGATGCAATCTTTTGCGGACTGTTATGTGTGGTATCATCTCTTGATGGATGAAGAGGACGCTGAGAAAACTGCTTTCACCACTCCATGGGGAACTTACTGCTACAGGGTCATGCCATTTGGTCTTAAAAATGCTGTGGCGACTTACATGAGGGCTATGACCACCATGTTCCATGATATGATGCATAAATAAATTGAGGTATACGTCGATGACGTAATCATCAAGTCTAAAACAAAAGTTGATCATGTGCAAGATCTGAGAAAATTCTTGGAAAGAGTGCGAAGATATGACCTCAAGCTTAATCCAGCAAAATGTGCATTCGGAGTTCCATTTGGAAAACTTCTGGGTTTTATTGTCAGTAGAAGGGGAATCGAATTGGATCCCTCCAAATTAAAAGCCATTCTAGATTTGCCATCCCCGAAAAATAAAACCGAAGTCATGAGTCTACTTGGGAGGTTGAACTACATCAGCAGGTTTATTGCTCAACTCACAACCACATGTGAGCCCATTTTCAAACTTTTGAAGAAGGATGTTGCTGTCAGATGGACAGAAGATTATCAAAGAGCTTTTGAGAAAATCAAGGAGTATTTGTCCAACCCTCCCGTGTTGGTACCGCCTGAACCTCACAGGCCTCTCTTTCTATATCTTCCAGTAACATATATTTCCTTTGGGTGTATTCTCGGTCAATATGATGCTACAGGAAGGAAGGAGCAGGCTATCTACTACTTGAGCAAGAAATTCACTAGTTATGAGGTCAAGTACACCCTTCTGGAAAGAACGTGTTGCGCCCTAACTTGGGTTGCTCAAAAGTTAAGGCATTACTTATTGTCCTACACAACTTACCTCATATCGAGGATGGATCCTTTAAAGTAGATCTTTCAGAAGCCAATGCCAACTGGCAGACTCGCGAAATGGCAAATTTTGCTTACTGAATTTGACATTATATATGTTACTCGCACTGCAATGAAAGCCCAAGCTTTGGCAGACCACTTGGCAGAGAACCCAGTCGATGGTGATTACGAACCATTGGATACATATTTTCCAGATGAAGAGATTAACTCAATTGAGGAAGTAGGTTCAAATGGAAATCAAACCTGGCAATTGTACTTTGATGGAGCAACCAACACAAAAGGCACAGGGATTGGGGAAATTTTAATATCGCCCACAGGGCAACATTACCCTGCAACAGCTCGATTTCGCTTCTTTTGTACAAATAACACGACTGAGTATGAAGCTTGCATCATGGGTCTAAATATGGCAATAGATTTGGGTGTGCAAGAATTAATTGTGTTTGGAAATTCTGATTTGCTTATCCGACAAGCTCAAGGCGAATGGAAAACTCGAGACCTCAAGCTCCTTCCATATAGACAATGTGTGGAAGATCTTAGCAAAAGGTTAGTTTAGATACATTCCTATGTTTCATAATGATTTGGCCGATGCCTTGGCTACTTTGGCCTCAATGCTTCCCTATCCTGGAAACACTTACATCACCCCATTAGAGATTTAAGTTCGGGACCAACATGGCTATTGTAATACAGTGGAAGCAGAACCTGATGGTGAGCCATGGTACTGAGACATCAAGAATTTTTTGAAGACAGGGAGATGCCCCGAACATGCCAACAAAAGCCAAAAAAGAACTATTAGACGTCTGGCTAATGGTTTTTTTTTTAGTGGGGATGTTTTGTATAAACGAACTCCGGATTTGAATTTATTGAGATGTTTGGATGCTGAAGAAGCTGAGAAAATTATGAATGAAGTGCACGCTAGGGTATGTGGACCACACATGAACGGATATGTCCTTGCAAAAAAGATACTCCGGGCGGGGTATTATTGGCTTACCATGGAAAGAGATTGCTTTCACTTTGTGAAAAAATGTCATCAATGTCAAATCCATGGAGATCTCATTCATTCACCTCATTCAGAGTTGCACCCCATGACTTCTCCTTGGCCCTTTGTTGCATGGGGAATGGATGTAATCGGACCAATTGAGCCAAAAGCCTCTAATGGACATCGATTCATTTTGGTTGTAATTGAATACTTCACCAAATGGGTGGAGGCGATAACTTTCAAAGCAGTCACTAAGAAGGCGGTTGTGGATTTTGTTCATTCAAACATTATTTGTCGATTTGGTATCCCAAGAGCTATCATCACAGATAATGCTCCAAACCTCAATAGTGATTTGATGAAGGAGGTATGCGAGCAGTTCAAAATTGTGCACCACAATTCTACTCCATACCGACGAAAAGCCAACGGAGTTGTGGAGGCAGCCAACAAGAATATCAAAAAGATTCTCAAAAGGATGGTTCAAGGCACTAGACAATGGCATGAGAAACTGCCTTTTGCACTTTTAGGATATCGCACAACAGTGCATACCTCAATTGGTGCAACTCCTTATTTGCTGGTGTATGGAACTGAGGCTGTGCTTCCAGCAGAAGTTGAAATTCCATCTCTTCCAATTATTGTTGAGGCTGAAATTGAAGATACCGAATGGGTCAAAACCCGACTAGAGCAACTCGCATTAATAGACGAGAAACGATTGACGGCTGTCTGTTTTGGTCAGCTTTATCAGCAAAGGATGGCTCGTGCATACAACAAAAAGGTGCACCCAAGACACTTTGAAGTAGGTCAACTGGTCTTAAAGCGCGTTCTCCCGCACCAAGAAGAAGCCAAGGGAAAGTTTGCCCAAAATTGGCAAGGTCCATATCTTATCAAGGAAGTATTGTCCAAAGGAGCCCTGCACCTTACTGATGTGGAAGGAAAAACCAAGGGCATAATTGTTAATGCAGATTTAGTCAAAAGATACTACATCTAATGCATTCTAAGGTTCTGTGACATGTTTGGGGTTTGAAAGAACAGAGGCACCTCCTTAATAAAAAAAATAAAAAAATCTCTCATTGAAAATTTTGAACTACGTTTGACCTGATTCCGAAAGCATACGTAGGCAACCCATTAGGGGTTCGGTTATATAAAAAAAATTAGTTTTCCAGTATTTACAGAAAACTGGGGCATTTTTAGTTTTTTTATATATAGAATAATGTCAGATCATAATTCTGTTTTTTCTGGCAACCGACTTTTTGGTCAAATCTGATAATGATATTAATCATCAAAGGCAACATCAAATAAAAAAAAGATGTCTTATAAACGAAAACCTTCATAGGCATCATAAGACGAAATAAAATCTTATAGGTGAAAATCCGACGGGTACCTTAAGATAAAGGGAGAGAACATCATGAATGAAATCTGCAAAGATGATCATTTCTCAACACCTCTGCATAAAGGGCACATAGATCAATTGAAGATGACTCAGATTTTGAGAACTAAAAAAAAAAGGATCAGGGGGCAAGTCCAAGTGCATGTCATGGTTCAATCAAAGTCGACATATGCCTCCAGATAAGTTCTCTTTCTCATTTTTAAAGGAATATCCTTCATTAAGTTTATAGTTTTCTTGATCCAATCTTTCCTACTCTTAAGTTTGATATTTTATTTTATTTTTCTCTTCTCCATTTGATATAATCTCTTGATAAAATAAAGTAAAGAGTGCAAAGCTTATTACAGGTTCCCAAAAGTAAAGCTGAGTATCTGAGTTGACAAGCCATTGACCATGGACTAAAATACCTCAGATCTTCACTCAATATTCATGAAGGTCATCATTCTTTGGGATATCACTCGCACCATGATATTTGGTAGTACCAAAAGATCAAGGCCCCTGTTTAACAAAGAGGGAGCTTCAAAGGTTGCTTAACCAAGGAGTTGTAGTAGAGTTGGAGAAATTTATCGTGAGTATGGTCAAGTCGTTGGAGAACCAAGGCCACAAACTAACCACCATTTTAAACTAACAATTTTCTCTTTCATTTGCTCAACACAGGAAGAAAAAATGCAGGGTTACAAGTCAAAAGGAAACCTCGCAAAAAGGAAGATCTCCAAAGTCTTCAAATGTTTGGTGTTTCATCTCATTCTACTCGCATTTTTCTTATCAATGCGAGAATTTCATGAAATACGCACCAATTTTAATTCCATGCAACAAGCACACGTCCTTTATTCACGGGAAATACGCACCATCCTTTGTTCATGTGCAATACGCACCTGTCTAAATTTCGTGCAATACGCACCAATCTCAATTTCGTGCAACAAGCACACATCCTTTATTCATGGGCAATATGAACCATCCTCTGTTCATGTGCAATACGCACCTGTCTGAATTTCGTGCAATACGCACCAATCTGAATTCCGTGCAATGAGCACACGTTCTTTATTCATGGGCAATACGCACCATCCTTTGTTCATGTGCAATACGCACCTATCTGAATTTCGTGCAATACGCACCAATCTGAATTCCGTGCAACAAGCACACATCCTTTATTCATGGGCAATACGCCCATCCTTTGTTCATGTGCAATACGCACCTGTCTGAATTTCGTGCAATACGCACCAATCTGAATTTCGTGCAACAAGCACAAATCCTTTATTCATGGTCAATACGCACCATATTCATGTCTGGAGCAATACGCACCAACATTCATAGGTTATACACACCCTAATCACAATTTGGGGATACATCCAATCTTTGGACAATGCGTCTTATTTGGAACCTCAAGGCAACACGCTTCACTTAACATATTCATTCTAGGGTCATTCTTCCTAGTTCAAGATTCTCATATGTTTTCTTCTTTTCTAAAGGAAACATATTCTTCATGGGTTCTTCATTTTGTGATCTTGAGTTTTTGAGTTTCAACAACCAACTCAAGTTAAAACATGCACTTAAGAATGATCCACCAGCCGCCAAGACAGCATGAAGATCGATCTCAAAGATAATGCACAGAGCAAGTGAAAGATCTAGACAAGATTCTAAGAAGATACATCAATTAGGGATCTTGTAACATTTATAATGTAGAGAGACATAGTTCTTTAACTTTTTTTTCTTTGTAATTATAGGCAGTAGATGATGACAAGCAATATGAAGCAATCTTTTAGCCGTCTTTTCTGATAGTTTCGACTATCAAAGTTTCTCGAGCTACACTGATCTGATTTCCTTTTAATCAAGGATATGTAGGCAACCTCTGAAGCAAAGTTTGGTCATCTTTTTCAAAATGGCTTCATCGGAGTTTGAAACAGTCAAAAATTAGCCACTTCGTTCACTTTCTTTGCTTGAAAACTCTTCATGTTTCCAAGCAAAGAGGGGCATGCTGTGAACACCTAATTTTTGACGTCTTTATTTTACTCCTATAATATTTTTAGTAAGGAATTTTTTTTATTATTTGAATTTTTGGTATTTTCTTTATTATTTTATTGGCTCAAATGACCCAATTTTGTTTAAATTGGGCTGATTTAAATCAATTCTGATGGCCCAATTGATCTTGACCCGGTCCATAGAAATGGTCAAGATTGAATCTCAACCATTCATGATATTTTGATCCAAGGGCTGTTATTGGACCCAAACAAAAATACAAAACTCTAAAAAATTAGCATTTTATTTTATTTTATTTTAGATTTTTTGTCCCTTCCTTCTTCCCCTTACTACCATGCCGCCGGCCGGCCACCGCTACCGCCACCACCGCCCGGTGGCCACCACCTTTGTGGCCGGAATTTTTTTAAAAAATTTACCATCTTTTCCTTTCATCCTCCTCTACCTAAATCTACAAACCTTTCATCCATATCTATAGCCAAACTCCGTAGATCTAAGGAAAACCAAATATAAATTTTTACTTTTTCCTTAGATTTATAAAGTTCCGGTCATTCCCATCCCAAACCCTTTACATAAATGTGTAGAGCTCTTCAAGGGCTATCATTTGATATAAATTTTAAGTTCAAAATCCATCAAAAAATTTTCCGGCAAAGATTTCCGGCGACCTTCATTTACCCGAAAGTTATGTCAATCTTTCCCCCCCTCTCAATCTTTACCCATATTCATCATTATCTTTTTTGGTTTGACCATATAAGTCGTTTGATGTCGGATTATGTTATTAATGTTCTTTAAGTTCATCATGTTGATGAGTTGCTTGAAGTATTATTATTTTGTTTTTATTTCGATTTTTATGTTTATTATTTATTTATTTTGACTTTTTTTTTTCTGCATTATTTTGTTGTGTTTGATCTTTAAAATTGTTTAGATGTTTAGATTTTGTGTTAGTGGGTCAATTTGTTGGGTCTTGATGAAATGGGTCAACATTTGGGCCTATTTTAAATTTTTTCAGATGGCTCATTAACTATTATTCAAACAATGAATAAAAGAAATGGGCCATCTAAATGACATTGGGCCTATTATTTTCTGATGACCCATATAACTTTATTCAATTAATGAATAAAATAAATGGGTCATCTAAAGGAAAAAAATTATTCAATTAATCTGATTTTTCTTATAAACAAAAAAATAAAAATAAATAAAAAAGAATTTGATTGGCCATCTTGGGTGGCACCTTGGGAAAACAAAGAGTCCAATGCATGCATTGACTCTTAAGTTTTCAAGAAAGGTGGATATTAATGGGGATCACCTATTTAAACCCCCTTGGGGAAGAAAGAAAAGAGGGAGATATAGAAAGAAAATTGCAAAAAGAAAACTTACATAAAAAATTTCTTCTTCTAAAAAAAAAAAAAAAGAAGAAGATATCTCTATTGGGTTGTCTTGGGAATTCAATTAAAATTGCTCCTATATTTGCTTGTCATCAACTCTAGGTATTTCTTTTTTTACATTTCAATGTAATCTTTATGTTATTTTTATGTTTTGTTTTTTTTGAAAAATTGTTGATATTTTTTGCTAAGCTTATTATGATTCTCGTATGATTATGTTTATCCTTATGTTACTTTGTTTGTATATTTCTATTAGTTTATTATTCTATAGTGTTTTTCTTATGATTATGTTTATTATGATGTACATATATATTATTAATCATTTTTAGCTTAAATTTTAGCTTTAGTAAGTAAAAAAAAAAATTAAAAAAAAATAAGTAATTAAAAGATAGCAATTGCAAATCTTTTAGGTTTTCGGTAACTTTCTTTTTTAAGGAATGAACTTAAAAAAAACGTAAAACTAGTCATTTTGGCAAAAGGGTTTAATCTGGTCATTTTTGCAACAAAAGAAAAAATGTAAATCTGGTTAATTCTGCAAAAAAAATAAAATCTGGTTATTTCTGCAAAAAATGTAAATCTGGTTAATTCTGCAAAAAAATGTAAATCTGGTTATTTCTGCAAAAAAATAAAATTTGGTTATTTCTGCAAAAAAATGTAAATCTGGTTATTTCTGTAAAAAATGTAAATCTGGTTATTTCTTCAAAAAAATAAAATCTGGTTATTTCTGCAAAAAAATGTAAATCTGGTTATTTCTGCAAAAAAATAAAATCTGGTTATTTCTGCAAAAAAAAAAAATTCTGGTTATTTATAAAAAAAGAAAAAGAAAAAGTAAATATGTTTTTTTTAAAAAAAAAAAAAATTCTCTAAAAAAAACTATTTGAATTGATTATTAAAGTAAAAATACAAATTTGACTAACTTGACTTAATAATTCAACAATTAAAATTTTTCTATTTTGCAATCTTCTATCAAATAAGTCAAGCTACATATATATATATATATATATATATATATATATATATATATATATATATATATATATATATATATATATATATATATATATATATATATATATATATATATATATATATATATATATATATATATATATATATATCTACACCAAATTGGTTATTTCTTAAATTTTTATCAGTATATATATGTAAAAAAAAAATTAAACTAGTATATCATTAGTTTAAAAGAGTGTTTAATTGTAATTTTGTAAAAAAAAAAAATTCTTTTGTTGTCATTGTCTAGTAATAAAACTTTTTTTTTCTTTTGGTAAAACCATAAATATAAATGCTAGAATTTTTTTTTCTTGGTTTATATGTTGCACCATGTTCTTTTATCCATTCATATCGTTATTTTTTTTTGAGTAATTAATTATTGTGTTTTTTTTTAAAAAAAAAAAAAAAACTTCATATACCATCATGTGTTCGGTGACGATCCTTGGTGTGTATTCTTTTCTAAAAAGAAGGGTCTTGTGTGCGGTTACGTTCTTAGGCCAATCAGTTTTTTTTTTTTTTTAAATAGTAATTAATTTTTTCCCTCTTTTATCCAAATTAAATAAATAAATTATTTTAGCCAAATATAAGTTAATAAAGCAACCGTGCTAGAACCACGGGACTCGGGGGGTGCCTCATACCTTCCCTCCGGTCAATAGAATTCCTTACCCAATCTCTATTTTTCGTAGACCAAAACAAAAAAAAAGTTTTTATTTTAAATTAAGAATTATCTGGTGACTTGAAACACCTAAAAAACTCAATTTCAAGTGGCGACTCTAAAAAAAATTAAAAAAAAATAAATTAAAAAACCCGTCATATCCTCAACAATTAAAACATAAATAAAAGAGGTGTGACAACAATCAACCTCCAAGCCAAGAAAAATGGTTGAGTTGTCCAAGTTCCTTCATCTGGAAACGAACTGACAAATTCTTCTTTGTTAGAAGAATTTCTTCTTCATAGTCTCGTGTTAGGATTAGATCATCCACATATACTAGCACAATAGCTAGTTTCTTTCCAACAACTTTCACAAACAAGCTGAAATCTGCCAGTGCTACAGAATAGAACCTATGAGTAAGAAATTCAGAAATCTTACCATACCATGCCTTTGGTGCTTGCTTTAACCCATATAGCGTCTTTCGAAGCTTACATACATACTTAGGATAAGCTTTATTCTGAAAGACTATTGTTTGACATATGTAGATCTCCCGATCCAACTCTCCGTGCAAAAAAAACATTCTTTACGTCCATCTGCCATAGGTTCCAATTTTTACTGGCAGCAAGTGCAAGTATGATCCGGACTGTAGTAAGCTTAGCCGCTGGACTAAATGTTTCATCATAATCTAGTCCATATTGCTAAGAAAAGCCTCGGGCTACAAGACGAGCTTTGTGCCTTTCAATTAACCCATTTGTGTGACGCTTTATATTGTAAATCCATTTGCAAGAAATAGGTTTGACATCACTTGGCTTTACCACGAGCTCCTAAGTTTGATTCAGTTCTAGCGCATCAATCTCCTCCTTCATAGCTTTAATCCACTTCGGATTTTGGAATGCTTCCTCAAAATTCTCTAGTTCTTTTTCATATTATTCTTCCACTATGGCAGCATTGGCATACTTTGGATTAAGCTTTCTGATCCTCGATGACCTTCTAAGAGATTAGGGTGAGTTTCTTCCACTTAGCTCGTCTGCTTCACTTTGTTGTTGATACACACCAGTTTGCCAAGGATTTTGAGCCAAGCCTTCTTAAGAAATATCTTCGTTAGCTTCATCTAGACTCAGATGGATATGGGACGAGTTCAATACATCTTTGAGAACATTTGAATCTGACAGAATTTCCTTATTTGAAGACCACCCTGAAGAAGCTTCATCAAATATCATATTTCGAGAAGTGTAACACTTTCCGTGCTTGGGTCACAACAACGCTACCCTTTTCTTTGACTGTCATACCCTACAAATATATACCTAACAACCTTTTTATCCATCTTGCTACGTAAATGGATAGGTATAAATACATAGCATACACATCCGAAAACACGAATGTCCCTTTGTAAGCTTCACTCAGATGTGCACCATCCACAACAACTATTGGTTGGCAGTAATTGAACCCCCTAATGAATGGTCTTAAGGTGACGACCAGATACATAAATTCATCCTCCTCAGTCTTCTTCATTCTTATATAAGAATTTGGATACACGGTATTTAACATTTGTATGTATCGCGACAACTGTCTATAACCTGCAGATGGTTTTCCCCTTATCATTGATAGTGCACGTTCTTTAGCACGCCATGCTTTGCTGGTAAGATATTTGAACCCCATAGAATTCTCTAATATCATCAATTATATCTTTTGGAGTATTAATTCGTTTACGATTGACCAATTTTGGAGCAGTAACTCCACTTACAAATCCGACTGTTGCTTGGACTTTGGTTAATACCCTCTCCCTCATCGGACACATATGTTCACTATTGAAACTTCTAACAATGAAAATATCAGATTTTTTCCTGCAGGAAGCCTTCATAATCCAACCACATTTGTCCGAAAAGCATACTAACACATAGTTGTGTACTTTTTTTCATCATATTAATATATAACAATTACATCATATAATATATACAACAATAATGTTTAAAGTAATCAAACAATGAATTACACGAAAGTATCAATCGTTTTTGAAAAAAATATTTTTACACGTTTCATAACTTTTTGTTATGCTTGTTGAAATTGATAAAGTCCTTATTATATCAGCAGTAGTATATTAAAGTATCACTATAGTTAATTCAATGTATCAATAAACTTAATGAAATAGTGAATCATAGATTAAAACGGATTTAACTCAAAACATCAACGAACTAATGCTACATGAATGTTTTAACAATACAGTTTCATGTACTAATTGTATCAGCATGTAAAGATATATAAATTTCAAACACTATCATACCTTTGTTGATCAGATCTCTTTACTTTGTAATTGAAGTTGTTCTTTATCTTATATTTCGTCATCACATTTACAAGTGTTGTTTTATCCTTATATATCTGACCTTTCTTCACCTCTACACTTTTTGAATCAATTATAACATTTGTAACTCCAATTCTGGATTTTCATACGAATCAAATAAACTAGATTCAACCATTGCCAGAGCTTCTGTATCCTGTGTTGTGCCTTCTACACATGTAATTCCTCCACATGTTCCATCAAAGTTATGTAGAGTACCTCCAATCTTTTCAATTGTGCCAATACATAATTGATACATTGCAAATCCTGGCTCATTTTTTTTTTCAGTTCTAAATATAGTTTTACACCCATATCATTCTTAACCTTCATTGGACAGGAGTTACCTTCTACAATGTAACGAATTTCAATATTTTTCCTTATACATTGATATCCAACTCGGCTGCAATTGCTGCTTTGAGATTCGAAAACGAAATTGAATCTCCAACAACGATTCCATCGATTTTCTAACTTTCATACTTCAATTCGCTCACCCAAATTCCTGAATGCCTCAGCAAAATTGATGTATTCATCATGTATCAGCCAAAATAACAGAATTCTAATTCGTATTTTTCGTCTTTTCAATGGATGTTCATAAAATTGTCTTCAATTTGGATAATATAATCTTGAATTTTAAAGTGTGATTCAATTACCTGCTGAATTATGGTTTCTTTATAATCAGTTACCGTAACTTAAGCTGATTTAAATAACCAAATTAAATGTTCCATTTTTCTCCCCTTTTAGCTCAACATTATTTAATTAATGTGTATCAGTTAATAGTAATGTAGCACGCGACTGCATTTTAAGGGATTTTATGTAAATAGTACATTAGTTGGGACAGATTATAATTATTATGTTACACTATGAAATTTCTTAAATTTTTACTTTAAAAAAATAAACATCCTCAACTATATATTTTTTCTTTTATCTTATTTTTGTAGTACACGTAGGTATACAAAGATTTGTTCTGGTGTCATACACTATACTTGTGCTACCATAATTAAAGATTCTTTAGTTAATTTTACAAAGTACAGAGGGGATTTTTTTTTTCAAAACCAGATGATAATAGTTTCGTTATTATGACAATAAAATTTCAAGAATAAATACATGTTCAAACATAATTAAGTTTTTATAGTTATATACAGAAATAAATATAATATATACCTAAACAATGCTATACTTTATTTAATTTCACAATTTATCAATAACACACAATTTCAAATACTTAGAAATTATAAATAGTTTATTAAATTTTAAATATGAATATAAATAAATAAATAAATAAATAAATTGACACATTTCAGCAACACTTACAAAGGAATAACGATACCCATTAAAATTAAGTATTATTGAAATATATAAAAATGGATGAGACATATATATATATATATATATATATATATATATATATATATATGTATATATATATATATAAAATCAAATCAATTGGTTTGCAACAAATTTTAAACATATGGAAAATAAATAAACCATACAAATAAAATACGGACAAGGGCCTAAAATACCCTTAAAGTATTGAAAATGATACAAAATTACCCTTCATCCACCTATTGGTTCCAAAATGCCCTTTTCATCCACCTATTGACTCCAAAATACCCTTGTCATCCACCTTTGGGTTCAAAATTGACCATTTTTTAATTGTTTTAAAATTAAACTCTTTCAAATATTTTTTTAAATACTGTGCATTCAACTATTAATTATAATTTTAATTTATCAATATAATTTATAAACCAATCCACTACTCACTCATTACTAACTAAACCTCACTCAATTAATTTTTAAATTATAATATCAAAATCGTCATAAACACTACTAAAACACGATGAAATTATAGATTACTGAAAATGACATTTAAAATTATTCGAGTCCGAATCGAAGCCCCAATTAAATTTAGGTTGAGCCGCTTATTTAGGAGGACACTTTCTTTCAAAATTCAATTAGAAATTTATGATTAAAGGTAAAGAAATAATACATCCCGAATTAATTCATGCACTTTTTTTTAAATATAATTTTATAAACATTTATGATTTATTTTAAGACCTTTAATATATTATTTTGAAAAAAAGATACCTATGAAGTAACATCACATAATTGAGACGTAAGAATAATTAAGATGAATATAGTCAGACTTTTAAGTTTATCGGTGATTTTTATATAGACACTTGAATGTATGATAATTCACTTCTATATTTTTTAAAAAAACTCAATTGGCAGTAGCATACATTAATAATGTGACAGGTTCATTAATTTAGAGTGATTTAATTAGTAATGGGTGGGTAGTGGATTAATTTATAAATTACACTAATAAGTTAAATTATAACAAATAGTTGAGCGCCACGTATTTTAAAAAATATTTAAATAGTTTAAATATAAAACCGTTAAATAAGTGTAAATTTTGAACCAAAAGGTGGATGACAAGGGTATTTTGGATCCAATAGGTGGGTGTGAAAGGCATTTTGGAGCCAATAGGTGGATCAAGAGTAATTTTGTATCATTTTAAATACTTTGAGGGTATTTTAGGCCCTATTCCGAATAAAATATGAAGAAACATAACTTTATTGATCAAGATAGATTGCGGGTACAATTTTGTTGATCCCTTGATTCCACTCTCCTAAAATGTTTATCCATGATTCGAGGGCTTGATTTAGATTTGACCTCTCTATATGAATAATTCATCAATTTCTGGAATATTCGAGATCTTGATAACTTTATCGAATTCTGAGATACCTTTTAAGAGAATTTAGTACCCTTTATATAGACAAACTAGGGTTTAAGGTTGAGTAGCCTCCAAAAATCCTAATTTGAGTTAAACACAATTTGTAGAGTCCCAACTCGAATTGAACGCATCTTGTAGAGTCCCACAAAATTTCAATGTCTACACATACAATAGCTATACAAATGATATTATACAAACGTGTGAATTATGCAAAACTAAAAAGTTTAGTCGCGTAATTATAACTAAATGTAGATTGTGAATTGTAATTACAATAAACTATAATAACTAATTAACTATTATATAAGCAAACATTTTAATTAAATTTTAACCTTCTTCTTCAATGTGTATCTACTTGCTTAATTTCTTTTGCCTAATATTTATTGGACCATGCCTATTGTGTGAGACATTAAATTATAGCCATATAATAATATCCGTTGATAAATATACAATAATATCCGTTGATAAGCATTTCTTTTCTCAATAAGTTGTATGTCGAGTACTCTTTATGTACTTTATATATGTGCTTTAATTTGAATGAGAAAAAACTACCAAAAATTATAGACATGATATATAGAACAATAACATAAATATAAATTTTCCAAAAGGGAAGCTGCAAATGATTGTAGCACAATAAAGAAAAAGCATGCATATGATCACATAACATAATTAAGTGTTAACGTTTCAACAATATTGTTGCTTCAATGAAGCAAATAGGATTTCATACGCTTCGTGGTCAAGGCTTTTTAGGCACTTGAGGGATTTTTGGCCTTGGCAAAGTTGACGATTCAGGCTTAAGAATGACACACATATTAAGTTTTGGCAATGTTGGAAGTTCAGGCTTTGATAATGTTGGGATATTGGATAATTCGGGCTTTGGTAGTGTTGGTAGCACGAATTTTGGGATTTCAGGAAATTCGAGCTTAGGCAAAGTTGAGATTTCGGGTAAATGTGGCAATCCAAGCCTTGATAGAGTTGGTAGCTCGGGTTTTGGAATTTCAAGAAATTAAGGTAAATGTGGCAATTCAGGCTTAGGAAGCTCAGGCAAAATTACTTTAAGAAGATGACGCGCGTCTGCTTGATTTATGTAGTTGTTTGTTAAAAACAAAGTAACAAATAATAACAAGTAAAAAGATGAGTTGTAGTTATTATTAGCCATTATATCTAAAGGTGATAAATGCTTCAAGACTAGTAATTTATGTTTTGGTTGATTATGCTAATATGCTTTATGTTTCACTTCAAACAAGTTTTTAAATAGATGCGTGGTTGTGGAAAATAAAAATTGGAGAATCAAGCTTTGGTTGTGATTGGTAGGAAAAATTGTGTGTTAGTTCATCTTCTCAACAATAGCTTCATAAATTTAATATGACAAAAACTTTTCTTGTGTAACACATATTTTATGTAGATATATTCCTACAAGTCAACACACAAGAAAGGTCTCCCATGTAGGTAATCTAAAGAGAACATATATACTTTTCTTCAAAATTTAAATTATAATAATCCGATCTCGAAATCAACACCATTATCGAACACCCATAACACAATCAGAACATGTACTATGCAAAAAGATCATTTGTAGTCTATATTTTCTGTCCACTACAGCCACCCACGTTGTAGTATTGTTTTAAAAGAATCCGTTGTGAACCAAATCGAAAAATTGGGCCGAGTAAATATTAGAGAGTCTTATTTGCAATTCAAGCCCAATTATCAATTAATTAAATATGACTAGCTAGTTAACATAAGTGTTATGTGTAAAGTAAAGAAACTGTATGTTCCTCTCATCTTTTTTCTAGAGTTGAAACTTCTCAGCTCCATTCTTATCTCTATATTTAGTTACTTTTCCTTGTAATACAAGAATTTAGGTGTTGTTATATAATTTAATAATCAATACTTATATTAGTGTTTTAACGTTTTTGTTGAGAATTCAGGTTTGTTTAAGCAAATATATGAACTTAAAACATATCCGTAAAGATTCTTCGCATCTTTAATTAAAATTACAAGATTGAAGTATATTTCGTATCTTTAATTAAGATCACAATCATTATAACAATAACAACTTTTAGTAGCAATAAACATATATATAGACATTAATAAAGAGTGTTAAAGATTTTACCGGCATTAGTCAAGTGTCATTAAATTCAATATCGTTAAAGGCTTTAGACACATATACAAAGAGTCCTAAATACCATGTCAAATCAAAACCAGACAAACATACTGAAATCGAGTCTTAGAGTACAAATAAAGATGTGTATAATGTCACTAGTAACACAAGTACATTAGTGAACTGAAAACAGAACAATTACATAAACAATTCTATACATAAAAATCACATAAATAATCTTTCCAAAAGGAAAGCTTCAAATACATATATGATCACACAATACATAATACATTTTTAACATGCCTCGTGCTCAAGGCTTTTTAGGCACTTGAGGCATTTCTGGCTTTGACAAAGTTGGCAATTCAGGCTTAGGAATGACAGGAATCTCGAGTTTTGGTAAAGTTGGAAGTTCAACCTTTGGAAATGGTGGAAACTCCGGCTTTGGAATTTCTGGAAATTCGGGCTTTGGTAATGTAGGCAACTCAGGTTTCGGAATTTCAGGGAATTCAAGTTTAGGCAAAGTTGGAATTTCAGGTAAATGTGACAATTCTGGCTTAGAAAGCTCAGGAATAGTTACTTCAAGAAGATTGCGCGCTTCTGCTTGAATCACATAACTACTAGTTAAAAACAATGTGACAAATAATAACAAGAAAAAAGATGGGATATACTTATAAGCCATTGTATGAAGCCAGGTGATAAATTCTTCAAGACCTGTAATTTATGTCTTTTCTTGATTATGCATTAATTATGCTTCACTTCAGACAAGTTTATATAGTTAAAGTAAAAATTAGAGAATTAGTTTTTGGTTGTGGTTTGGTATGAAAAAAAACTATGTTAGTTCATCTTCTTGTTGGGCTTTGTGGAGGCTTGTGAGTCGGCCCGACCCATTACTGAAACCCTAGGTTAACCATTTGGTTTTCTTATAAATATGATCCTTGTATTTGTAATTCTTAAGTAGCACAAGTGAAATAAAATCCTCCTGTTACAGTCGTGGAGTAGGGAAACCGAACCACGTTAAATTCTTGTGTGTCCCGTTTGCATTCCGTTTCTCTTTTTCTCTAGATTATTTGTGTGTGTTGTGTGTTTAATTCCTAACAATTGGTATCAGAGCGAGGTTTCAACAACACTGTAACACAAACTGTGAGAAATTGTCACCTAGGGTTCTTGTGTGAAGAATTGTGTGCAGGGAGGAAAGCCGCCGTTACCGTGTGGGTAACCTCAAGCAGCAGCCGGCTAGGAGAACCGCACAGGGTGCGAACAGCCATCGTCCGTGTGCTGTCCGTCGCGCCGTTCCGTTGGCCGCCGCGTCGGGAAGGAGTGTGCCGCCGCCGTTCGCAAGCTACAGCCGTGCAAGACGCCGAGGATCTGGAACCGCCATTCGCGAGCAGCAGCCGCCGCGAACCAGGCAGCCCAGATCGAAGGAGATCTACCGCAGATCGTAGCCCAGCGAGGGAGAAAGCCGCGCAGCAGTAGCGAGGCAGAGAACGCCGCTGTCGTCCAGTGGCCGCCGCGTCGAGGAGCCTCAGATCCAGCCGCGAGCGTCCAGATCGTGAGCATCGTCCAAATCGCCGCCCGCTATCAGAAAAAGCCGTTAAGGGAATTGCCGAAGATCTGAAATTAGTTGTACCGAGTATCTCATTTAGTCCTTTGAGATGGCAGAAGATGGGAAGTTCCGAATTGAGAAGTTCGATGGTACAGATTTCAGTTGGTGGAAGATGCAGATTGAAGATTTGCTGGTTCAGAAAGATTTGGACGTAGTGTTGGGTGACAAGCCAGGAAAATTGTCTGATGCAGAGTGGGCAGGTTTGGATCGGAAAGCTATGTCAGTTATTCGACTCTCGTTGACCAAGAATGTTGCTTTCAACATTCTTAAGGAGAAGACAGCGAAAGGCATCTTGGAAGCCTTGTCTAACATGTACGAGAAGCCATCTGCAGCAAACAAAATTTTTCTGATTAGAGAGTTGGTGAACACAAAGATGAAGGAAGGCAGTTCAGTTACCGAGCACATCAACTCATTGAATTCGATCTTAGCCAGACTTTTGTCAGTTGGCATTAAGTTCGATGATGAAGTTCAAGCTTTACTACTGTTATCATCATTGCCTGACAGTTGGTCCGGAACGGTTACAGCAGTTGCCAGTTCAGTGGGACCTAATGGATTCACCTTTGAGAAGATTCGTGATCTCGTTCTTGGCGAGGATGTCAGAAGAAGGAGTTCTGGAGAATCATCAGGTGATATGCTAAACGTCGTCAGAGGCAGAGGAAATAACAGAGGTAGTGGGAGCAGGAACCGAAGAATGAGTCAGTCGAAGGCTCGGGATGGCTCAGGTGTAACATGTTGGAACTGCAAGGAGGTGGGGCATTTCAGGAATCAATGCCAGAAAGACAAACAAGTCAACATTGCAAAAGACAGCGCCGACGAGGATTTGTTTATCTGTTGCGCGGAGAGCAATATGGATTCCTGGGTCATGGATTCTGGTGCTTCTTTTCACGCTACCCACAGCAGTGAAGCACTGCAGAATCTGGTTATTGGAGACTTTGGAAAGGTAAGGCTTGCAGACGATAGAGCTCTTGATGTTACGGGCATGGGTGACATGGTGCTGAAGACGCCAGTCGGTTTCTGGACCTTGAAGGATGTCAGAGTTGTTCCAAGCTTGACGAAAAGTTTGATTTCTGTTAGGCAGTTGGATGAACAGGGACATCATGTGAAGTTCGGAAATGGGCAGTGGAAGGTCGTGAGGGGCAATCTTGTCATGGCTCGTGGAACAAAAAGAGGATCGTTGTATATTGTCGGATTACCGTCTGAGGGAGTGACCGTCCCAGTTCAGAAGAAAAACAAAGTCCGGTTCACAGAATCTCGTGGGCAGAAGAAGGTTGTCTTTGCAAGAAAGAAACCCAGAGCCACAGGTCAGATTCAGGATGAACGAGCAAGAAAAGGTTCAGGAAGACCAGTCAGAGGCGTTTGTGGCAGTGGGAGCACCGGCCGTGCTTCAGCCAAGGCTCCTAGAAGACAGTGGGTCAAGAGAACCAGTATTCCAGCTGTTGATACGTCTCCAGAAAATATCTTGCTGAGTATGGAGAGTGTTTGTTCTCAGGGAGTTCTAGGATCCGGCAGTTCGTGTCTCAAGTGCGAGCCGATAGGGACCGAGGACGAGTCAAGGGCAGTTTCAGCCGTGACTGATGTGTTGAAGCTTCGGGGAGCTTCAACGGGCCTTTCAGTTGACTGATGAGAAGGCTGCTGTAGTAGGAGAGAGTTGAAAAGACTACTAGACATACAAGTGTTCTAAGTGGATGACAGTTGAAATTCTTCAAGCCTCCAAGTGGGAGATTGTTGGGCTTTGTGGAGGCTTGTGAGCCGGCCCGACCCATTACTGAAACCCTAGGTTAACCATTTGGTTTTCTTATAAATATGATCCTTGTATTTGTAATTCTTAAGTAGCACAAGTGAAATAAAATCCTCCTGTTACAGTCGTGGAGTAGGGAAACCGAACCACGTTAAATTCTTGTGTGTCCCGTTTGCGTTCCGTTTCTCTTTTTCTCTAGATTATTTGTGTGTGTTGTGTGTTTAATTCCCAACACTTCTCAACAATAACGTCCTAATTAATCTAACATGTATAATTACCTAATTAATCTAACATTATGTTTTTTAGGTAATTGTATGTTTAATAAACATCCCTACACATATATATAGTCGCTCAACTTTGTTTTGTCTTTTAAAAGTCAATTAACTTAACCAAGTTAGCTTCTATAGTCACGATTACCAAATATTATATTTGGTATTAATTTAATGACGTTGCAACTGTAAATTTTTACAAAAAAATATTTAAATTAGATATTATGTTACATATTGAAATATTGCCAATAAGAGATTTCAATGCAAATGAATACACTACAAAATTTTAGATGACTCGTGATCGCTAAATTGCTAATATCTAAAAAAAATTATAATTAATATTTAGATAGAATTAGCGATGAGTTTTGCTATTTAGCTAAGTGATATATTTGTCAATCAACAGTTTCCTATTTTTGATAGTGATAATGAACTACAAAATTAGCTGAAGTAAAAGTCACCTCAACGATTCAAAGTTTTCAGAGTATATAAATGTTGTGTACTATGCCATTAGAAACACAAGAACATTATATTAGTAAATTGATGGCATAACAATTACATAAATAATCCTTTCAAAATAGAGAGGAGGAAATGATTGTATCACAACAAAGGGAAAATATGTGATCAACGTTACTTCAATGAGGCAAAGAACATTTCACACGCCACGCGCTCATGGTTTTTTAGGCAAATGAGAGATTTTAGGATTTGATAAAATTGGCAATTTAGTCTTAGGAATGACAAGAATAACGAGTTTTGGCCATGTTGGAAGTTCAGACTTAGGAAATGGCGGAACATTCGGCTTTGGGAATTCTGGCAATTTAGGCATTGGTAGAGTTGGCAGCTCAGTTTTCCAAATATCAGGGAATTCAAGCTTTATAAATTTGAAATATCAGGTAAATATGGCAATTCAAGGTTAGTCAATATTTAGTGACGCCGACCTACCCAATATTTAAGTTATTGGAACTATTTTTATAGAAAAAGTATTTCTAGTGGCAACCATTATTGCCACAATGGGAGTTTCTAGTGGCGTCCTTAAGAAGTCTTTATAAATAACATTCAGTTATAACTACTTTCCTGTTGCCATGGTGCTCAAATTGTTACAAATGAAATGATTTTCTTTCGATTTGGTCCCGTCCCACTATATACCGGGATACAACCGAGACGGACCGGAATGAAACAGGATGAGATAAACGAATCACACATATAGCCATTTTAAAAAAAATATTTTTTTTGAGTTATTTTGAATTACGAAAATATGAATGTTTTTATTTTTATTTTTCTAAGTTTAATAGTTTTGAAATCTAAAATTCAACTTTACTGATGTTTATTTTAAAGATATATTTTGTTTAATTTTTACTTATATATTTTTTTTGTTTCTTTTTTAAAACAAATTTATACTACTAGATAGGACACCTTTATTAATAACAAGATAAAAACCTCAACGTGAATAAGTACAAGCAAGGGGGCTAGGCCTTGCCTTACCTTATCAATCCTAATGAGGTAACAAATCTCTACTAATTATCAAGCATGAAGAAAATAAGAGTTAGAGAAAAGCAAGTATTCTATGTATGAAGATACTTATATAATGTAAAAATATATACGTCAAGAAGAAGGTTGAGTTTTCAACATCAAACTTCTCTTTAAATGTGTATGAACTAAAAAAGAGTTTGTCCATCTAGAGTAACCTGAAGTATTTTCCTCGTCTTCTTCTTCATATCCATCCAATAACACTTGATAGTTCATCACTTCTTCTGGACTTATTGGATCTTGTCGAAGTTGTTGAAAATGTCATATGATTCTACTTTGTCATTCGCATAGGTAGATGTCTTGGAACAAATTAATCATTCACCTTAACATCCCATCTATGTTGTCTTCCATGTGTCTTTTTTTTTTGTTGCTTCCACTTCTTTGTTGCCTAGCCACTTTATCAAAACATATATCTAACATATTATCTTCTTCATCCTTTTCAAAGAATTTCTCTCCCAAATCATCATCCTCTTCAAAGAATTCCTCTCCCAAATCAATATATTGGTTGATTCATGATTCTAAGGCTCCTGACTCATTTTTTTTTTTTTTGCGATCACACTTTTAGGCACAAATATTTGAGCCTCTGGGCTTAATTTGCCATTCAAAAGAGGAGGTGAAACTTGTTCTTCTTCATCAACCAAATCAGCCAACCTAGAAACGCTCATCTCTCCTTGTTTATATAACTTTGTAAATATAAGTTCGTAAGTTAGGTTTAATAATGTTTTTAAAAATGTTTTTGAGCTTAAGTTTTCAAGATTTGAATCTCTTAAAGTTAATAAATTATTAAGTTATATGTTATAAGTTATACTTATGACTTGTAATTTGACTAACTTAAGTTTGTAATATTAAAAAATTAAATAAACAAAAAAGAAATGCTTATAAAAGAATACCATAATGACACAAATTAAAAATAATATCAATCTAATTTATTCAAACAGGCTGCTGCAGGCCTATTTTTAATTAATGAAAAATAATTTCCGGGACCGAACCGGAAATGAATAGATACTAATATCAAAACATGCTACTCTTTCGTTCCGAGTTCCGATTCACTATATTCCATTCCATCTTGAATACTACTGGACCGGGATGGTACCGAAACGGTATTTGTACAACCCCATCCGATGCCTAGTTTTAGTTACACGTAGGGTGCTAAAATTGATAATAAACAAATAATGTATTGGGTAAAATAATTTTGATATTTTAAAAAATTTATTCATAAAATAAAATTAACTTAAAAGTATTTTTACATAAAAAGGACAAATGACGAAAATAAAATAAAGAGATAATTCAAAGTTGTTTTTTAGGAAGAACATTTTGGGGGGTACAAAAAGGAGGGTAAAATTGTAAAATGATTTGTCAAATTAAAGAAATATGCTTATGAACTAGGTTGAACAACTTATAAACTTTAACTGAAATACCTTCTAAATATAAAAGTAGCTTATTGGGTACTAGTACTAGTTATTACTTATACTAAATATAAGAAAGAATCTTCTTCTGTAATAATTTTGTGTACGCACCTAATTATGTATAGGAAAAAAAATAAAAAATTCATTCGTCGTAATTTAAGTGACATTTTTCAAATTTCGTAATTTAAATAAGTCTATTTTTATTGTAAATTTTTCATATAGTTTTTAATTATGTTGAATTGCTAATTATTGTGAATCACATAACTACTAGTTAAAAACAATGTGACAAATAATAACAAGAAAAAAGATGGGATATACTTATAAGCCATTGTATAAAGCCAGGTGATAAATTCTTCAAGATTTGTAATTTATGTCTTTTCTTGATTATGCATTAATTATGCTTCACTTTAGACAAGTTTATATTGTGAAAGTAAAAATTGGAGAATTAGTTTTTGGTTGTGGTTTGGTATGAAAAAAAACTATGTTAGTTCATCTTCTCAACAATAACCTCCTAATTAATCTAACATGTATAATTACCTAATTAATTTAACATTATATTTTTTAGGTAATTGTATGTTTAATAAACATCCCTACACATATATTTGTCTTTTAAAAGTCAATTAACTTAACCAAGTTAGCTTCCATAGTCATGATTACCAAATATTATATTTGGTATTAATTTAATGACATGGCAACTGTAAATTTTTACAAAAAAATATTTAAATTAGATATTATGTTGCATATTGAAATATCACACTCTAGAGCCAATAAGAGATTTCAGTGCAAATGAATACACCACAAAATTCTAGATGACTCGTGATCTCTAAATTGCTAATATCTATTTTTTTTAAATTCATATTTAGATAGAATTAGCGATGAGTTTTGCTATTTAGATAAATGATATATTTGTCCATCAACAGTTTCCTATTTTTGATAGTGATAGTGAACTACAAATTAGCTAAAGTAAAAGTCACCTCAACGCTTCAAAATTTTCAGAGTATATAAATGTTGTGTACTATGCCATTAGAAACACAAGAACATTATATTAGTAAATTGATGGCATAACAATTACATAAATAATCCTTCCAAAATAGAGAGGAGGAAATGATTGTATCACAACAAAGGGAAAATATGTGATCAATGTTACTTCAATAAGGCAAAGAAAATTTCACACGCCACGCTCTCATGGGGTTTTAGGCACTTGAGGGATTTTTGGATTTGATAAAGTTGGCAATTCAGTCTTAGGAATGACAAGAATCTCGAGTTTTGGCCATGTTGGAAGTTCAGACTTAGGAAATGGTGGAAAATTCGCCTCTGGGAATTCTGGCAATTTAGGCTTTGGTAGAGTTGACAACTCAAATTTCAAAATTTCAGGGAATTCAAGCTTTTGATAAATTCGTAATTTCAGGTAAATATGGCAATTCTGTTAGGACCGGAAATAAGCAGGTGTAACTGCGGAAGCTAGCAAAGCAAACCTCGAAAGGCCACGAATAAGAAAACAATGATAAATATACCAAAAGGCACAAAGATTTAACGTGGTTCGGTCAATCGACCTACGTCCACAAAGGAGATGAGCAATCCACTATAAATATGAGAGTAAAAAATACAGAGAGAAACAACCTCAACCAATTCACTCGGAATACATGGGAGGTTCACACAAGTGATAACGTATCAAGCTTGTGACCCATAAATTCTCCCTCTAACCGAAACTCTCAAAGCCTTTAAGACTACATTGTGAATGCTGATTAAGTTAGAAGGAACATTCCTCTATTTATAGAGCCCTAAACCTTTTCCTACAAGAAAAGGATTAGTCAATTCAAAACCTTTCCCTAAAAGGAAAACCTATTTATGGTAATAAATCAGGGCAAATAAAACCCAACAAATCTCCCCCTTGGCCTGAATTTCTGACAAAATAAATTTTTCCACCTTCTTCACTTAATATTCAACAACTTGCTTCTCCTCTTCATAATCTCCTTTGCAAAATTTATGTCTCAACACATAGAACCTCTCTGAAACAATTTCTCCAACAAAATCTTCATTAGTGTCAAAAAGGTTGCGGCTAGAACTACACCCACCAAGATGAACACCTCTTTCTAACCTTGTTCAATCATCGATTATCGAACCACTAAATCTGACTCCATCATTGAATCTGGCTCTGATACCAATTGTTTGGACCGGAAATAAGCAGGTGTAAATGCGGAAGCTAGCTTCCGCAGTTACACCTGCTTATTTCCGGTCCAAACAAGTGGTATCAGAGCCCAGGTTGTCAACAAGTCTCAGCCCACCGGGAGGAACTGGGTTGTCGTTCTCTCCAGCCCAAGGCCCGATGTGTGAAGGGGGAGATTGTTGGGTTATCCCACATCAGAAGTGAAAGGGGCTGGTGGTCAATTTATAAGTGTGAGGGAAAGCCTTAACCTTTGAGCTAGCTTTTGGGTTGAGAAGGCCCAAGACCACCAAACAAATTCAAGGTTAGTCAATATTTAGTGGCGACGACCTACCCAATATTTAAGTTATTGGAACTATTTTTATAGAAAAGTATTTCTAGTGGCAACCGTTATTGCCACAATGGGAGTTTCTAGTGGGGTTCTTAAGAAGTCTTTATAAATAACATTTAGTTATAACTACTTTTCAGTTGTCATAGTGCTCAGACCCCTACAAATGTAATGATTTTCTTTCGACTTTTTGGGCTTCAATAGCGATTTGTCGCCACTCAGAGCTCAATTTCTAGTAGTTGCATCATTAAAGAATGAGTTTCTATTGTCAAAGCATTAGATGATAGCTCACCCATTAGGCAATCCCTCTTCTACACAAGATTCCCTCTCTGATTCTAATACAAAACATGTCTATTATTAATGTCAACATAAAATTTGCAAAAGAGATATATTGTTTGGTGGGTGGGGGAGGGGGATTGTTTCTTTTATAAATAAGTGGTTAAACGTAATATTGGGCATCGGATTGGAATATGCAGGTTGTTGATAGGTATCGAGATGAACCAGATCGCAATTACCGCAATTGATATTCGATTTGATCCCGTCCCACTAAATATCGGGATACAACGAGGCGGATCAGAATGAAATGGAATGAGATAAATGGAATCACACATATAGCCATTTTTAAAAAATAATAATTTTTTTGATTTATTTTGAATTACGAAAACATGAATGTTTTTATTTTTATTTTTCTAAGTTAATAGTTTTGAAATCTAAAATTCAACTTTACTAATGTTTATTTTAAAGATATATTTTGTTTAATTTTTACTTATATATTTTTTTTGTTTCTTTTTTCAAACAAATTTATACTACTAGATAGGACATCTAGCGGCCTTTATTAATAATAAGATAAAAACCTCAACGTGAATAAGTACAAGCAAGGGGGGCTAGGCCTTGCCTTACCGTACCAATCCTAATGAGGTAACACATCTCTACTAATTATCAAGCATGGAGAAAATAAGTGTTAGAGAAAATCATGTATTCTATGATCATCACGGAGTTTATTATAAACTCTATGATGATATGACAAATGAAGATACTTATATAATGCAAAAATATATACGTCAAGAAGAAGGTTGAGTTTTCAACATCAAACTTCTTTTTAAATGTGTATAAACTAAAAAAGAGTTTGCCCATTTAGAGTAACCTGAAGTATTTTCCTCTTGTCTTCTTCTTCATATCCATCCAATAACACTTGATAGTTCATCACTTCTTTTGGACTTATTGGATCTTGTCGAAGTTGTTGAAAATGTCATATGATTCTGCTTGTCATTCGAATAGGTAGGTGTATTGGAACAAATTAATCAGTCACCTTGTCATCCCATCTATGTTGTCTTCCATGTGTCTTTTTTTTTTGGTTGCTTCCACTTCTTTGTTGCCTAGCTGAAAGATCTCCATCCCTAGCCACTTTATCAAAACATATATCCAACATATTATCTTCTTCATCCTTTTCAAAAAATTTCTCTCCCAAATCATCATCCTCTTCAAAGAATTCCTCTCCCAAATCAATATATTGGTTGATTCATGATGCTAAAGGCTTCTGACTCATTTTTTTTTGCGATCACACTTTTAGGCACAAATATTTGAGCCTTTGGGCTTAATTTGCCATTCAAAGGAGGAGGTGAAACTTGTTCTTCTTCATCAACCAAATCAGCCAACCTAGAAACGCTCATCTCTCCTTATTTATATAACTTTGTAAATATAAGTTCGTAAGTTAGGTTTAATAAAGTTTTCTAAAATGTTTTTGAGCTTAAGTTTTCAAGATTTGAATCTCTTAAAGTTAATAAATTATTAAGTTATATGTTATGAGTTATACTTATGACTTGTAATTTGACTACTTAAATTTGTAATATTAAAAAATTAAATAAACAAAAAAGAAATGCTTATAAAAGTATATCATAATGACACAAATAAAAAATAATATCAATCTAATTTATTCAAACAGGTTGCTGCAGGCCTATTTTTAATTAATGAAAAATAATTTCCGGGACCGGACCGGAAATGAATAATAAACAAATAATGTATTTGGTAAAATATTTTTGATATTTTAAAAAATTTATTCATAAAATAAAATTAATTTAAAAGTATTTTTACATAAAAAGGACAAATGACGAAGATAAAATAAAGAGATAATTCAAAGTTGTTTTTTAGGAAGAACATTTTAGGGGGTACAAAAAGGAGGGTAAAATTGTAAAATGATTTGTCAAATTAAAGAAATATGCTTATGAACTAGGTTGAACAACTTATAAACTTTAACTCAAATACCTTCTAAATATAAAACTAGCTTATTGGGTACTAGTACTAGTTATTACTTATACTAAATATAAGAAAGAATCTTCTTCTGTAATAATTTTGTGTACACACCTAATTATGTATAGGAAAAAAAATTCATTCGTCTCAATCTAAGTGACATTTTTCAAATTTCGTAATTTAAATAAGTCTATTTTTACTGTAAATTTTTCATATATTTTTTAATTATGTTGAATTGCCAATTATTGTAATTTTTATATAGTTTATAAATATATTTATTTTATTTCACACGCAGATTTCGATTAAACTTAAACTGTTTGACTCTCAAAAAACGAAAAGTACCTTATAAATTGGGACTGAAAAAATACAAATACTTTAGTTTAGACATATGAGCAATTCCTATCTATAAAAGGGCAGAGCTACTCATGTAATTATAAATTACACTTATTATTATAACTTTGTGATATATCATAACATAGAAGAAAGATGAGCCTTAAAGGAAAGTTAGTTTCTGAGATAAACATCAAGTGTAATGGAGATGTTTTTCATGAGCCTTAAAGGTGAATGGGGCACTGTTGGCTCTGTTAATTTTTGGAACTTCACCCATGGTAAACATATATTATATTTGAATTTAATATTTATTATGAATATGGTCCATAGTTTTAGTCTTTATAAATTTGTTTTTAGTTGTATATATACCTTACATGCATAAGAATAATATATATAAATATATAGATATATATAGAGAGAAGGGTCATTAATTTGATCCAACACATTTGTTGAATCAAACGGTTTTTAACTTTCAAATTCAATCCAAATAACTTGATCATTTAAAAATAAAATTAGTAATATGAAATCTTTAAAAAAAAAAATCAGATGGAATAGAGAAGGTGGCAAAGGAAATAGTTGAAGAAATAGATGAAGAAAAGAAGTTGATTAAAAAAAAGATGATTGAAGGAGATCTATTGAAGGATTACAAATCATTTTACATCACTACTCAAGTTGAGACAAAGGGTGAAAACAATTTAGTTACTTGGATTATTGAATATGAAAAGAAAAATGCAAATGTGTCAGAATCCACATACTTTCATGGAATATGCTCTCAACATGACCAAAGATATTGAGACTCACCACATCAAGTGATACATAAATATATGTACTTAGGAATAATGTGTGGTGTGATTAATGAATGTTCTTTGAAATATTTATTATATATGTAAAAAAAATGGAGTTAATATGTAATTTCTATTTCGTAAAATTCTGCTTATAATATAAATAAAAGCTACAATTACATAACAGTTTCCCTTTTCTTAATATATATATCCTATTGTACTTTCTTTGATAAAAAAAGAAGGAAAAACTAACTATAGTTATAGAAATTTCTATTACATATACTGAATATAAATATATTTTAAAATAGTTACATGATTAAAATATAGTTAAGAGAGATAGATTCAAGTATCTTGGGGTTTATAGTTCAAGGAATGAGACATCAATGACGATGATATCACATACTGCATTGGTGCAATGTGGATGAAGTGGAGACTTGCCTCTGAAGCCTTGTGTGATAAGAAGATACCGCTGAAACTCAAAGGTAAGTTTTATAAAGTTTCCTTTTAATCTGGCAAATAAGGATTTTTTTCTGGTGATTCTAACGACATTGTTATGTGAGAATGAATGTTGGCCTCTCAAGAACTCCCATCTCCATAAGATGCATGTTGCAAAGATGAGGATGTTGAGGTAAATGTGTGCTCTTACTAGAAGCAATAAGATTAGAGATGAAGATATTCGGTATAAGGTGGAAGTGGCCTTCGAGGTGGACAAGATAAGAGAAGCAAGATTGAGATGGTTTTGACACGTAGAGAGGAGATGAATAGGTACATTAGTCATGAGGAAGTGCGAGAGGTTGGTTAGAGAGTACAAGGAAGAGGCAGAGGTAGACTGAAATAGTATTAGAAATAGGTAATAAGACAAATTTGACGCAACTTCAAGTTACTAATGATATGATCCTAGAAAAGAGGGTACGGAGGATAGTAATTATAGGTAACTACAAAATTTTGTTAAATAGGATTAGCATAAATTTTATTATTTAGCTGCAGTATTTGTCCATTGCCAATTTGTTTTTTAAGTTGTGATAGGGAACTACATAATTAGTTAATGTAAAAGCCACCTCAAAGATTTGAAGTACCACTAGAAATAAATATATGTCTTACATAATCAATCACATAAATAATCCTTCCAAAACACAAGAACATTATATTAGGCAAACATACATGATAACCCGACATAATGAAATGTGACATTTTAACTATATATGTCACATCAATCAGTGAAAGATAAATTCCATATACCATGTGCTCAAGGCTTTTTAGGCACTTGTAGAATTTTTGATTTTGGCAAAGTTGACAATTCAGACTTAGGAATGGAAGGAATCTTGAGTTTTGGCAACATTGGAAATTCAGGCTTTGGAAATGTTGAAAACTCCGGCTTCGGGAGTTGTGGCAATTCGGGCTTTGGAATTTCACGAAATTCAGGAAGATGTGGCAATTCAGGCTTAGAAAGCTCAGTTAGAGTTATTTCAAGAAAATGTCGTGCTTTTGCTTGAATTTTATAGTTACTTTCTAACGACAAAGTGACGAGTAGTAACAAGAAAAAAGATGGATTAATGTGGTGATAAAGCCATTGTTGAAGGTGTTTTTTTTTAATGTTTTAATTCATATGACTTATGCTTCAGTCTAAACAAATTTATAAGTTGTGAAAAAATAAAAATAGGAACAAAATTTTGGTTGGTTAAGAAAATGTCTATTAGTTCATCTTCTCAAAAAATACTAGTCATAATTTAATCTGCCAAACATTTTTTTCCATGTGTCACATCTACCACACAATTTTATATTGATCTACCCTAACAATGGATTGCTCCCTACTATGCTATTTCTGGAATCTAGTAATTTTGTTCATGTCTTGTATTCGTATTACCCCTTAAAATATTCACTAGATATCTAGGTATATTTAATGTAAACTTAATTTTGGTCACACCAATGAAATGACTTTAGAGTGTGAGGGATTCTGGGGGTATCTTTAGTTTTCTTTTCGTATACAAGTGCAAATATAGTCCATTCATTTTCACAGAATATAATAACTGAGAAGAAATTATTCAACTTAAAATTTTTTTGCTCCAATCACTTTTCAAGTGATTGATTTCATTTGAGAATCGATGATTGGTCGATTCTTTTCCATCTATTTATTAAGATCAGAAAATACAAGAGGTGTTATAACTCCCAATTAAAATGTTCAAATCTTCATACGACGCTCAGGTCGCTACTAAAATGATTTTGTGGCGATTTTATAGGCTTCAATAGCAACTTCAGTCGTCACTAAAAGCTCAATTTCTTGTTGGATGATATCTCACACAATATGAATAGTGTTTGGTTGGGTTGGGTTGGGGGGGGGGGGTTAGGCATCATTTTCTTTTATAAATTAGTGGTTACGCGTTGAGGGCTAAACTTGAGAACAAACAAATAATTAATGTGTATGGTAAAATAATTTTGATAAGCTTTTTTCCTATTATATAATAAAAAAAGATAGAAAAGATAAAATTATGAAGTGATTGGTCAAATTAAAAGTACTTAATTATAATTAGCTATAAAATCATGATATAAAAATGACCAACTTATGGTTGATTTTGGATTATAAGCACTTCAGTTATAAACACTTGAGTGCTTGCCAACAATATGATAAGTTTTAAAAATATACTTATAAACTAACCACTTAGAAACCTAACCTAATGCCTTCTTAATATAAGAAGTAGCCTTTTTGGCTACTATCTATAACCAAGAGTCTTTCTGTAATAATTGCGTGTAGAATTACATGCACACACCTAATTATGGACCCCTGGCCATAGATTTCCCAAGTAAAATTTGAAAAAGTTGGCCAAAATTTTTTTGCCAGAAAATATGGCTAAAGTTTGGTCAGAATGATATTTTTCTATGTTATTTTATATTTTAAATAATTTTTAATTACCTTTTAACTTTAACACGTTTTCACTAATAAATGGAAAAAAAATTAGTTTATTTTAAAATAGAAAAAAATCTTATAGTTTTTAAAATTTTTTGATCAAATTCTGACCAAATTTTCTGGCCGTTTAGCACTTTCCATTTGTCAAGTAGTGTTTGTCCAAATAATTTGTCACTATTTAGCAAATATTTTTGGTAAATAAATCAAATTCCCAAATACTAGTATTTGTTGGTACTTCATTCATGATAAGCCACCAACTTACCACTTCAACTAATTATTGTTGAGGCGGATTCATAATTTAATATTTATGACTATCAAATTAACGTAAACAATAATTGGATTCACAATTATATATTTAACAATGAGTTTTTCACAAATACAAAAGTTAACTGATTAAGAACAATTACATAACAATTTTTGTAATTAATGATAGAATATCATGACAAATATAATATATCCGAAATGAAATTTTCTAGCACCAACAAAGAAAACTCTTGACCATATGACACAATAATAAAGTGTAGCATATCCAGAATGCTTTAAATGAATCAAAGAGCATTTCATATATATGCATCGCGTGCCCTCAAGGCATTTTAGGCACTTGAGGAATTTCAGGCTTTGACTAAGTTGATAGTTTATCCTTAGGATGACAGGCATCTCGAGTTTTGATAATGTTGGAACTCGGGGCTTTGGTAGAGAATTGGTAGCGAATTTGGAATTTCAGGGAATTTAAGATTTGGTAAAGTTGGGATTTCTGGGAGTTGAAGCAATTAAGGCTTAGGAAGCTCAAGAAAAGTTATTTCAAGAAGATGGCACGCTTCTGCTTGAATTACATAGCAACTTGTTATTGACAAAGTGACATGTAATAACAAGAAAAAAGATTGATTCTGGTTGTATGACATCGTTGAAGATTGATTGTCCTTTTATGTTTCACTTTTGACAAGTTTATATAGATATGTGTATGTTGAAAATAGGAATGGAGAACTAAGTTTTGATTGTGATAATTGGTAGGAAAAATTGTTTGTTAGGTCATCTTCTAACCAGTAACATTCAAAATTTTAATTTAGGCATAATACATAAACATGACTCTTAACTTAGCATCAGTTGGTGTTAGTCAACCTGTATTATAAGGTTAGCCTAAAACGATAGAAACAGAATAAGATGAAACATAAAGTAAATAGAATACAAGAAGTAATCCGAGTCCACAGAAACTACTGTGTGTCCTTAAGAAATTTAATCCCCTCACTGCACCTGAGGTTATGGATTAATTTCTCCCAAGATAAAATGGATTAATCATGTTAAAGAAATAGCGGTACCTCAAATTTCTTTAACTTCAGCGAACTTCAGAACAACAACAAGTCACACAGACTCAGTCGATCGACACTTTGATTTGTTTGAGAGAAAAAATTTATGCAGAGCAGGAAAAAATTCAGTGTTTGAAAAAATGAAAATTGACTTCCTTTTATAGCCATTTTCAACAAAAAACGTGTCTGTTTAGACCCGATTTATCCAGAAAGTTGTGTCTTTTGAAAAAAAAAAACAACTTTTTAGAAAAATGTGCCTGTTAGGAAAATAACGGCTTTTCGGAAAGAGTAACAAATTTTCAGAATGTTACAGTTACCCGCAAATTTATAAGAGATAATATTAACAGGATTTATTTAATTTAACAAAAACTGATTAAATAGATTTTGTCCAAAAAATTTATCAATCACATCCAAATCCGAAGCCGAGCGAGCGAAGACGACGACAACGCGAGGGGGCATCTTCTTCTTAGCTCTTTAAGAAGTAATGGAAGTGTTTCCTTATATAAGGACAACAATTTCCCCTTCTTTTGCCGATATGGGAGAAATGACTTTTCATTTTTTTCCCTCCAAAATAGTTCCCTCACTTTTCATATTCTCTCTTTTCTTTTCCATTCACACTTGCTAAATCCAACAATCCCCCACATGAATGGGGAAGGCTATTGTTAAAACATATGCATGAAAAAACTTGTGTGTCTTGTAGGTAAAGGTTAATCGTATCTGGATAAGTACGTTTTCCATTAAACTTTCTGTAGTGAATATATATCGGACAACTCGGTCAATCGATAGATTTGATATCTTTGAACCGTTGAGCTTTGGTGTTTTCCTAGACAACATATGTCACACAATCAACCCTTGAACTGTTCTTAGTTCTCATTGTTTTGTTCGTTGGAGCCATGAACACATCTTGGATAGTAAGTGCTTAAAGAACTGGCCTTACCGGATTCTCCTTGAAAAAGCGACTTACACTTCACACTTACATATGTGATTTCTAAATGTGTTATCCCATAGATACACCATTTGATATTCCCTGTGTCAAACTTAGAAACCATTAAAAAGTCCTTATGTCTTTATCCTGGTTACTAAACATTGTCTCATCATTAGAATAGATCATAAAATAATAATTTTTTGACAATGTTGAACCGTCATCAATGACTTTGTTTTATCTCCTTGAACCTAGATCTTGGGATCTCCAGTCTTCTAGGTGGAGTTACCGTCACGATGACTTGTTCTCGTCCATAGTCTCATTCCCGTCGATTATTTCTCAACTCCCTCTCTGGTTAGGCCTTTTGTAAGTGGACCCGACACATTATCTTTTGACTTCACATAGTCAATTGTGATAATTCCACTAGAGAGTAGTTGTCTCACAGAGTTATGTCTTCGTCTTATGTGACAAGACTTGCCGTTATACATAATGCTTCCAGCCCTTCCTATTGCAGCTTGACTATCACAGTGTATGCATATAGGGGCCATTGGTTTGGGCCAAAATGGAATATCTTCTAAGAAATTTCGGATCCATTCAGCTTCTTCACATGCCTTGTCTAAAGCAATGAATTCAGACTCCATTGTAGAGCGAGTTATACATGTTTGTTTGGATGATTTCCAAGATATTGCTCCTCCACCAATAGTAAAAATGTATCCATTTGTGGATTTTGTTTCAGTTGACCCAGTAATCCAATTTGCATCACTATATCCTTCAAGAACGGATGGATATTTATTGTAATGTAAAGCATAGTTTTGAGTGTCATCTAAGTATTCCAAAACTCTCTCCATTGCCAACCAATGACTTTGATTAGGATTACTTGTGTATCGACTCAATTTTCTGATAAAGCAAGCTATGTCTGGCCGTCTATAATTCATGACATACATTAAGCTTCCCAATACGCTAGCATAGTCCAATTGAGACTGACTTTCACCTTTATTCTTTGCAAGATGAAGGTTTACATCAATTGGAGTCTTTGCCCTTTTAAAATTCAAAAATATGAATTTTTCAAGTATCTTTTGAATATAATGAGTTTGAGAAAATGCTAGACCGTTAGGAGTTTTAAGAATTTCAATTCCTAATATCACATTAGTAACTCCTAAATCTTTCATATCAAACTTACTAGCGAGCATACACTTTGTAGATTTTATATTAGCAATGTCTTTGCTTATTATAAGCATGTCATCTACATATAGGCATACAATGACTTCCTGATTTGGAGTATCTTTAATGTAAACACATTTATCACATTCATTGATCTTAAATCCATTTGACAACATGGTTTGATCAAACTTTGCATGTCATTGTTTTGGTGCTTGTTTTAGTCCATAAAGTGACTTAATAAGTTTTCGCACTTTCTTTTTCTTTACCAGGAACTACAAAACCCTCAGGTTGTTTTATGTAAATTTCCTCTTCAAGCTCTCTATTTAAGAAGGCTGTTTTGAGATTCATTTGATGAATTTCAAGACCGTATACTGCAGCTAGTGCAATTAACATCCGAATTGATGTAATCCTAATCACTGGCGAGTATGTGTCAAAATAATCAAGACCTTCTTTTTGTCTAAAACTGTGACAACAAGTCTTGTTTTATATTTGTCAATAGTTCCATCATCTTTCATCTTCCTTTTAAAGATCCATTTTGAACCCAAGGGTTTGTTCTCTGGAGAAAGATCAACCAACTCCCAAGTATGATTGCTTAAGATTGATTCAATTTCAATATTAACAGCCTCCTATCAAGAGGTTGAGTCGCTAGACAACATTGCTTCCTTGAATGTTTGAGGCTTGCTTTCAAGAAGAAATGTTACAAAATCAGATCCAAATGAAGTAGATGTCCTTTGACGTTTACTGCGTCTTGGACTTTCTTCATTGGGTTCATTCTCTTTTTGTTCTTCTCTGGGTTGTTTAGACCCCCCCCCCACTAGATGACTCAAGTCTATTTTTATACGGATAGATATGTTCAAAAAATTCAGCTTTATCTGATTCCATTACAATATTATCATGAATATCCGAATGTTTGGACTTATGAACCAAAAATCGACATGCCTTACTGTTTGTGGCATATCTAATGAAACACAATTCACAGTCTTAGGCCCTATTTTTACCCTCTTAGGTATGTGAACTTGGACTTTGGCTAGACACCCCCACACTTTGAAATATTTCAAGTTGGGTTTTCTACCTTTCCATTTCATATATGAAATTACATTTGTCTTTGAGTGAGACACTCTGTTAAGTATTTGATTTGCTGTAAGGATAGCTTCCCCCCACAAGTTCTTTGGTAAACCTGAACTTATAAGTAATGCATTCATCATTTCTTTTAAAATTCAATTTTTCCTTTTTGCAATTCCATTAGACTGAGGAGTGTAGAGAGCAGTAGTTTGATGGATTATTCCATTTTCTAAACATATTTCTGCAAATGGAGATTCATTTTCTTCACCTCTATCACTTCTGATTATTTTGATCTTTTTATCTAACTGATTTTCAACTTCAATTTTATATTGCCTAAATGCATCTATTTGCTTCATCCTTACCATTTAGCAAATAGACATAACAATATCTAGTGCAATCGTCAATAAAAGTTATGAAATACTTTTTCGCATTATGTGATGGTGTTGACTTCATGTCATAAATATCAGTGTGAATCAATTTTAAAGGATTTGAATTCCTTTCAACAGATTTATAAGGATGCTTAGCATACTTAGATTCAACGTAAATTTGACATTTTGATTTATTGCACTCAAATTTTGGCAAAATATTTAAGTTAATCAGTTTCGCAAGGTTTTGTTATTAACGTGTCCCAAACGTTCATGCCATAAACATTTAGACTCAAGCAACTAAGAAGAAGCAAAGTCTTTATTCATATCAATTGCAATTACATTGAGTTTGAAAAGACCATCACTAAGGTAGCCTTTTCCTACATACATATCTTTCTTGCTTACTACTACTTTATCAGAAACAAATACACATTTGAATCCATTCTTGGTCAGAACTGAAATTGAAACTAAATTCTTTCTCAATTCTGGAACATATGAGACCCTATTCAAAATCACCACCTTTCATGATGCCATCTTTAAAAGGACTTTGTCAGTTCCTTCCACCTTTGCAACAGCGGAGTTTGCCATAAACAACTTCTCATCTGTAGGTGCTGGAGTATATGATGAAAATAATTCTTTGTTAGCACAAACATGGCATGAGGCACCAGAATCTATCCACCATTCTCTTGGATTTCCAACCATGTTACATTCTAAAAGCATTGCATAGAGATAGTCCATTTCTCCTTTGGATTTAGCCAAGTTTGATTGATCCTTCTTTTTCTTGTCCTTCTTAGGACCCCGACATTCAGTATCCCTATGACCATGTTTACCACAGTTGAAGCAGTTTCCATTGAATTTCTTCTTAGGAGGATTACTTTTTGGACCAATGCTTTTTTCTTTTCTTTAATTTTGTGGGATCTTCTTCAACAAAATTTACTCCAGATATTGCTGAATTACCACGTGACCTCTTTTCTGCAGCCTTATTATCCTCTTTGATTCTCAACCTTAATATGAGATCTTCAACAATCATCTCCTTGTGTTTATGTTTCAAGTAGTTTTTAAAGTCCTTCCACAATGGAGATAACTTTTCAATAAATGCAGCCACTTGAAAGACATCATTCACAATCAATCCTACATTAAAGATATATGTGAGTATTAAGAAAAAACTTAATATTTCTAACATATGCATTAAATAAATTTATAACTTCAGCAAGGAGATCATGGATTATGACCTGTAGTTCTTGAACTTGGGTGACGACGGTCTTGATGTCTATCATCTTATAGTACAGAAATTTTGCCACAATGAATTTCTTCATTCCGGCATCTTCTGTTTTGTACTTCTTTTCTAAAGCATCCAAAGTTATTTTGAGGTTTTGACATTGATGTGCACATTGTACAGATCATCTTGCAAGCCACTCAGAATATAATTTTTACACAAAAAATATGAGTGTGTCCACGCTTCTGTTACAAAGAATCGTTCATCAGGCGGAGTTTCATCTGACAAAAACTTGAACATTCTCATTAATAAACTTCTGCAGACTCAACGTAGTGAGATAAAAGAACATCTTCTGCTGCCATCTCTTAAAGTCGACTCCAGAAAACTTTGCAAGTTTCTAAGACGGCGCTAAGGCAGCATTTGAACGATTATGTGCAACCGATATTTTTGCAACACTTACTGTTGCAGCACTTACTGTTCCAGCATTTGCTTGACTTGAATTAGTCATTTTTCTTTTTTCTGTCACAAATGACAGATAATTTAAGTATTTGAAATACTAACAAAAAAGAACAAATCTTTACACAGACTGTTTCTGATTTAACGATAATTTTTTTATATTTTTTTAATTGTTAATCGAATGAATTTTAAAAATTCAAGCAGAGTAGAAAACCATAAAGGTTTTAATCTCCAGAAACCTCAAATAGAGAAACTTATTAAATTTCTTAAGATTGTTATTCAACATGTATTGAAAGGTTAGCCTAAAAAAGACAGAAACAGAATAAGATGAAACAGAAAGTAAATAGAATACAAGAAGTAATCCGAGTCCACAGAAACTACTGTGTGTCCTTACAAAATTTAATCCCCTCACTGTACCAGAGGTTATGGATTAATTTCTCCCAAGATAAAATGGATTAATCCTGTTGAAGAAATAGCGGTACCTCAAATTTCTTTAACTTCAGCGAACTTCAGAACAACAACAAGTCACACAGACTCAGTCGATCGACACTTTGATTTGTTTGAGAGAAAACTGCAGAGCAAGAAAAAATATTTTGTTTGAAAAAACGAAAATTGACTTCCTTTTATAGCCATTTTCAGCAAGAAACGTGTCTGTTCAGAGAAATCTATTCAGAGCCATTTTATCCAGAAAGTTGTGTCTTTTGGAAAAAATAACAACTTTTCAGAAAAATGTGTCTGGTAGGAAAATTTCGTCTTTTCGAAAAGTAACGACTTTTCGAAAAGAGTAACAACTTTTCGGAATGTTACAGTTACCCACAAATTTATAAGATAATTTATTTAATTTAACAAAAACTGATTAAATAAATTTTGTCCAAAAAATTTATCAATCAAATCATTTGCAAATTCCAAAGCCGAAGCCGAGCGACGACGGTGGCGGCGCGAGGAGGCATCTTCTTATTAGCTCTTTAAGAAGTAATGGAAGTGTTTCCCTATATAAGGACAACAATTTCCCTTTCTTTTGTCGGTATGAGAGAAATGACTTTTCATTTGCACTTTGCAAATGACTTTTCATTTTCCCTCCAAAATAGTTCCCTCACTTTTCACATTCTCTCTTTTCTTTTCCCATTCATACTTGCTAAACTCAACAACTTTTACGTCAGCTAATTTTGTAGTTCACTATCACTACCAAAAATAGAAAACTATTGATGGACAAATATATTATTTAGCTAAATAGTAAAATTCATCGCTAATTATATATAATATGAGTTATTAAAAAAATGTTAGTTACTTGCAATTTAGCGATCATGAGTCATCTAGAATTTTGTAGTACATTCATTTGCATTGAAATCTCTTATCGACTCTAGAGTGTGATATTTCAATATGCAACATAATATCTAATTTAAAATATTTTTTGTAAGAATCTACAGTTGCCGCGTCATTAAATTAATACCAAATATAATATTTTGGGTAATCATGACCATGGAAGCTAACTTGGCTAAGTTAAGTGACTTTTAAAAGACAAACAAAGTTGAACGAGAATATATATGTAGGGATGTTCATTAAACATACAATTACCTAAAAAAACATAATGTTGATTAATTAGGTAATTATACATGTTAGATTAATTAGGAGGTTATTGTTGAGAAGATGAACTAACGTAGTATTTTTTTCATACCAAACCACAACCAAAAACTAATTCTCCAAATTTTTTTTTCACTATATAAACTTGTTTGAAGTGAAGTATAATTAATGCATAATCAACAAAAACATAAATTATAAGTCTTGAAGAATTTATCACCTGGCTTTATACAATGGCTTATAAGTATATCCCATCTTTTTTCTTGTTATTATTCGTCACATTATTTTTAACAAGTAGTTATGTGATTCAAGTTGAAGCGCGCAATCTTCTTGAAGTAACTATCCCTGAGCTTCCTAAGCCAGAATTGTCACATTTACCTGAAATCCCAACTTTGCCTAAACTTGAACTCCCTAAAATTTCAAAACCTGAGTTGCCTACATTATCAAAGCCCGAATTTCCAGAAATTCCAAAGTCGGAGTTTCCACCATTTCCAAAGGTTGAACTTCCAGCTTTACCAAAACTCGAGATTCCTGTCATTCCTAAGCCTTAATTGCCAACTTTGTCAAAGCCGGAAATGCCTCAAGTGCCTTAAAAGCCTTGAGCACGAGGCTTGTTAAAAATGTATTGTGTATTGTGTGATCATATATGTATTTAAAGCTTTCCTTTTGGAAAGATTATTTATGTGATATTTATGTATAAAAATTGTTAATGAAATTGTTCTGTTTTCAGTTCAGTAATGTACTTGTCTTACTAGTGACATTATACACATCTTTATTTGTACTCTAAGACTCGATTTCAGTTTGTTTATCTGGTTTTGATTTGATATGGTATATAAAATTCTTTGTATATGTCTCTAAAGCCTTTAACGATATTGAATTTAATGATATTTGACTAATGCCGGTAAAAAATTTAACATTCTTTATTAATATGTATATGTTTATTGCTACTATTAGTTGTTCTTGTTATAATAATTGTGATCTTAACTAATGATATGAAAAAAATAGCAAAATATATTTTAATCTTGTAATGTTAATTAAAGATGCGAAAAATCTTTACGGATATGTTTTAAGTTCATATATTTGCTTAAACAAACGTGAATTTTCAACACAAATGTTAAAACACTAATATAAGTATTGATAGTTAAATTATAATAACAACACCTAAATTCTTGTATTACTGTCACGACCCAAATTTGCAAGTCGTGATGGCACCTATGTTCCCAACCAATAGGTAAGCCAACCCAACAAGTTAACCCAACTAAACCAACAAATGAGTCAAAAGACTAACACTTAGTAAGAATCTCCAACATTGAGTTCCTTATAAGTACGAAATGCGGAAGCTAAAAATATATCACCCCAAGAATTGGTGTCTTAAGTACAAGAGCTTCTAAAATTCGATGCAAGTCTGAAACTAAATGACAAATCCAACATAAGGGATATCCTGTTTGAATACTAATAACAAAATAAATAAAATATAGAGGGAGGTGTGGGCCACGGAACAGCCAAGCATCCACGAGATGTGCTCCTACTCGGAATCGAATCTGCACCACAAGGAGAGCAACAGGCGTAGTATGAGTACGAAACCACGTGTACCCAGTATGTCTCATTGACCGACAACGAAGAAGTAGTGACGGGAGTTATATAAGAAAATAAATTATTAAATTACACAAGTATATATATTTATATATATTACACTTACAATTTAGGTTCCATCAATAAAGGAAATCAAGCATCAAGTATTTTCCAAACACCAAACAAAACACATAATCATCAAAATAAATGATGTGATGAAATGCAATGCAATATAACACCATGTAATGAATTTTCTCAGAATACCCAGTACACACTCAACCGTATATACATGATACTCCTCGGAAATACATCGAGAGTTCATGACCCATGGGGGACTCGCGAGGTCCATATACCGACACGGACGATCTCCACGTGTCTGTGCGGACGATCTCAACGCACTATCATAATATCAAACGATTTTCGCACGGACGGTCTCCACGTGCCCAAATTACAATATTAACATCTCACCATCCCCAGCACGGACGATCTCCACGTGCGCAACTTATACTCAGTCTCATGCCTATGCATGTGCACAATATTATTTCAATAGAGGGGATGATGATGCATCTCAATCAATCAATATGAACATAATACATAACCACCTCAATTATCACAACTATACGAGTGAAATAAATAAAACACAATCACACAAGGAATTCAAGTCAATAATATATCAGCTAATGCCCATATGCTTTGGCATTCTCAAATTTCAATCCACATTCTATAATAGTAATTTTCCTTTTTATAACACCGGTACTCGTACCAATTCCCGTCACACTATTGATACGAGACCACCATCTTTCCCCCTTACCCCTTTGTCTATTTTCATTTTTAATCTTTAATTAGGAAAACTTCCTTCAACAAGTCTAAAAAGTCTTAACATACCTCAAGTGCCGAATTCGTGTCACGAATCTTCAAGATAGTTCCTTCCCTTTTTTTGCAAAGTTTTGAAATGTTCCCAAACTATCAATTATACAATATTCGTAAGTAAGCAATTTTTATTGTAGACATTCAAATTATTACACCTTAATATGATCCTTAAATGATTCCCTGCAACTTTTTACCTACAAATACCTATACCACTAATATTATCAAGAAACAACAAACTACTTTTTCAAAGAAAAATATTAATAATAAGTCATTATTCCCTGTTACTATTCCAATCAACCTTTTTTCCTACCTACTAAGGATAATATTAATGAATAGACAATCCATGTACTGCATAACTATGGCCATTTAATTTTTTATATTAATAAGCCAATTTCAACTACGGAAAGATAAACAATAAATTTCTCCCACTACTCTAATCCAACACCCTTAATACTTACGGTAACTCACTTAATTTACCTGCTAGTCATTAGGAATAAATTAAATTAACAAGTTGTACAACCCCAAAATTTTCCACCAATACCTACTATTAATAATATCCTCCATCGTCAATATGAAGATTTTTATAATCCAATGAAATCAAAAACTTAATTCTCTAATGATAACATACTAATACTAGTGACTAAATTATGTAAATAAATAAATTAAGACCCATTTTCACTAGTTAACAAACCAGAAAATGCACTTTAAATGTGAGATCCTTCATTCTTTTTCTTTAATTTTATTCGGTCAAATTTCTAAATTTCTAAATAATTGGTCATGTCATCTGCCACTTTCATAATGAGCATCATTAGTGGGCATTCAATGCTCCCCTCCTTAGGTTGATAAAGTTTCACATAAATAAAAAGAATTCCTTTCCGTTCCTTTACAAAGGATCTGAATAGATCCAAAAATAATTTATTTTCTCATACACACACCAACAAATAATTTAAAATAACACATTAATTCACTTTGACAATATACTCAAATGAAGAATTGAAAAGTTTGAGAATAAGTTGTTCACCTGAAGTTGACGATTTCTTTTCCCCCTACACGTTTTTTTGCAAGAATATGTAAATGGGGTTATGCTAATCCCTCATTTATCTTAATTTAAAGTATTAATAGTGGTTAAGCCACTAACAAAATTTAATAATTAAATATTAAAAGTGGTTAAGCCACTAACAAAATTAATTAAATTAGTTATTCAATAAAATTTTCATCAACTAGATATTCTTAGTTTCGAATAGTTTAAAAATACCCCCTTAAATTTTCAAAAGAAGTCAAACTAGTCCTAGTTCTCAAAATGACCTAGCGGGTCGTTACATCACCTACCACTTAAACAAAAGTTCGTCCTCGAACGGGAAAGAAAAGAGCTAACCTGAACGCTCAAAAAGATGAGGATATTTACTCCTCATGTCTGACTCTGTCTCCCATGTAGCCTCCTCCACTGGACGATGCTTCCACTGAACCTTTACTGAAGCAATCTTCTTGGACCTTAGCTTCCGAATTTGCCTATCCAAAATGATGATCGGCTCTTCCTCAAAAGTCAAATTCTGATCAAGTAACACTGAATCCCATTGAATCAAATGATCACCACCTTGATGATACTTCTTAAGCATTGAAATATGAAATACAGGATGAACACCTGACAAACCAGGTGGCAAAGCGAACTGATACGCCACCTCACCAATACGCTCAACAATCTCGAAAGGACCAATATACCTTGGGCTCAACTTGCCCTTCTTTCCAAACCTCATCACACCCTTCATGGGTGAAACCTTCAATAAAACCCTCTCTCCAACCATAAACTCTAAATCACGAATCTTTCAATCTGCATAACTCTTTTGCCTACTCTGAGCCATGAGAAGTCTATCTTGGATCAACTTGACCTTGTCCAAGGACTCCCTCAACAAATCTGTACCCCATGGTCTAACCTGAAATGCATCAAACCAGCCAATTGGAGATCGACATCTCCTACCATATAGAGCCTCAAATGGTGCCATCTCAATGCTCGAGTGATAACTATTATTGTATGCAAACTCCGCTAACGGCAAGAAATGATCCCACTTACCACCAAAGTCAATCACACACGCCCGCAACATGTCCTCAAGAACCTGAATAGTCCGCTCAGACTGACCATCAGTCTGAGGGTGAAAGGCTGTACTAAGATCCACCCGAGTGCCCAACTCTTTCTGCATAGACCGCCAGAAATGAGAGGTAAATTGGGTGCCACGATCTGAAATAATAGATATAGGAACCCCATGCAACCGAACTACCTCCCGAATATAAATCTTGGCTAACCTTTCTGAGTTATAGGTAGTCTGAACTGGTACAAAGTGTACAGACTTAGTCAGTCGATCCACAATGACCCATATAACATCGAACTTACCCAAGGTGCGTGGCAATCGTACCACAAAGTCCATAGCAATACGCTCCGACTTCCACTCAGGTATAGGCATCCTTTGTGTCACACCTCCAGGCCTTTGGTGTTCATACTTCACTTGCTGACAATTCAAACAACGAGATACAAAATCTACTATGTCCCTCTTCATACGCCACCACCAATAGTGTTGCTTCAAGTCACGATACATCTTAGTAGCCCCTAGATGAATAGAGTACCTCGAACTATGGGCCTCCTCCATGATCAATCTAGTCAAATCACCTGTCCGAGGAACACAGATACGACCTTTAATCCTCAAAACTCCCTCGCTATCAAGAATTGCAGCCTTGGCTTCTCCTTTCAACACCTTGTCCCTAATATTACATAAATCACCATCATCAAACTGTTGAGCCCGAATCTGCTCCAACAAGGATGACCTAGCCTCCATATAAGCCAACACCTTACCAGATTCTGAAATATCAAGTCTCACAAAGCTATTGGCCAAGGATTGGACATCCCTAGATAAAGGACGCTCGTCGACCTGTAACATGGCTAGACTACCCATACTTACCGCCTTTCGACTCAAGGCATCTGCTACAACATTTGCCTTGCCTGGATGATAAAGAATAGTCATGTCGTAGTCCTTGAGCAACTCCAACCATCTCCGTTGTCTCAAATTCATATCTCTCTGATTGAATATATATTGGAGACTACGATGATCCGTGAACACCTCACAATGCACACCATAAAGATAATGCCTCCAAATCTTTAATGCAAACACAACAGCCGCCAACTCTAAATCATGAATAGGGTAGTTCTTCTCATGAACCTTTAATTTCCTTGAAGCATAAGCTATCACCCTTCCCTTCTGCATCAACACACAACCAAGACCAATCCGAGAAGCATCACAATATACAACAAAACCCTCTCCCTCCACGGGTAGGGTCAAAATCGGAGCAGTAGTTAATAAAGTCTTGAGCTTTTGGAAACTAACCTCACATTTGTCAGACCACTGAAAAGTCACCTCCTTCTGTGTCAATCTAGTTAATGGAGATGCAATGGATGAGAAACCCTCAACAAACCGTCGATAATAACCTGCAAGGCCCAAGAAACTCCGAATCTCAGTAACTGAAGCAGGTCTGACCCAATCTCTAACCGCCTCAATCTTCTTAAGATCCACCATGATACCCTCCCTGGACACTACATGTCCCAAGAATGCTACCGAACTAAGCCAAAACTCACACTTTGAAAACTTTGCATAAAGCTTCTTCTCCTTTAGAATCCTAAGAACAATCCTCAAATTACATGTCTCAACGCACTATCATAATATCAAACGATTTTCGCACAGACGGTCTCCACGAGCCCAAATTACAATATTAACATCTCACCATCCCCAGCACGGACGATCTCCACGTGCCCAACTTATACTCAGTCTCATGTCTATGCATGTGCACAATTTTATTTCAATAGAGGGGATGATGATGCATCTCAATCAATCAATATGAACATAATACATAACCACCTCAATTATCACAACTATACGGGTGAAATAAATAAAACACAATCACACATGGAATTCAAGTCAATAATATATCAGCTAATGCCCATATGCTTTGGCATTCTCAAATTTCAATCCACATTCTATAATAGTAATTTTCCTTTTTATAACACCGGTACTCGTACCAATGCCCGTCACACTATTGATACGAGACCACCATCTTTCCCCCTTACCCCTTTGTCTATTTTCATTTTTAATCTTTAATTAGGAAAACGTCCTTCAACAAGTCTAAAAAGTCTTAACATACCTCAAGTGCCGAATTCATGTCACGAATCTTCAAGATAGTTCCTTCCCTTTTTTTGCAAAGTTTTGAAATGTTCCCAAACTACCAATTATGCAATATTCGTAAGTAAGCAATTTTTTTTGTAGACATTCAAATTATTACACCTTAATATGATCCTTAAATGATTCCCTGCAACTTTTTACCTACAAATACCTATACCACTAATATTATCAAGAAACAACAAACTACTTTTTCAAAGAAAAATATTAATAATAAGTCATTATTCCCTGTAACTATTCCAATCAACCTTTTTTCCTACCCACTAAGGATAATATTAATGAATAGACAATCCATGTACTGCATAACTATGGCCATTTAATTTTTTATATTAATAAGCCAATTTCAACTACGGAAAGTTAAAGAATAAATTTCTCCCACTACTCTAATCCAACACCCTTAATACTTACGGTAACTCACTTAATTTACCTGCTAGTCATTAGGAATAAATTAAATTAACAAGTTGTACAACCCAAAAATTTTCCAGCAATACCTACTATTAATAATATCCTCCATCGTCAATATGAAGATTTTTATAATCCAATGAAATCAAAAACTTAATTCTCTAATGATAACATACTAATACTATTGACTAAATTCTGTAAATAACTAAATTAAGACCCATTTTCACTAGTTAACAAACCAGAAAATGCACTTTAAATGTGAGATCCTTCATTCTTTTTCTTTAATTTTATTCGGTCAAATTTCTAAATTTCTAAATAATTGGTCATGTCATCTGCCACTTTCATAATGAGCATCATTAGTGGGCATTCAATGCTCCCCTTCTTAGGTTGATAAAGTTTCACATAAATAAAAAGAATTCCTTTCCGTTCCTTTACAAAGGATCTGAATAGATCCAAAAATAATTTATTTTCTCATACATACACCAACAAATAATTTAAAATAACACTTTAATTCACTTTGACAATATACTCAAATGAAGAATTGAAAAGTTTGAGAATAAGTTGTTCACCTGAAGTTGACGATTTCTTTTTCCCCTACACGTTTTTTTGCAAGAATATGTAAATGGGGTTATGCTAATCCCTCGTTTATCTTAATTTAAAGTATTAAAAGTGGTTAAGCCACTAACAAAATTTAATAATTAAATATTAAAAGTGGTTAAGCCACTAACAAAATTAATTAAATTAGTTATTCAATAAAATTTTCATCAACTAGATATTCTTAGTTTCGAATAGTTTGAAAATACCCCCTTAAATTTTCAAAAGAAGTCAAACTAATCCTAGTTCTCAAAACTGTAAAAATAGTTATATTTAGTACATTTTAGGGAGTACAAAGATAGAAAAGGTAAAATTGTAAAGCGATTCGTTAAATTAAAAGTGCTTATAATATGTAAAATCATAAATAAAAAATGAACAACTTATGGTTGATATCGGATTATAAGCACTTGAGTTATAAGTGTTTGCCAATTGTATATTTAAACTTTAAAAATATGCTTATGAACTAGTTTGAACCACTTAGAAACTTAACCTACTTAATATAAAAGTAGCATATTGGGTACTAGATATAACCAAAGACTCTCTTTCTGTAATAATTGTGTGTAGTTAAATACATGCACACACCTAATTATGTATATGAAAAAAAATGAAATTTATAGTCTAAAGTCTAGACATATTGACATTGCCTAACTATAAAAAGGCAGAACTATTCATGTAATGATGAAGCACATATTTGTTATTATAACTTAGTCATATATCATAGAAAAAATGAGTCTTGAAGGTAAGTTGGTTTCTGAGATAAATATCAAATGTGATGGAGATGTGTTCCATGAAATAATTATGTACAAAGCACATTATATGTGCAACATATGCCCTGATAAGATACAAAATGTGGATATTCATGAAGGTGATTTGGGTACTATTGGCTCTGTTAGGTTCTGGAAATTCACATATGGTACGTAAATCCGTATTATATTAATTCATATCGATTTTAATTTATCCAAATTCAATTTAACTCACTCAATCATTAATAAACGAAATTGGTAGTATGGATTTTTTTTACTATATATATTTGTTTGTGTAGATGGGAAAGAGATGGTGGCAAAGGAAGTTATTGAAGAAATAGATGAAGAAAATAAGTTGGTTAAAAAAAAGATGATTGAAGGAGATATGTTAGAGTATTATGAATCATTTTACCTCACCATTCATGTTGAGACAAAGGATGAAAACAACTTAGTTACTTGGATTTTGGAATATGAAAAGAAGTGTTGACACCCAATTTTGACCCTCCCCGGTATAAATTAGTTCTCGAGCTTCTTGAATTTCCAAACAATTTAAAAATAATTAGTTTTACGATTATTTCTCAAAATATTTTAAATTTTAGTAAGTATTCTAATTTAGCTAATTATAATTACTTTTGAATCTCTTTTTACGATTATATTACTAAATAGCGGAGCTCGTTAATTAAACTATACAAATTCATTTTATTTTATTTTTCTATTTAAGATCTAGCCTTTATTTTATTTTATTTTGTTTTGTTATTTTTGGTTTAATTAATTTGATCGTTCTTAAGAAAACCAAATTTGGGCCTTTTTCCCTTTGGTTTTATTGGCCCAGGCTTCATTTTCTCCACTCCCAATTAATTCCGGCCCAAGAACTCAATTAATTCCCATGCCCAACATTGCCAGCAGCCCACTTTAAAAACCCAGCCCGACCCCCATTCCCTTCAAGCCCAATTTCCTTTTTCCCCTTTCCCTCCAACCTTACCCATTTTAAAATTCAAATTCAAAAATTCAAAATTCAAATTTTAAACAATTTTCTCCCTCTTTGGCCATAATTTGCCTTATAAAAGAGGAGGAAGAGGAAGAGAAAAGAAGGTTTTTTTTTTTTTTTTAGAGAGAAGGGGTGGGTTTTGGGGGTTGGTTTTTTTGAGTTTGTGTTTTTTAGATGTTTTTTTTTGGTTGGGAGAGAAGAGGGAGAGAAGAGAAACTTGAGTTGATATTGAAAATTTAGCTACAACACCCCTTAAAAGATAAAAAAAGTTTTGAGGTAGAAAAATAGAATTGAAGCATACAAAATGATATAGGATATATTTAAGTTTCGAATTTTTTTTTTTTTGGAGGGGCTCTTTTCTTTGTTTTGTAGCCTTATTTTGGTGGAATCGTCCCCTCGCTCGTTTCGTCTCCAGCTCGCTGCCCCGAAGAAGGTGAAATTCTTTATTTTTTCTTCTTCTTTTTTAGATGTTTGTCATTCAACCTTGCTAATTTTTTTTGTTTTTTTTTGTGTGTGGCATCGATTCGAGTCCACTTTGGATTCCATTCTCGCATTCCTCGCTGATCCATGAAGGCTCAAAACATTCTCCTCGAGTCGTAGATTCCTCAAAACTGGCGTACAGGTTGCGAAACCAGCAGCTTCAGTGCTAAAAAATCGAATTTGCAGAAAGCTGTATACCAGCTATATACACTGTGTATACACTGATATACGGGCCAAAAGATGTACAGGAGACCACATTTGAAATCTGGGCTGGTAACAGTGAAAATACACTTCTGAAAGGGAACTTTCAACTTCCGAAAGTTGAAAACAGGCTGATATACAGCCTGTATACGCTGATATACATAGACGTTATACTATATATATGCTTAAAAAATATGATTGGTAGGGGAACGTAAGATGGACTCCTATTCTAATTAAAATTCGGAATTAGGCAAACAATGCGGACGTAGGGTGCAGCCTGTATACATTAATATACATTATCGGGCGACGATATACACTTGTTAAGTAAGTTTTAAAAATGATACAGGTACAAATACGCAGGGCAATATAGGGAAAAGTGGCGGAAACGTATATTCAAACAGGTTTAGGGCTTGAGAGGTCCAAATGGGTCAAATATATGCTGTATACAGCATGTATACATTTGTATATACCCTTTATGATTCTTTTTTCAGGATTGGGCCAGGGCCCTTCAGCAATTTTCTAACAGGCCCAAGGGGCCGAAAATGTTTTTTTTATTGCAGGATTCTTTAATATGTTGAAAGGGCCCAAGTCCATATTTGAAATTAGCCTAGGACAGGTGGCTTTTAGCCCAATGGAATGAATTTGGGTATCAAGGCCCAAGTTTAAATTTTTCTTCTCCTCTTTATTTATTATTTGCTTGAATTAATTAATGTGTGGTAGGATTTTAATAATCTTCTAAAGGGTAGCCATTTTTCATTATTTTAAACTTTACTATTTATTTACTTATTTTATTTTATTTACTTTTATCACAAATTAGTTTTCCTTAAATTAAATCCCTTTAAATATCTCCCTTTAGGAATAAATAAATAAAAAAAATGGAATAAAAATAGGTTAAAAAACAAATTCTCTCTTTACTCATTTAAATTAAAAAAAAAAAAAAGTCATTCAGTCAAATCGCCGGTCAACCGCAAGTTAGCGGACATTTCGAGTGCCTAACACCTTCTCGGAATGTATATTGAACTTCGAACCCTTTTCAATTGATTTTTAATCTGTTTTAAATCTTTTGAATTTTTTTTTTCTTGATTTTATCAAAAATCAAGTGGCGACTCCGTAACTTGGAAAGTCGATTTTTCTTAAATAATAAGATTAATTGATTTTTCGAAACTTAGTCAATTCTCGCCATTTTTAAACATAACAATAAACATAGTATTTTTTAAAATAAAACAGAAATGGCGACTCCGCTGGGGATTAATTAAGTTCTAACCACAAGATTTGACTGTTTGATTATTTGTTTTGATTGTTGAAATATTATTTGTGCTGAATGTGTTTAATTTTTCATAAACTGTTGCATTTTCATGGCATTCTTCCGCCAAATGGCAAATAGTATGCATTAGGAAAACGAAAGTTACGTGGCTTTCCACGGCTTTCTTCAGAAATACCCAAGAATTCATTTGAAAGTATCAAACAATTAGTTGGAATGCGGTCATCCGACGTTGTTTGGTAGCTTCACCCCGATGTTTGTCCGACTCGGGTAACCGTCAAATTGAAAACTATTCTAGTAAGCCTAGGATAGAGCTGAACCAAATCCCGAATTTAGGAGCATTCGAACTAAGATGACCCAATGCCCAAGGCGTGTTGGGCCCATTAGAAGACCACCTTGAGTCCAAAACGGCCCACGGCCTAAATGGACGTTCATACTTATGTGTTTAAATTTGAAGGACGTATACGTTATTTGAGAAAAAAGCATTGTCTTATAGGGTAAGGATTAGATTATAGCTTATATAAGTTAAAGAAAGAGCTTTGAAAGCTACTGGTCCATCCAAAGATGTTGGCACCCGGAGATGACAACAAATCAAGAAAGGAGAAGGATCTTTCGTGGAGGCATAGTTTAGGGTCGTACCCCTGCGTGGGACTGATTATTTTGTATACCTTTCCCCTATTATGTATCCCCATTAAGTTTTATTCATTAAATTTGTATAAATTTAAGTTTTGGGGCAATGAAATATTTTAAATAACGTATACATCCCTTAAATCGCTAGGCCCACCCTTGGCACAAAAAGGTCACATATTTGTTTAGAACACGCAATATTTGTTTATGTATTATAACTGCTTATGTGAATATATTGTTTTATCTGGAGATATTCTAGCTCACTCTTCTTCAAATACTTTTAGAACCCCTAAGCACAAATATCAAGTCAATATCAAAAGTGCGTCCAAATACTCTTCGAGTCTTTAGTTTCCTAAAAATAAAAAAATAAAAAAATTGAACTTCATTTTTCTTTAGTACTACTCTCATATCAGAAAAAGATTCATCATTTCAAATAAATGAATTTTGAGAAATTTTTTTTCAACTCTTCCAAAGAAATTAAAGTTACATCTCAATCAAAAATCAAAGTACGGTAATGAAAGATACCGTCAACTTTGTCTCGACTCAAGTCGACATTTTACTCACTAATCCCAAAGTCAAGTAGACAAATTCCTGTCTATCTAGTCATTTCTCTATATTGGTGAGCCAGTTTATCTCCGAATAAAGCAACTCTTATGTGTTTACATCTGTATGTGATATCTTGTATTATTTACCACCTCCAGACACTAACATATTGGTCTCTTGAGTTTTTTTTCATTTGTCAGGTATTTAAAACTGATCTGTGTTGGTTGATCGGCCGTATTTCACAAGGTCTAAGGCCCCTAAAGATTCCTTCCCCGCAAATTTGCAAAAGGAAAAGACAGCAATGGGGGATAACAATGAGGAGATTGACATGAATGACGTTGTCGTGGCTCAACCCGCCGCCGCTGACAAAAATGAATTGATTATGCAGTTGATGCAACAAATCGCCGAAATGAGGGTCGAAATGCAAAGAATGCAAGATTTGCCTAATCCAATTTCATCCTTCAACCCTCCAAGAGATGGAAGACCTCCACTCCACTTTCCTCCCTTAAGCACGGAACAAGTTCAGAATCTTCTCTCTAACCCCGCTCAAAATCCTTCAACCATTGACTCAACTTCCCCCAATCCCCGTCACGCCACCACATCATGTCAAGCCCCACATCATCCTCAAAATACCAACTTTCAAATCCTCCATCTCCCTCAAAACCAAAATACGAACAATGCTCAAACCTTCCCCCATCTTCAAAATCAAAATACCGATCCTCAAACTTACCCCCAAAATACCCAGGATCCCTCCATTGTTCAACCCATACCTCAAAAGACTACTTTCCAAATCCCAACTTCAAATGAACCTTATGCCGACTGTTCCGAGCTTGATCACTATAAGGAACAGGAGAGAGAGTGGAGGTCAAAAGAAGAGGTAGCCAAGATGAATATGAAAGAAGAGATCAGGAAAGCCATGAAGGAGTTGCAATATATTTCCGAAGTCGATGGATTTAGCTATAAGAATTTATGCATCCATCCAAATCTCGACCTCCCTGAAGGATTCAAAGTGCCAAAGTTTGTCACTTTTAACGGAACAGGAAATCCTCTAGCACATCTGAAAGTTTATTGTGATCAACTCGTGGGAGTTGGCAAAAATGAAGCATTATTGATGCGTCTCTTCGGTCGTAGTCTAAGTGGAGAAGCTCTGGAGTAGCTTACATCACAAGAGCTGAAACAATGGAAAAGTTGGAATGCACTCGCAAAGGATTTCATGGAAAGATTTGGACATAACATAGAAGATGCCCCAGATCGCTACTATTTGGAGAAGATCAAACAGAAGTCTACAGAAAATTATCGAGAGTACGCTCTTCGTTGGAGAAAAGAGGCTGCAAGAGTTCAACCTCCAATGTCTGAACGTGAGATCACCGAAATGTTCATTCGTACTCAAGAGCCTGAGTACTATGAAAGAATGTTGTGTATGATGGGACAAAAGTTTGTCGAGCTTGTCAAAGTAGGAGAAGCTTTGGAAGACGGTTTCAAGACTGGAAAGCTTACCAAACTTACCGCATTGCAATCTAATGGAAAATCTACTAGAATTAGTGATATGGATAAATCAAAAGGAAAAGTGGAAGAAGTAAGTATGGTCACGGCTACACGTATGAGGCCAACTTCTCAAAGAGAATATCAAAACCATAATGCCAACCAGAAAAAATTTCTTCACCCAAAATTTAGGAAGGCTCCTAAAGTATTTACACCATCAAGGGAATCTCAAACTCAACTTTATGAAAGGTTGAAAGCAATGGGTATGCTCTATCCTATAAAAGGAAGACCAGCCAATCCTTTGGGAAAATTTTACAGAGCTGACCACAGATGTGCTTATCATTCAGGAGCCGTTGGACATGACACAGAGAATTGTTCAACTCTGAAGCACAAGATACAAAACATGATCAACAACAACTTGATCAATATTGAGGAAACCACCTGAATGGATGACATATTGGATGCTCAAGAGTGAGTACAAGACATTTCTGAACTGCGTCATTTGAAGATATTCATCATCAAAGGTCGAGAAGAAGAATGCCCAACATTGGCCAAATTTTGCATATGAAGTTTTGTTACCTTTCTTTTGAAAATGTATCGCAAAATTCTACGGTTTGAACTACGTTCGACCTGAATTCTCAAGAATGAGATACGTAGGCGGCCTATGTCGGCCTCGGTCGTTTCTTTATCAAAACTTTCTATTTTGGTTAATCCTCGAACGGGGAACTACGTTTGACCTGATTCCTGCTCCAACGGGATACGTAGGCGCCACAACGGCTCGGTCATATACCCAGTAAGATTTCCATTTTTCTTCATAATGGAAACTGGGACAGAATTTTTGAGAGGATCTCAAAAATTCATCTGAAGTTGGACTTCTTTAACAAGTCAAAACAGAAGACCAAAATTCTACAGAGATTAACCTTGGGTGGATTTCAAAAATTTCGACAATCTAGCTTGCAACTGGGATAAAATTTTTGAGATGATCTCAAAAATTCCACAAATGTCATCTGTTACTTATTGAAGTAAACTGGGAAAATTTTTTTTTGAGGAGGGGCCTCAATATTCCAGAATGAGCAACATCAGAGTTAACAGAGCAAGTTATAAGAGTTATTCTATATTGTAGACCGGGACAAATTTTTGAGAAAGGTCCTCAAAAATTCCATCAAATATGTCATATAAAGAACGGGCGAGCGTGCAAGCCAACTGCAAGAAGGAGCATGAAGACAAAACCAACACAAATCAGTCTTTCAAACTAAGAATTTTTCTTTGGATGCAGGAACATTGAAGTCAAAAAATGACTATATAAAGTTGTCAAGAATGACAAAAGGCGTCACTTGCACCCATCGTGGACTCCTCAACAAAAAACCTAGAAATCTTCCATTTCATTTTATCTCTATTTCTTTATATTGCCTCAAGTGATTTATAAACAAGTTTCTTTTTATCTTGCAGGAATATTATCGAGCCATCCACCTCGTTACAGTTGGAACATCATCGAGCCGTCCACCTCGTTATAGTTGGAACATTGTCGAGCCGTCCACCTCGTTACAGTTGGACTATCATCGAGCCATCCATCTCGTTACAGTTGGAACATCATCGAGCCGTCCACCTCGTTACAGTTGGAACATTGTCGAGCCGTCCACCTCGTTACAGTTGGACTATTATCGAGCCATCCACCTCGTTACAGTTGGAACATCATCGAGCCATCCACCTCGTTACAGTTGGAACATTATCGAGCCATCCAGGCCTCGTTAAAAATCATGCATTGCGGAAATCATGCATCGCGAGTCAATAATTATGCATGACGAGAAGATTTCATGCCTCGTCAAATTTATACATCGCGAGAAGACTTTATACCTCGCAGAAATCATGCATCGCGGAAAATCATGCATTGCGGAAATCATGCATCGCGAGTCAATAATTATTCATGACGAGAAGATTTCATGCCTCGTCAAATTTATAAATCGCGAGAAGACTTTATACCTCGCAGAATTCATTTATCGCAGAAAAATCATGCATCGCGGAAATCATGCATCGCGAGTCAATAATTATTCATGACGAGAAGATTTCATGCCTCGTCAAATTTATACATCGCGAAAAGACTTTATACCTCGCAGAATTCATTTATCGCAGAAAAATCATGCATCGCGGAAATCATGCATCGCGAGTCAATAATTATGCACGACGAGAAGATTTCATGCCTCGTCAAAATTTATACATCGCGAGAAGATTTCATGCCTCGCCGAAAGTTGTGCATTGCGAGAAGACTTGATACCTCGCAAAAATCATTTATCGCAAAAAATCATGCATCGCGGAAATCATGCATCGCGAGTCAATAATTATGCACGACGAGAAGATTTCATGCCTCGTCAAAATTTATACATCGCGAGAAGATTTCATGCCTCGCCGAAAGTTGTGCATTGCGAGAAGATTTCACACCTCGCAAGAATTTAGGTATCGCGGGAAGATATTCATGCCCCGCAAGAAGATATACACGGATAAAGAAAGACCGATCGAGTCGACGTCAAACATGGAGGAGAACAATGAAGTGCCGACATGGTAAAAAAGACATTGTCTCCCATACTAATTGCATTTTTAAGCTAACGAGTTTTATCTTAGTCTTTGTCGAGAGCATCCCAAAGGATGAATTCTCCAAAAAAAAAACACAGGTGCGGACGACATCAAAAAGGATGCAGCACAGCGTGGAACTTTTTCTTAGCAGCGAACTGGGACACAGTCCAAAGAGGAATGTCAAACTCTTAGGACGCGAGCAGAGGAGCGACTTCCACCACAATCAAACCACACCCCTATCAAAAGGCATGTGGGTTTTTTCTTTAGTTTTGTAAGTTTCAGTCTCGCATCCAAAAATTTCGGTATATGTCGGAAGCAAGTTTCCAATCTGAGTGACAATGCGCCAAGAGCTTTGAAAATTATGTCAGTGTAAGCTCTTAATTATGGGTGTGAAGCGCGCCACATTCATGGCTAAGAGGTTACAAGCCTCCTTTTCATACTCGTTTAATTTGTCACTTATCCAAAACCAAAGGTTATCTAGCATAATAGATTTCCTTTTCAACCGATCGAGTTGAACTACAAGCAGCCTGATTCCTGATGTATAAGGATATGTAGGCGGGTTCAATGTTGAAAACTCGGCTGTATTCCAACATTCCCTCTCCAATTTTATTCTCGAGCATTTTGATACCTTCATAATTCGGTATCGATGTGGCTTTTGATTTCTTTCAAAAATCGTGCGTTAAATCAAACTTATCGAACTACAAGTGGCCTGAATTCTCATATAGCCTGAGATATGTAGGAAACCCGTTTCAAGGGTTCGGCCATAACTCCTAAACCCTTTGCCAAATCATTTCCTTAAAGATGAATGGGGTTGGTCAAAATTGGTTTGGTCAATTTCATTTTCCTCAAATTGCTTGCATCAATCTAAGTAAAATGAGGGACAGCTGTTGACACCCAATTTTGACCCTCCCCGGTATAAATTAGTTCTCGAGCTTCTTGAATTTCCAAACAATTTAAAAATAATTAGTTTTACGATTATTTCTCAAAATATTTTAAATTTTAGTAAGTATTCTAATTTAGCTAATTATAATTACTTTTGAATCACTTTTTACGATTATATTACTAAATAGCGGAGCTCGTTAATTAAACTATACAAATTCATTTTATTTTATTTTTCTATTTAAGATTTAGCCTTTATTTTATTTTGTTTTGTTATTTTTGGTTTAATTAATTTGGTCATCCCTAAGAAAACCAAATTTGGGCCTTTTTCCCTTTGGTTTTATTGGCCCAAGCTTCATTTTCTCCACTCCCAATTAATTCCGGCCCAAGAACTCAATTAATTCCCATGCCCAACATTGCCAGCAGCCCACTTTAAAAACCCAGCCCGACCCCCAATCCCTTCAAGCCCAATTTCCTTTTTCCCCTTTCCCTCCAACCTTACCCATTTTAAAATTCAAATTCAAAAATTCAAAATTCAAATTTTAAACAATTTCCCCCCTCTTTGGCCATAATTTGTCTTATAAAAGAGGAGGAAGAGGAAGAGAAAAGGAGGTTTTTTTTTTTTTTTTTAGAGAGAAGGGGTGGGTTTTGGGGGTTGGTTTTTTTTGAGTTTGTGTTTTTTAGATGTTTTTTTTTTGGGAGGGAGAGAAGAGAAACTTGAGTTGATATTGAAAATTTAGCTACAACACCCCTTAAAAGATAAAAAAAGTTTTGAGGTAGAAAAATAGAATTGAAGCATACAAAATGATATAGGATATATTTAAGTTTCGATTTTTTTTTTGGAGGGGCTCTTTTCTTTGTTTTGTAGCCTTATTTTGGTGGAATCGTCCCCTCGCTCGTTTCGTCTCCAGCTCGCTGCCACGATGAAGGTGAAATTCTTTATTTTTTCTTCTTCTTTTTTAGATGTTTGTCATTCAACCTTGCTAATTTTTTTTGTTTTTTTTTTTGTGTGGCATCGATTCGAGTCCACTTTCGATTCAATTCTCGCATTCCTCGCTGAGCCATGAAGGCTCAAAACATTCTCCTCGAGTCGTAGATTCCTCAAAACTGGCGTACAGGTTGCGAAACCAGCAGCTTCAGTGCTAAAAAATCGAATTTGCAGAAAGCTGTATACCAGCTATATACACTGTGTATACACTGATATACGAGCCAAAAGATGTACAGGAGACCACATTTGAAATCTGGGCTGGTAACAGTGAAAATACACTTCTGAAAGGGAACTTTCAACTTCCGAAAGTTGAAAAACAGGCTAATATACAGCCTGTATACGCTGATATACATAGACGTTATACTATATATATGCTTAAAAAATATGATTGGTAGGGGAACGTAAGATGGACGCCTATTCTAATTAAAATTCGGAATTAGGCAAACAATGCGGACGTAGAGTGCAGCCTGTATACATTAATATACATTATCGGGTGACGATATACACTTGTTAAGTAAGTTTTAAAAATGATACAGGTACAAATACGCAGGGCAATACAGGGAAAAGTGGCGGAAACGTATATTCAAATAGGTTTAGGGCTTGAGAGGTCCAAATGGGTCCAATATATGTTGTATACAGCATGTATACGTTTGTATATACCCTTTATGATTCTTTTTTCAGGATTGGGCCAGGGCCCTTCAGCAATTTTCTAACAGGCCCAAGGGGCCGAAAATGTTTTTTTTATTGCAGGATTCTTTAATATGTTGAAAGGGCCCAAGTCCATATTTGAAATTAGCCTAGGACAGGTGGGCTTTTAGCCCAATGGAATGAATTTGGGCATCAAGGCCCAAGTTTAAATTTTTCTTCTCCTCTTTATTTATTATTTGCTTGAATTAATTAATGTGTGGTAGGATTTTAATAATCTTCTAAAGGGTAGCCATTTTTCATTATTTTAAACTTGACTATTTATTTACTTATTTTATTTTATTTACTTTTATCACAAATTAGTTTTCCTTAAATTAAATCCCTTTAAATATCTCCCTTTAGGAATAAATAAATAAAAAAAATGGAATAAAAATAGGTTAAAAACAAATTCTCTCTTTACTCATTTAAATTAAAAAAAAAAAGTCATTCAGTCAAATCGCCGGTCAACCGCAAGTTAGCGGACATTTCGAGTGCCTAACACCTTCTCGGAATGTATATTGAACTTCGAACCCTTTTCAATTGATTTTTAATCTGTTTTAAATCTTTTGAAATTTTTTTATTTTTTTTCTTGATTTTATCAAAAATCAAGTGGCGACTCCGTAACTTGGAAAGTCGATTTTTCTTAAATAATAAGATTAATTGATTTTTTCTAAACTTAGTCAATTCTCGCCATTTTTAAACATAACAATAAACATAGTATTTTTTAAAATAAAACAAGAAGAATGTACATGTGCCTGATCCACACACTTTCATGGAATTGTGTATCAATATCACTAAAGATATTGAGAGTTACCACATCAAGTGATACATAAATAGATATATGTACGTACTTGAAATAATATTATGTGATGTGGTTAATGAGTTTGCTTTGAAATATCTAATATATATAGAGAGAGAAAATAGAGGGAATGGATATTGATAAATAAATATATATAAAAGTCTTATAAATAATTTGTGTTATAGTGAATGTCTAATTATGTGAAGTCCTTGTAGGATATGGTTAGGAATCCAACTTGGGGATCAAGTAATGTTTTCCCTATAAATAAAAGGTTTTCCTTTATAGTAAATAAGATCATTGAAAGATCAATGAATCCTGAATATACTTCAAGATGAATAAGAAATCTTTCTCTTTTCCATACTTTATTCGTCTTCTAACTTCATATAGTTTCATAACACGTTAGAATCACGATTGTTCTATTCTTAAAGAATGATGAAGAAGACGGGAAAAATGCAAAAGAGATCTTGCATAAGTTATGCAATAAGGTCCTTGTATCTTCAAGTTATGATTTATCTTTATGTTATAATTATTTATGTAACAGATCTGGAGGCACCATCTAAAATAAGTATTTAAAGAGACTTGTCGACTTTCTATACCTTTAATTTTAATCAACTGGGAAAAGAATTCTTTAATTTATTTTAATAATTAAAAATAAGCACAATTTAGTGAAAAATATATTTTCGACCTTTATATGAGGTATGTCATCTATTAAACTATATTTATTAACTACTAATGTTGATTATAATAAATCAACAATCTCAACTTTGTGTGTAATTATAGTGTACGGTAATATTAATGATCATCAAAAGTGATAAAATTACAATTATTTTGAAGGCTTGATGTTGAGCCTCATTATGGGTAAGACGATAGATTTAAGTTTTATCGAACCAAAAGAATAAGATGATGGATTTATGTCCAATCGCATCAAGAGGGTAAGACATCAGAAGTCTTGATGCTTTGTGATGAAAGATGTTGGATTCAAATTCCTTATTGATTTATGGCATAAGACGTTGGGTTTGAGTCTCAATGCACCATATTGATGATAAAATTGAAATTTACTCATATAATAATAAATCAGAAATTTACTAAAGCAAAAGACACATGGCATAGTAAACTTGAAGTTTACGAGTACTACTAATTTTATTAGTTGGCAGGAATAATTTAGTCATCTCAAAGATGTGCATACTGAGTAATGGACATACATTAAAAAACTAAAAGATTCTTCAATAATTCTTTATGTTGTTCTCGTGATAAAGTTGATTGGATCAACTAAAGTTGGGACTAAATCCTTAAATTCTGAAAAGTATAGAAGGTGAATATGGGCCCGTTTACCTATCGTGTGATATGATAAAAAGATGCATCCATAAGATAATCCCATGTGTGTTTCTTGTCAACTTGCAGTTTCACATTCGCAAATTTTGCAAGATAATTGAGCTAAAAGCACAACTTTCAGAATATGAAATCAAGATAATTCACCTTGATAATATTGATAAATATATAAGATGGTGTGACGTTAAATGTCACACATAGTGAATCATTACTTATGAAAATAAAGTTTCATGTGTTGATCTGAAATATGATATTACATACAAATGTAATTATATGAATCAAACCAATAAGTTATGATTAATTTTTCTGTTAATTGGTTTATGGTCAGGGATCAAATAGTTTTCATCAGAAAATTTTGATTTGCAATATATGATTAATGGATATACTATGATGCCCAAAGATAGATTCTTCAAAAGATTGAGATATATGTTAGTTTGTCTAATATAAGGGGGAGATTAGAAGCAACACAAAAGTTGTAAATACTCCTATTGAATGTCCAATAGAGTCTATGACATGCATGAAGCATAATAGACTAATCAATTCTAACTAAAATAATCCTTGAAATAGGGGGAGGATCAAAGAATCAACATGATCATAATAAGGATACAATGTGCTCTTGGAGATCTTACAACATTACACTTTATAAAACCTCATGAGAGAAATAGCTATCTAAAAATAATGAAGTGATGAGATCTCAATAAATTATGTCATATTGTGAATCAATGCAAAATGATATATCGTTGAAGGTATCTTTGATACAATATCACGCAATATTGTAAAAGATTATTATGATACAAATTCTATGACTATTAAAGCATGCTGGTGTAGAAATAATAATCAAGTGAAAAGTGGAATGGTGCATCTTGGTAAGCGCAAAACTTATTTAACTTGCAATCTAGGCACTGGAAGATGTCATACATCTAACATTGAACGTTGTCACTTAACAAAATTGAGATGAAAATATCCGACGAGTTCAAAATCTAAAGCATATAAAAGTTTTTGGAAAATTTATTTATCGTCCTCAAAAGGATTAAATTGATTCAAAATGCCTAGAGCATATACAAGTATTATAATGCAAGTTGACGACTAGAATTTAAACTCTTGAAGAGTTGTCAAAAGGCATTATATTTTTTGCTTAAAGAAGTAGAAGTAAGGAACTTGCAGAAATCTTTGATTCTGAAGGAAAAATTCATAAAAGCATATAGAAGAAAACATATTTCTTCAATATTTTTCCTACACTCATGAGCTCCCAAGAATGGTGATATCAACATGCAACATGTTTGTTCAAGTAATACTACAATTGATTTATCCACCAATTCTCTATCAACTACAACTTTCAAAAAGATGATGCTCAAACTTGAAAAACGAAGATTCTAGTCTCAGAATTGATGTTGTCATTAGGGGGAGTTAATACGCGATGTACTCTTTTTCCCTTACAAGGTTTTGTCCCACTGGGTTTTCCTTGTAAGGTTTTTAATGAGACATTCATAATGCATATTATTAGATATGTGTACTGTTTTTCCTTCACTAGATTTTTTTTCCACTGGTTTTATCTAGTATGTTTTTAACGATGCACATAATCTACCGACATTCAAGTGGAGTGTTATAAACAATTTGTGTTATAGTGAATGTCTAATTATGTGGAGTCCTTGTAGGATATGGTTAGGAATCCTACTTGGGGACCAAGTAAGGTTTTCCCTATAAATAAGGGGTTTCCCTTCATTGTAAATAAGATCATTGAAAGATCAATGAATTCTGAATATACTTCAAAATGAATAAGAAATCTTTCTCTTTTCCCTACTTTATTCGTCTTCTAACTTCATATAGTTCCGTGACAAAAAGCTTCTTCTAATACATATATGGTTGATTTTGAATTATAAGCACTTTTAGTATTTGTCAACTATATGATAAGCTTAAAAAATATGCTTATGAGCTAGTTTGAACCACTTAGAAACTTTACCTAATACCTTTTCTTAATATAAAAGTAGCTTATTGGGTAATAATTGTAAGTACAATGCACACACCTAATTATGTATAGGCAAAGAAAATATGAAATTTATAGTCCAGAGTCTAGACATATCGACATTTTTACTTAACTATTAAGGGTAGAGATACGCACTTATAATTAGTTAAGAGGAAATTGTGTGAAATATATTCGAATTTTGATCAAAATTGTTGTAACATACAAAACTTTGGAAATGACCTTTTGTCCCCCTGCACTATTTAATAATGTATTTAAAAGGTATATATGTGTCCACGTAGATATCATAAATATTACATAATTATATGTAGTAATATGTCCACGTGCGTACATATATACCTTTAAAATACATTATTAAATAGTGTATGGGTAAAAAGTCCTTTATAAAATTTGATATCGTAACAATAATTTCGTCCAAAATTGAAATATTTTTCAGACCTTTTTCCGATTAATTAATGAATGAGCTTATATAGTCAATGCATTAGATAATAGTTCACACAATAGGCAATCCATCTTCTATGGCTATTGCTTCAGCACAAAAATTAGTAGAGATAGGGATATGTAGTATTAGCACTGGCGTGGACAAGGTCCCCTCTCCAATTCCATTACAAAACATGTCTATAATTGATATCTAATATAAAATTTTGTCCAAGAGATAGTATAGTGTTTGGTTGGCTATATGAGAAAAAAATAATTCATGCATTATTAATATTATTTAATAAAATTTGCAACATATATAAGCTAATATAATCTCAACATATATAAGCAAATATAATCATTGCATAGCTATTCTTATGAGATAATCGGCCCCTAATAATATTGTGATTTAATTTGGATAAATTGGTCTATTTTAATTGAAAGAAAATACTTATTAGAGGTGAATTTTGAACTCGGGTCACTCATGTCAAACATAACACTATTTACCACCAAGCTACTGATCATTTATACTAAACTTGCTCATGTTTATTTACTACAAGCATAACACTATTTACCACCAAACTTGTAAACTTACTCATGTTTACTTACAAACTTTAAGAATGACAAAAATAATTTTCAACAGTTATAGCCATCTCCACCACAGGTTACTTTGTTATATCATGGTGTTGAAATACTGTGTGTATCAATATAAATTAAAACTATACGTGTATATATTGTATAATTTTTCGACAAAGGGTGTCCAATTCAAGTTGCTCAGCCCCTGATTATAGACCAAAATATGAACATAATTCTGTTGATTTATTGATCTTTACTAAGGATCCAATATAAAATAAACGGTTTTCTTTTCATTTAATTGCATAGATTTATCTTTAAAAGAATAAGTCTTTAATTTTTATCTTTTATGAGTTGATTATGTATTTTTGCCCCTATCTCCAATGTGGTCTCCACTTGTTACCCCAAAACGACGAAGCCAGGAGCCGAAAGAGGGACTTGAACCCTCAACCTCTTAAAAAATGAACTTACCCCTAGCATGACTTAAGTTCTTTAACAACGCGAGACATAATTTATGAGATATTATGATCATCATAAAATAAAGATGACCAAACTTATGACTTTGACTTAAAAACACTTTTGGTATTTACTAAATGTATGACAATCTTAAAAAAATGCTCATGAACAAAATAATTATGTGTATATACATAGACACGCCTAATTATGTATAGGTAGAAAAAGTAAAAAAATGTATTATAATCTAGAGGTTAGAAATATTGGCATTGCCTAACTATAAAAGGGAATAGTATCTCATGTAATGATTGAACCACACACTTTTTATTATAACTTTGTGATATATCATACCATAGAAGAAAAATGAGCCTCCATGGAAAGTTAGTTTCTGAGATAGAAATTAAGTGTGACGGAGATATTTTTTATGAAGTATATAGGCACAGGCCACACCATATCTCCACCATGTCCCCTAATAACATACAAAATGTGGATGTTCATGAAGGTGAATGGGGCACAGTTGACTCTGTTATCTTTTGGAACTTCATCCATGGTAAACCTTTATTTAATTTGATTTCAGTATTTATCACAAAATATTTGGTTCATAATTACAAATAAAAAAATAGAGAAGAAAAATAACACAAAGATTTAACAAGATTCATCTAGGTCTAATCATTCAAGCAAAAACAGAGAGTCTTCCACTATAAAAGATGAGCGTACAAATAAGTAGTCACAATCCTACAAGGAAAATGTTCTTTCCATTATTCCTATAAGGAAAAAATATATTCCTTTTCCCAAATCTATTAGCACAACAAATCTCTTAAATTAATAAAGATTATGAGTTTCATAAAATATATTCCTTTTCTCAAATCTATTAGGACAACAAATCTCTTAAATTTTTAGAGATTATGAGTTTCATAAAATATATAAGAGAATAAAATTCAAGGCGTAATTAACAAATACTCCCTCTATCTAACAATAGTTGTGAAGTATACTAAAAATAGATGCTTAACAAAACTTGTACAATTTAGAAAATTGAGAGATTATTTACCTTTGGTATTAAATATTATTTATCATCTAGCACATTTTTTAAAACAAAAATGTATTAAAGTCAGAGAATAATATAGTAATATTATCGCTATTATTTATTATTTATTGACTCAATCCATTTTTAATCCGTTCAAATTCAAACTAACTCACTCGATCATTTAAAAGTGAAATTAATAGTATGAAATATTGACTATATTTAATTTCTTTTACAGATGGGAAAGAAGTGGTGGCAAAGGAGAAAGTGGAAGAAATAGATGAAGTAAAGAAAATAATTTAGTTACTTTGATCATAGAATATGAAAAGAAAAATGCTAATGTGCCAGATCCACACACATTCATGGAATTACTCCTCAATGTAACCAAAGATATTGAGAATTACCACATCAAGTGATACATAAATATTATATACAAGGACTCTTTGAAAATGTCGACAAGTATATGTCAAATTCTTTAAAATAATGTATTTTAAAGAAATCGATATGAATACGATAACATTTTTGAATAGTTGAAACAATGTATACCAAATGCATGGATTTAAGTTGTTGTCTCAAAGTCTTGTAATAATATGTGTTGTTATTAGCGGGTGTGCTTTGAAATGTCTTGTAACAAAAATAAAACGAGCGAATATCTAATTTTTATAGATAAATAAAAAATAAAAGTTGTATATTTGAATTGCACTATAGTTTTTCTTTCTTTTTTTTAGTTTTCTCTGTTGTCTCAAAGTCTTGTAATAATATATGTTGTTATTAGCGGGTGTGCTTTGAAATGTCTTGTAACAAAAATAAAACGAGCGGATATCTAATTTTTATAGATAAATAAAAAAATAAAAGTTGTTATTTGAATTGCACTATAGTTTTTCTTTCATTTTTTATTTCTCTCTGCTGAAATTTAATAGTATGTGCTTTTCGTTCAACTTCTCCATTTTATAAACAGAGAATTTTATTATTTTAGTTAGATATATATATGACCATGATAACAAGTTAATGACAATATTTTAAAAGAAAGGAATAAAATTATGGCTAGGTTCGATGCTGACGAAGACAACTTTGATAGAGGAATCAATAGTTGAAAAAAGGAAATAATAGGAAGAATAAAAGATAGCCAAATTCTATTGCAGAGATTGTTGCTGGATGATTTTATTCAATAAGTTTTGTAGTCTTATATAGGTTTACATATTATGGAATCACATTTCCACTAAACCGTTACTGTAATTACACTAAACCAACTCATTTAAACATTAAGAACACAATTCTGCAAATACTACACAATAGGAAAACTATCACGTGAAAAGAAAACAACTACCAACTGGAAGCTAAAATATAGCTATACTGCAAACATAGTCAAACTAAACAACAGGAGCTGATGTTGTACAACTTTTAACACCCCCTCTCGACATCAACTCCGGTCTTAACCATGCCTAGTTGTAGACATAAACTTTCAAAGTTATGGACACTTAAGCTTTTCGTGAACACGTCTGCAATTTGTTGCTTAGTTTTTATATGCTCCAAGTCAATATCTCTTTGCAACATTTTTCCCATGATAAAGTGGTATTGTATTTCCACGTGCTTCGTCCTAGCATGAAAAGTAGGATTTTCAGCCAAGCAAATCGTTGACTGATTGTCACAACACAAGGTAACTGAGTAGCTAACTGGTTGATGTAAATCCTTCATCAATTGCATAAGCAACGTAATTTATTGAGCTGCAACTGCTGCTGCCCTTTACTCTGCTTCTGTTGTTGACAGCGACACAGTTGGTTGCCTTTTGCTGTACCAATAAATCGCTCCAGCTCAAATCTTAAACACATAGCCAGCTGTTGAACGCCGGGTATCATGATCCCCTGCATAGTCAGAGTCACAATATCAGACTAGCTTGCATTCTTCACCTTTCTTGTACAAAAGACCATAATCAATTGTACTTTTCACGTATCTTAGTATTCGTCGAACAACCTCATATGGTGATTTTTTGGATCGTGCATGTGGCGATTCATCACACCAACTGCAAAAGAAATATCAAGTCAAGTCTGAGTTAAATAAATTAGACTACCTACCAACAGTCGATACATCATCACATCTGCTAAGTCTTTTCCGACATGTGCACACATCCTAGCATTTGGCTCCAATGGTATTGATATTGGTTTTCAATTCAACAGTCCAAACTTTTTCAACAAACCTTTAGAATATCTTTTCTGATGCAAACAAATTCCTTCTTCGTTACAATCAACCTCCAAGCCAAGAAAAATGGTTAAGTTGTCCAAGTTCCTTCATCTCGAAACGAACTGACAAATTCTTCTTTGTTAGAAGAATTTCTTCTTCATAGTCTTCTTTTAGGATTAGATGATCCGCATATACGAGCACAATAACTAGTTTCTTTCCAACAACTTTTACAAACAAGCTGAAATATGCAGTGCTACAGAATAGCAACTATGAGTAAGAAATTCAAAAATCTTACCATACCATGCTCTTGGTGCTTGCTTTAACCCATATAGAATTTTTCGAAGCTTACATACATACTCATGATAAGCTTGATTCTGAAAGCCTATTGTTTGACATATGTAGATCTCTCGATTCAACTCTCCGTGCAAAAAGGCATTTTTTACGTCCATCTGCCATAGGTTCTAATTTTTACTGGCAGCAAGTGCAAGTATGATCCGGACTGTAGTAAGCTTAGCCACTGGACTAAATTTTTCATCATAATCTAGTCCATATTGCTGAGAAAAACCTCGGGCTACAAGACGAGCTTTGTGCGTTTCAATTAATCCATTTGCGTGATGCTTTATATTGTAAATCCATTTGCAAGAAATAGGTTTGACATCACTTGGCTTTAACACAAGCTCCGAAGTTTGATTCAGTTCTAGCGCATCAATCTCCTCCTTCATAGCTTTAATCCACTTCGAATTTTGGAATGATTCCTCAAAATTCTCTAGTTCTTTTTCATCTTCTTCTTCTACTATGGCAGCACTAGGATACTTTGGATTAAGCTTTCTGATCCTCGATGACCTTCTAAGAGACTAGGGTGTGTTTTTTCCACTTACCTCGTCTGCTTCATTTTGTTGTTGATACACACCTGTTTGCCAAGGATTTTGAGCCAAGCCTTCTTTAACAATATCGTCGTTAGCTTCATCTTCAACTTCATCTAGACTCAGCTGGATATTGGACGAGTCCAATACATCTTTGAGAACATTTGAATCTGGCAGAATTTCCTTATTTGAAGGCCACCCTGAAGAAGCTTCATCAAATATCACATTTCGAGAAGTGTAACACTTTCCGTGCTTGGGTCACAACAACGCTACCCTTTTCGTTGACTGTCATACCCTCCAAAGATACATCTAACAACCTTTTTATCCATCTTGCTACGTAAATGGATAGGTATAAATACATAGCATACTCGTCCGAAAACACGAATGTCTCTTTGTAAGCTTCACTCAGATGTGCACCATCCACAACAACTATTAGTCTGCTGTAATTGATCCCCTTGATGAATGATCTGTAACGACCTGTTTGGTCGTTTTGAGAAGTAGAGTTTATTTCTGGTAATCACTGTCTGGGTCAACGGATCCCACGACGGACCGTCATGGGCACGACGGACCGTCGAGGGGGTCTCGTTCCAAAACACTTAGAATTCTGAAATTTGGGTACTGAGATCGACTCTCTGAACTTCGTGACGGAATGGCAGGACGGACCGTCATTGGCACGACGGACCGTCACAAATCCTTCCACATAATTAACTCTCTGAACTTGGTGACGGACCTGCAGGACGGACCGTCACAGTCATGACGGACTGTCACAGGCTGCGTAACCTTGACTGGGTCGGATTTCTATTAAAAGTTTTTGAGGGGCGTTTTGGACTATTCATGTATATAATTATAAAGTAAGGGGTTAATGTTAATAATTCAATTACTTGGGGGTTAAAGGAGATAACCTTGAAATAAATAGTGGGTTATTTTTATCATCTTTTATACTTAATTATATGACAATTAGGGTAAAATAAAAAGGGTTTGAATAAGAAAAATAGAAAGAACAGAGAGAGAAGGGAGAAACGAGCGAGAGAAAGAGAATAACGCAGAGGAAAGCAAAGGTTTTGGAAGATAGCTTGTTTGATCGTAATTCTTCGGTGGAGGTAGGTTATGGTTTATGCTACTTCATAGTAAACTCTTAATAGCGAATGATATGTATTGGGTAGTATTGTAAAGTCTTCTATATGCTTAATTGTGTGCTTGCATGATGTGATTATGTAACTGTAATGGGTTGGGAAAATGAGGCTGTGAATCTTAAATCTTAAATTCACTTTATTAATGATGATGCCTTGGTATAAAAGAAGGCTTGATGAACTAAAGTAATGAGATTAGAGGATCGGGTGTCACGTTCCGACACCAGGATAGTATTAGAGGATCGGGTGTCACGTTCCGACACCAGGATAGTATTAGAGGATCGAGTGTCACGTTCCGACACCAGGATAGTATTAGAGGATCGGGTGTCACGTTCCGACACCAGGATAGTATTAGAGGATCGGGTGTCACGTTGCGACACCAGGATAGTATTAGAGGATCGGGTGTCACTTTCCGACACCAGGATAGTAGAGGATCGGAGTGTCACGTTCCAACACCAGGATAGTAGGGGATCGGAGTGTCACGTTCCGACACCAGGATAGTAGTAGTGGAGCGGAGTGTCACGTACCGACACAAGAGGAATAAAGAGAATGAAAACTTGAATTATGCTAATATACTCAATTTAAAGAACTAATTCCCAAATGAGTATGATGGGGAGGCTTGAGTCCTCATAGATATGCTGGGTGTTGTGGCCAATGGTTATGGTATTTGTTGTTATCACCTGTTGAGTATGTAGTTGATTTTATATTATTATTTGATATATATTGTTTTCTATTTTGAGTTGGCCGATGATACCTACTCAGTACTTGTGCCTTGTACTGACCCCTACTTGTATTGTTTTTCTTTGATTATTTGTGGAATGCAGCAAACGTACCATCGTCTTCAACTCGTCCTCAACTCTAGCCAGTCTTCATCACGCCAGATTTCAGGGTGAGCTATTCTTCTAGCTTGGACTGGATCTTCCTCTTCATGTCTTGATGCCTTGAAATTCCGACATGGACTAGCTGTTTATTTATTTTAGCTTCTTAGACACTCTTAGATTTAGTAATTTGAGGATAGATGTTCTTGTGGTGATGACTTCCAGATTTTGGGAATAATAAGTATTGAGTTTTTAGAAGTTATTTAATCGATTTTCATTAATGAATTTTAAGTCTTCCACATTATATTCTGTTTATTATGTTGAAATGTTGGGGTTTAGATTGGTTGGTTCGCTCACATAGGAGGATAAATGTGGGTGCCACTCGCGGCGCATTTTGGGTCGTGACAAACTTGGCATCAGAGCATTAGGTTCGTTGGTCTCATCACACAAGAACGAGTCTAGTAGAGTCTTAAGGAACGGTAGGGGGACGCCTTTACTTTTCTTTGAGAGGCTATAGGACTTTAGGAAAAATCCATTCTTTCTTTCTTTCGTGCTATTACTTGGATCCAATTGGTATCTAGGTTATACAAATTGGTATCTGACCATCTTCACTCTATTTCGCAGAAGGTTAGAACTAGAGCAACAAATGCACCAACACCAACACCGGCAAGACAAGATGCATCTGAGCCAGCCAATGGGGCTGTAGCTCGAAGAGGAGCAGTGGCAAGAGGCCGTGGTAGAGGTCGCGGGAGGACGTCCTCTAGAGGAAGCGGACAAGCACCTGGCCCATCTAGTACTAGGGCGGTGACTCCTCCACCGACTGATGAGGTAGAAAGAGAGGGTGAGGAAGGGGAAAATGAGCAAGTGCAGAATGAGGAATTACCACCCCAACCTACCCCAGAGATGATTAACCAGGTTCTTGCTTATCTTAGCGGGTTATCTAATCAAGGACACACACCTCCAGTGTTTTCTGCACCGGCGCCTCAGGTTCTGAGAGTACAACATGCCGCTGCTAAGGCTCCCCGCATGGATGCCTCATTGGAAATAGGCACATTTCCTCGATTGACTACAAGGCCTATAATGACGAGTGATCAGCACAAACTTTTCAGTAAGTTCTTGAAATTGAAACCTCCAGTTTTCAAGGGTGCTGAATCTGAGGATGCCTGTGATTTTCTGGTTGATTGTCATGAGTTGCTACATAAGATGGGCATAGTGGAACGATTTGGTGTTGAATTTGTGACCTATCAGTTTCAAGGGAATGCAAAAATGTGGTGGCGGTCATATGTTGAGTGTCAACCAGCGCAGGCACCACCTATGACTTGGGCGTCATTCTCTAGCTTATTTATGGAGAAGTATATACCCCGGACTTTGAGGGATAGGAGGAGAGATGAGTTCCTAAGCCTAGAGCAAGGCAGGATGTCGGTTACTGCTTATGAGGCTAAGTTTCGTGAGCTATCCAGGTATGCCACCCAACTTTGCTTCAGTCCACAAGAGCGGATTTGCCATTTCGTGAAAGGGTTGAGGTCAGATTTGCAGATTTCAGCCTTACAGGTAGCCGCTACAGCAAAATCCTTTCAGGAGGTGGTAGATTTTGTGATAGAAGTGGAGGGGGTGAAGCCAGACGACTTCACCATGGCATCGACATCTAAGAAGTTTCGTAAGGGAGGTGAGTTTAATGGTTCTTACTCCAGAGGGCGGGGTTCAGGAGGTTACCCAGCCCGACCTATTCAGTCTTCACTACAGGCTGTAGCTGGGGGTCCATCGCAGACCAACCAACATTCCTCTGAGTTTGGAGGTTACCCCCAGATTTCGTCATTCTCACAAAGACCTATGCTTGAATCCAGAGAGTGTTATGGATATGGGGAGACTGGACACATTAAGAGGTATTGTCCAAAACAGAGTTATAGACCTCCAATAGTCAGAGGTAGAGGTGGTCATGGAAGAGGCCGTCATTTTGGAGGACGTGGTGGCCGAGGAAATGGTGGTCACCAAAACGGCCGGGGTGACGGGCAAACTGGAGCTACTACAGCACAACATGGTAGGGGCACCGGGCAGACAGGTGATAGGGCCCATTGTTACGCTTTCCCCGGGCGGTCTGAAGCGGAGACATCTGATGCTGTTATCACAGGTAATCTTTTGGTTTGTGATTGCATGGCTTCTGTATTATTTGATCTTGGCTCCACATTTTCATATGTATCTTCCTCATTTTCTACTGGTCGTAATGTACATTGTGAATTGCTTGACATGCCTATTCGTGTTTCTACTCCGGTGGGTGAGTCTGTAATAGTTGAAAATGTATATAGGTCTTGTCTGGTGACTTTTGTGGGGAGCAATACTCATGTAGACTTGGTTATCTTAGAAATGGTTGATTTCTATGTAATTCTGGGTATGACTTGGCTTTCTCTGAATTTTGCAATCTTAGATTGTAATGCTAAAACTGTAACGTTGGCCAAGCCTGGGACAGATCCGTTAGTGTGGGAGGGTGACTACACTTCCACTCCAGTTCGTATCATCTCCTTTCTTCATGCTAAGAGAATGGTTAGTAAAGGGTGTTTAGCGTTCTTGGCACACCTCAGGGATGATACTACCCAAGTACCTTCAATTAAGTCGGTTTCGATAGTCCGTGAGTTTCTGGATGTGTTCCCTGCAGACCTTCCTGGTATGCCACCGGATAGGGATATTGACTTTTGCATTGATCTGGAGCAGGGTACTCGCCCCATTTCCATACCCCCTTATAGGATGGCCCCAGCAGAGTTAAGGGAATTAAAGGCCCAACTTTAATAGTTGTTAGGTAAAGGCTTCATTAGACCAAGCGCTTCCCCTTGGGGTGCTCCGGTGTTATTTGTGAAGAAGAAGGATGGGAGTTTTCGGATGTGCATAGACTACCGGCAGTTGAACAAGGTAACTATTAAGAACAAGTACCCCATTCCTCGCATTGATGACTTGTTCGATCAGTTACAAGGCGCTTGTGTCTTTTCTAAGATTGACTTGAGATCCGGTTATCATCAATTGAAAATACAGGCAACAGATGTGCCAAAGACTGCTTTTCGAACCAGGTATGGGCATTACGAATTCATAGTAATGTCTTTTGGTCTTACGAATGCCCCTGCTGCTTTCATGAGCTTGATGAACGGGATTTTTAATCCATATCTGGATCTCTTTGTTATCGTATTTATTGATGATATACTTATATACTCCAAGAGTAAGAAGGAACATGAGGAGCATTTGAGAATTGTGTTAAAAGTATTAAGGGAGAAAAGGCTTTATGCCAAATTCTCCAAGTGTGAGTTTTGGTTAGATTCAGTGTCCTTCTTGGGGCACGTGGTTACTAAGGATGGAGTGATGGTGGATCCCTCTAAGATTGAAACAGTGAGGAATTGGGTAAGACCTACTAATGTGTAAGAAGCAAGGAGCTTTGTTGGTTTAGCCAGCTACTACCGTCGATTTGTCAAGGGATTCTCTTCTATTGCTTCCCAATTGACAAACTTGACTAAGCAGAATGTTTCATTTGTATGGTCGGATGAATGTGAGGAAAGCTTTCAAAAACTCAAGACCTTGTTGACTACTGCACCAATTCTTACATTGCCAGTGGAAGGCAAGAATTTCATTGTTTATTGTGATGCATCTTATTCTGGGTTGGGTGCAGTGCTAATGCAAGAGAGGAATGTAATCGCTTATGCTTCAAGGCAACTAAAGGTGCACGAACGTAACTATCCGACCCATGATTTGGAATTGGCTGCAGTTGTGTTTGCATTAAAGCAATGGAGAAATTATCTATATGGGGTCAAGTGTGAAGTCTACACAGATCATCGTAGTCTACAGTATGTCTTTACCCAGAAAGATTTGAATTTGAGGCAGAGGAGGTGGATGGAACTGTTGAAGGACTATGATATTACTATTCTGTATCACCCAGGAAAAGCAAATGTTGTGGCAGATGCCTTAAGTAGAAAGGCAGGGAGCATGGGAAGTTTAGCTCACTTGCAGGTTTCTAGACGCCCATTGGCTAGAGAGGTGCAGACTCTGGCTAATGACTTTATGAGGCTGGAAGTACTAGAGAAGGGAGGATTTTTGGCTTGTGTGGAGGCGAGATCTTCTTTTCTTGACAAGATTAAGGGAAAGCAGTTTACTGATGAGAAACTGATTCGGATTCGAGATAAGGTGTTGCGAGGAGAGGCTAAAGAAGCAATAATTGATGAGGAAGGTGTTTTGAGAATTAAGGGAAGGGTATGTGTGCCCCGTGTTGATGATTTGATCCACACTATTCTTACAGAGGCTCATAGTTCCGGATATTCTATACATCCTGGTGCAACTAAGATGTACCGTGACCTAAAGCAACACTTTTGGTGGAGTAGAATGAAGCGTGACATTGTTGATTTTGTTGCCAAATGTCCAAATTGTCAGCAAGTAAAGTATGAACACCAGAGGCCCGGAGGAACACTTCAGAGAATGCCCATTCCTGAATGGAAGTGGGAGAGAATTGCAATGGACTTCGTGGTTGGTCTTCCAAAGACATTGGGTAAGTTTGATTCTATTTGGATAATTGTGGACAGATTAACTAAGTCTGCTCACTTCATTCCGGTCAAGGTGACTTACAATGCGGAGAAGTTAGCCAAACTCTATATCTCAGAAATTGTTCGATTGCATGGAGTTCCACTTTCCATCATATCAGATAGAGGTACGCAGTTTACTTCTAAGTTTTGGAGAACATTGCATGCGGAATTAGGTACTAGGTTGGACCTTAGTAGTGCATTTCACCCTCAGATCGATGGTCAGTCTGAGCGAACGATTCAGGTATTGGAGGATATGCTTCGTGCATGTGTGATAGAATTCGGTGGTCATTGGGATAACTTCTTACCCTTAGCGGAGTTTTCATACAATAATAGCTATCACTCAAGTATTGATATGGCTCCATTTGAGGCACTGTATGGAAGGAGATGTAGGTCCCCCATTGGTTAATTTGATGCATTTGAGGTTAGACCTTGGGGTACTGATATTTTGAGGGATTCATTAGAGAAAGTGCAATTCATTCAAGAAAAGCTTTTAGCGGCGCAAAGTAGGCAAAAGGAATATGCAGATCGAAAGGTTAGAGACTTGGAGTTCATGGAGGGTGAACAAGTCTTGCTGAAGGTTTCACCCATGAAAGGGGTGATGTGGTTTGGTAAAAGAGGTAAGCTAAGCCCAAGGTATATTGGACCATTTGAAGTACTTAAGCGAGTAGGGGAGGTGGCTTATGAATTAGCCTTGCCTCCAGGACTCTCAGGAGTGCACCCGGTATTTCATGTGTCTATGCTGAAAAGATACCATGGGGATGGAAACTACATTATTCGTTGGGATTCAGTTCTTCTTGATGAGAATTTGTCGTATGAGGAGGAGCCTGTTGCCATTCTAGATAGAGAAATTCGCAAGTTGAGATCAAGGGAGATTGCATCCATCAAAGTTCAATGGAAGAATCGACCAGTTGAAGAGTCCACTTGGGAGAAGGAGGCTGATATGCAAGAAAGATACCCACACCTGTTTACAGATTCAGGTACTCCTTTTCTCCCTTGTTTTTCTTCTTGTGATCGTTCGAGGACGAACGATGGGTAAATTGGTATCTATTGTAACGACCTGTTTGGTCGTTTTGAGCAGTAGAGTTTATTTCTGGTAATCACTGTCTGGGTCGACAGATCCCACGACGGGCCGTCATGGGCACGACGGACCGTCGAGGGGGTCTCGTTCCAAAACACTTAGAATTCTGAAATTTGGGTACTGAGATCGACTCTCTGAACTTCGTGACGGAATGGCAGGACGGACCGTCGTTGGTACGACGGACCGTCACAAATCCTTCCACATAATTAACTCTCTAAACTTGGTGACGGACCTGCAGGACGGACCGTCACAGTCATGACGGACCGTCACAGGCTGCGTAACCCTGACTGGGTCGGATTTCTATTAAAAGTTTTTGAGGGGCGCTTTGGACTATTCATGCTTATAATTATAAAGTAAGGGGGTTAATATTAATAATTCAATTACTTGGGGGTTAAAGGAGATAACCTTGAAATAAATAGTGGGTTATTTTTATCATCTTTTATACTTAATTATATGACAATTAGGGTAAAAGAAAAAGGGTTTGAATAAGAAAAATAGAAAGAACAGATAGAGAAGGGAGAAACGAGCGAGAGAAAGAGAATAACGCAGAGGAAAGCAAAGGTTTTGGAAGATAGCTTGTTTGATCGCAATTCTTCGGTGGAGGTAGGTTATGGTTTATGTTACTTCATAGTAAACTCTTAATAGCGAATGATATGTATTGGGTAGTATTGTAAAGTCTTCTATATGCTTAATTGTGTGCTTGCATGATGTGATTATGTAATTGTAATGGGTTGGGAAGATGAGGCTGTGAATCTTAAATCTTAAATTCACTTTATTAATGATGATGCCTTGGTATAAAAGAAGGCTTGATGAACTAAAGTAATGTGATTAGAGGATCGGGTGTCACGTTCCGACACCAGGATAGTATTAGAGGATCGGGTGTCACGTTCCGACACCAGGATAGTATTAGAGGATCGAGTGTCCCGTTCCGACACCAGGATAGTATTAGAGGATCGGGTGTCACGTTCCGACACCAGGATAGTATTAGAGGATCGGGTGTCACATTGCGACACCAGGATAGTATTAGAGGATCGGGTGTCACTTTCTGACACCAGGATAGTAGAGGATCGGAGTGTCACGTTCCAACACCAGGATAGTAGGGGATCGGAGTGTCACGTTCCGACACCAGGATAGTAGTAGTGGAGCGGAGTGTCACGTACCGACACAAGAGGAATAAAGAGAATGAAAACTTGAATTATGCTAATATACTCAATTTAAAGAACTAATTCCCAAATGAGTATGATGGGGAGGCTTGAGTCCTCATGGATATGCTGGGTGTTGTGGCCAATGGTTATGGTATTTGTTGTTATCACCTGTTGAGTATGTAGTTGATTTTATATTATTATTTGTTATATATTGTTTTCTATTTGAGTTGGCCGATGATACCTACTCAGTACTTGTGCCTTGTACTGACCCCTACTTGTATTGTTTTTCTTTGATTATTTGTGGAATGCAGCAAACGTACCATCGTCTTCGACTCGTCCTCAACTCTAGCCAGTCTTCATCACGCCAGATTTCAGGGTGAGCTATTGCTTCTAGCTTGGACTGAATCTTCCTCTTCATGTCTTGATGCCTTGAAATTCCGGCATGGACTAGCTGTTTATTTATTTTAGCTTCTTAGACACTCTTAGATTTAGTAATTTGAGGATAGATGTTCTTGTGGTGATGACTTCCAGATTTTGGGAATAATAAGTATTGAGTTTTTAGAAGTTATTTAATCGATTTTCATTAATGAGTTTTAAGTCTTCCGCATTATATTCTGTTTATTATGTTGAAATGTTGGGGTTTAGATTGATTGGTTCGCTCACATAGGAGGATAAATGTGGGTGCCACTCGCGGCGCATTTTGGGTCGTGACATGATCTTAAGGTGATGAACATATACATATATTCATCGTGCTCAAACTTCTACATTCTTATATAAGAATTTGGATACACGGTATTTAATATATGTATGTATCGCGGCAAGCGTCTATATCCTGCAGATGGTTTTTTACCCTTATCATGGATAGTGCATGTTCTTTAGCACGCCATGTTTGCTGGTAAGATATTTGAATCCCATAGAATTCTCTAATATCATCAATTATATCTTTCGGAGTATATATTCGTTTACGATTGACCAATTTAGGAGCAGTAACTCCACTTACAAATTCGACTGTTGCTTGGACTTTGGTTAATACCCTCTCCCTCATCGGACACGTATGTTCACTATTGAAACTTCTAACAATGAAAATATCAGATTTTTTTCCTGCAGGAAGCCTTCATAATCCAACCACATTTGTCAGAAAAGCATACCAATACATTGTTGTTTACTTTTTTTCATCATATTAATACATATAGCAATTACATCATATAATATATACAACAATAATGTTTGAAGTAATCAAACAATGAATTACACGAAAGTATCAACCGTTTTCGAAGAAAATTATTTTTACACGTTTCATAACTTTTTTGTTATGCTTGTTGAAATTGATAAAGTCGTTATTATAAAAGCAGTAGTATATTCAATGTATCAATAAACTTAACGAAACAATGAATCATAGATTAAAACATATTTAACTCAAAATATCAACGAACTAAAGCTACATGAATGTTTTAGCAGTACAGTTTCATGTACTAATTGTATCAGCATGTAAAGATATATAAATTTCAAACACTTATCATACCTTTGTTGATCAGATCTCTTTACTATGCAATTGAAGTTGTTCTTTATCTTATATTTCATCATCACGTCTACAAGTGTTGCTTTATCCTTATATATCTGACCTGTCTTCACCTCTACACTTTCTGAATCGATTATAACATTTGTAACTCCAAATTCTGGATTTCCATACGAATCAAATGAACTATATTCAACCATTGCCAGAGCTTCTGTATCCTGTGTTGTGCCTTCTACACATGTAATTTCTCCACATGTTCCATCAAAGTTATGTACAGTACCTCCAATCTTTTCAATTGTGTCAATACATAATGGATACATTGCAAATCTTGGCTCATTTTTTTTTCATTTCTAAATATAGTTTAACACCCATATCATTCTTAACCTTCATTGGACAGGAGTTACCTTCTATAATATAACGAATTTCAATAATTTTTCTTATACATCGATATCCAACTCGGCTGCAATTGCTGCTTTGAGATTCGAAAATGAAATTGAATCTCCAACAACGATTCCATCGATTTTGTAACTTTCATACTGCAATTCGCTCACCCAAATTCCTGAATGCCTCAGCAAAATTGATGTATTCATCATGTATCAGCCAAAATAACAGAATTCTAATTCGTATTTTTCGTCTTTTCAATGGATGTTCATGAAATTGTCTTTAATTAATGTGTATCATTTACTATATATCAGTTAATAGTAATGTATCACGCCACTGCATTTTAAAGGAATTTTATGTAAATAGTAAATTAGTCGGGACATATTGTAATTATTATGTTACACTATGAAATTCCTTAAATTTTTACTTTAAAAAAATAAGGATCCTCAACTATATAATTTTTCTTTTATCTTATTTTTGTAGTACACGTAGGTATACAAAGATTTGTTATGGTGTCATACACTATACTTGTGCTACCATAATTAAAGATTCTTTAGTTAATTTTACAAAGTACAGAGGGGATTTTTTTCAAAACCAGATGATAATACTTTCGTTATTATGACAATAAAATTTCAATATTAAATACATGTTCAAACTTAATTAACTTTTTATAGTTATACACAGAAATAAATATAAAATATACCTAAACAATGCTATACTTTATTTAATTTCAAAATTTATCAATAACACACCATTTCAAATACTTAGAAATATAAGGTTTATTAAATTTTAAATATGAATATAAATAAATAAATAATCAAATCAATTGTTTTGCAATAAATTTTAAACATATGGAAAATAAATAAACCATACAAATAAAATATGAAGAAACATAACTTTATTGATCAAGACAGATTGCGGGTACAATTCTGTTGATTCCTTGATTCCACTCTCCTAAAATATTTATCCATGATTCGAGAGTCTGATTTAGATTTGACCTCTATAGATGAATAATCCATCAATTTCCGGAATATTCGAGATCTTGATATCTTTATCGAATTTCTGAGATACCTTTTAAGAGAATTCAATACCCTTTATATAGGGAAACTAGGGTATAAGGTTGAGTAGCCTCCAAGAACTCTAATTTGAGTTAAACACAATTTGTAGAGTCCCAACTCGATTTGAACGCATCTTGTAGAGTCCCACAAAATTTCAATGTCTACACATACAATAGCTATACAAATAATATTATACAGACGTGTGAATTATACAAAACTAAAAAGCTAAGCCGCGTAATTATAACTAAAAGTAGATCGTAAATTGATTTTAAGATAAACTATAATAACTAATTAACTATTATATAAGCAAACATTTTAATTATATTTTAACCTTCTTCTTCAATTCATATCTACTTGCTTAATTTCTTTTGCCTAATATTTATTGGACCATGCCTATTGTGTGAGACATTAAGGTAAATCTGGCAATTCAGGCTTAGGAAGCTCAGACAAAATTACTTCAAGAAGATGACGTGCGTCTGCTTGATTTATGTAGTTGTTTGTTAAAAATAAAGTAATAAATAATAACTAAGTAAAAAGATTGAGTTGTAGTGATTATTAGCCATCATATCGAAATGTGATAAATGCTTCAAGACTAGTTTTCTTGTGTGGTTGTGGAAAATAAAAATTGGAGAATCAAGCTTTGGTTGTGATTGGTAGGAAAAATTGTGTGTTAGTTCATCTTCTCAACAATAGCTTCATAAATTTAATATGACAAAAACTTTTCTTGTGTAACACATATTTTATGTAGATATATTCCTACAAGTCAACACACAAAAAGTTCTCCCATGTAGGTAATCTAAAGAGAACATATATACTTTTCTTCAAAATTTAAATTATAATAATCCGACCTCGAAATCAACACAATTATCGAACACCCATAACATAATCAGAACATGTAGTATGCAAAAAGATCATTTATAGTCTATATTTTCTGTCCACTACAGCCACCCACGTTGTAGAACTGTTGTAAAAGAATCCGTTGTGAACCAAATCGATTTAGTACAAGCTTATGTGTTAGAAGTTGTGAATGAAATTGATTTAGATAGAAATATTGAGCCGAGTAAATATTAGAGAGTTTTATTTGCAATTCAAGCCCAATTATTAATTGATTAAATATGACTAGCTAGTTGTTAACATAAGAGTTATGCGTAAAGTGCAGAAACTGTATGTTTCTCTCATCTTCTTTCTAGAGTTGAAACTTCTCAACTCCATTGTTATCTCTATCTTTAGTTATTTTTCCTTGTAATACAAGAATTTAGGTGTTTCTATTATAATTTAACTATCAATACTTATATTGGTGTTTTGAACGTTTTTGTTGAGAATTCAGGTTTGTTTAAGTAAATATATGAACTTAAAACATATCCGTAAAGATTCTTCACATATTTAATTAAGATTACAAGATTGAAGTATATTTTGCTACATATTTCGTATCTTTAATTAAGATCACAATCATAATAACAATAACAACTTTTAGTAGAAATAAACGTTAAAGAGTGTTAAAGATTTACCGATATTAGTCAAGTGTCATTAAATCTAATATCGTTAAAGGCTTTAGAGACATATATCAAGAATCTTAAATACCATATCAAATCAAAATCAGACAAACAAACTGAAACCGAGTCTTAGAATACAAATAAAGATGTGTATAATGTCACTAGTAACACAAGTACATTAGTGAACTGAAAAAAGAACAATTACATAAATAATTCTATACATAAAAATCACATAAATAATCTTTCCAAAAGGAAAGCTTCAAATACATAGATGATCACACAATACATAATACATTTTTAACATGCCTCGTGCTCAAGGCTTTTTAGGCACTTGAGGCAATTCAGGCTTGGGAATGATAGGAATCTCGAGTTTTGGTAAAGTTGGAAGTTCAGCCTTTGGAAATGGTGGAAACTCCGGCTTTGGAATTTCTGGAAAATTCGGGCTTTGGTAATGTAGGCAACTCAGGTTTCGAAATTTCAGGGAAATCAAGTTTAGGCAAAGTCGGAATTTCAGGTAAATGTGGCAATTCTGGCTTAGGAAGCTTAGGAATAGTTACTTCAAGAAGATTGCGCGCTTCTGCTTGAATCACATAACTACTAGTTACAAACGATGTGACAAATAATAACAAGAAAAAAGATGGGATATACTTATAAGCCATTGTATAAAGCTAGGTGATAAATTCTTCAAGATTTGTAATTTATGTCTTTTCTTGATTATGCGTTAATTATACTTCACTTCAGACAAGTTTATATAGTGAAAGTAAAAATTGAAGAATTAGTTTTTGGTTGTGGTTTGGTATGAAAAAAAAACTATGTTAGTTCATCTTCTCAACAATAACCTCCTGATTAATCTAACATGTATAGTTACCTAATTAATCTAACATTATGTTTTTAGGTAATTGTATGTTTAATAAACATCCCTACACATATATATAGTCGCTCAACTTTGTTTTGTCTTTTAAAAGTCAATTAACTTAACCAAGTTAGCTTCCATAGTCACGATTACCAAATATTGTATTTGGTATTAATTTAATGACGTGGCAACTGTAAATTTTTACAAAAAAATATTTTAAATTAGATATTATGTTGCATATTGAAATATCACACTCTAGAGCCAATAAGAGATTTCAGTGCAAATGAATACACCACAAAATTCTAGATGACTCGTGATCGCTAAATTGCTAATATCTATTTTTTTTCATAATTCATATTTAGATAGAATTAGCGATGAGTTTTGCTATTTAGCTAAATGATATATTTGTCCATCAACAGTTTCCTATTTTTGATAGTGATAGTGAACTACAAAATTAGCTGAAGTAAAAGTCACATCAACGATTCAAAGTTTCAGAGTACATAAATGTTGTGTGCTATGCCATTAGAAACACAAGAACATTATATTAGTAAATTGATGGCATAACAATTACATAAATAATCCTTCCAAAATAGAGAGGAGGAAATGATTGTATCACAACAAAGGGAAAATATGTGACCAATGTTACTTCAATAAGGCAAAGAAATTTCACACGCCACGCGCTCATGGGGTTTTAGGCACTTGAGGGATTTTAGGATTTGCTAAAGTTGGCAATTCAGTCTTAGGAATGACAAGAATCTCGAGTTTTGGCCATGTTGGAAGTTCAGACTTAGGAAATGGCGGAAAATTCGCCTTTGGGAATTCTGGCAATTTAGGCTTTGGTAGAGTTGACAACTCAAATTTCCAAATTTCAGGGAATTCAAGCTTTGATAAATTCGGAATTACAGGTAAATATGGCAATTCAAGGTTAGTCATTATTTAGTGGCGACGACCTACCCAATATTTATGTTATTGGAACTATTTTTATAGAAAAGTATTTCTAGTGGCAACCGTTATTGCCACAATGGGAGTTTCTAGTGGCATCCTTAAAAAGTCTTTATAAATAACATTCAGTTATAACTACTTTTCAGTTGTCACAGTGCTCAGATTGCTACAAATGTAATGATTTTCTTTTGACTTTTTGGGATTCAATAGCGATTTGTCGCCACTCACAGCTCGATTTCTAGTAATTGCATCATTAATGAATGAGTTTCTATTGTCAAAGCATTAGATGATACCTCACACATTAGGCAATTCGTCTTCTACACAACATCCCCTCTCTGATTCTAATACAAAACATGTCTATTATTAATGTCAACATAAAATTTGCAAAAGGGACATATTGTTTGGTGGTTGGGGGAGGGGGGTTTGTTTCTTTTATAAATAAGTGGTTAAGCGTTAGATTGGGCAACAGATCGGAATGTGCAGGTTGTTGATAGGTATCGAGATGAACCGAATCGCAATTACCGCAATTGAGATTCGATTTGGTCTCGTCCCACTACGTACCGGGATACAACCGAGACAAATCGGAATGAAACGGGATGAGATAAATGAAATAACACATATAGCCATCTAAAAAAAAAATTGAGTTATTTTGAATTACGAAAATATGAATGTTTTTTTTTTCTAAGTTTAATTGTTTTGAAATCTAAAATTCAACTTTACTGATGTTTATTTTAAAGATATATTTTGTTTAATTTTTACTTATATATTTTTTTTGTTTCTTTTTTACAACAAATTTATACTACTAGACATGACTTCTAGCGGCCTTTATTAATAATAAGATAAAAACCTCAACGTGAATAAGTACAAGCAAGGGAGCTAGGCCTTGTCTTACCTTACCAATCCTAATGAGGTAACAAATCTCTACTAATTATCAAGCATGGAGAAAATAAGAGTTAGAGAAAATCAAGTATTCTATGATCATCACAGAGTTTATTATACACTCTATGATGATATGACAAATGAATATACTTATATAATGCAAAAATATATATGTCAAGAAGAAGGTTGAGTTTTCAACATCAAACTTCTTCTTAAATGTGTATGAACTAAAAAAGAGTTTGCCCATTTAGAGTAACCTGAAGTATTTTACTCTTGTCTTCTTCTTCATATCCATCCAATAACACTTGATAGTTCATCACTTCTTTTGGACTTATTGGATCTTGTCGAAGTTGTTGAAAATGTCATATGATTCTGCTTTGTCATTCGCATAGGTAGGTGTATTGGAACAAATTAATCAGTCACCTTGTCATCCCATCTATGTTGTCTTCCATGTGTCTTTTTTTGGTTGCTTCCACTTCTTTGTTGCCTAGGTGAAAGATCCCCATCCCTAGCCACTTTATCAAAACATATCTCTAACATATTATCTTCTTCATCCTTTTCAAAAAATTTCTCTCCCAAATCATCATCCTCTTCAAAGAATTCCTCTCCCAAATCAATATATTGGTTGATTCATGATGCTAAAGGCTCCTGACTCATTTTTTTTTTGCGATCACACTTTTAGGCACAAATATTTTAGCCTCTGGGCTTAATTTGCCATTCAAAGGAGGAGGTGAAACTTGTTCTTCTTCATCAACCAAATCAGCCAACCTAGAAACGCTCATCTCTCCTTGTTTATATAACTTTGTAATTATAAGTTCGTAAGTTAGGTTTAATAAAGTTTTTAAAAATGTTTTTGAGCTTAAGTTTTCAAGATTTGAATCTCTTAAAGTTAATAAATTATTAAGTTATATGTTATAAGTTATACTTATTGTTAGGTTATTAGCATTTTAATATTAATATTTAACATATTAACTTGCTTTATTTTGGAGTTATAAGAATGAACATTGGAATGGATGACTTCTACATCATCCATTAGCATTGGTTATCCATCAATGTATTTCATTCTTAATTCCTCCATTACTCCCTTTGTAACCTATGTAACATATGTAACTCCCTTTGTAACATATGTAACATATGTAACTCCTATTGTAACTTATGTAACCTATGTAACTCCCACTGTAACCTATGTAACTCCTAAGGCCATTATCTTCACTATTTACTACCTCCATTATCTTCCTATTCATTGCTAGGAAGACTTCTTGTAGTATAAATAGTGGTAGTCTTCATTTGGTTTTAGATACACACAATTCATAAGAGAAAACAAAGAGTGAAAGAGTTAGTCTAAAAGAGAGTTCTTATTAGTTGAAGGGAGGTGTTCTTTTTTGTGGAGCTTTGGACTCAACTCTTGTCCAGAGTTGTTGAGTTATACTTTGTGAAGGCTGTTGTATCCTGGAGGGGACAAGTCAAAGAGGACTACTGCTGGACCGGTGAAAACATTTGCTGCAGTGGGCTTGAATCTCCTTAAAGAGAGCGAGATATCCGCGCCTCAGCCTGAAGAGATTACTTTCTTCATTTTATTTTCAATTGTAATCTTGCAATTTTATTATCTTGTAAGTTTTTTCACTAACAATTTTAAGGAGATTCAAAGATGGCTACAATTGAAAAAACCGCGGATGTCAAGATGGGAGATCTTAACAAGCCATTCCGGTTCAATGGTAACCATTTCAAGAGATGGAAGGGTAAAGTACTTTTCTACTTAAGTCTTCTCAATGTTTCTTACGTTTTAACCGAGAAGAATCCAAATAAAGAAGACATCACCACTATGAATGATGATGAAACTATTTCTCATCTAGAGAAAGTGGAAAAGTACGATGGTGATTCCTATAAGTGTCGGTATTATCTTCTTAATTGTCTATCTGATAATTTTTATGATTATTATGATAGAACTTACTCTAGTGCAAAAAAAATTTGGAAGGCATTGCAGAGTAAGTATGATACCGAAGAGGCTGGAGCGAAAAAATATGCAGCTAGTAGATTTTTTCGTTTCCAAATGGTGGACAACAAATCAGTGGTAGATCAAGCTCAAGACTTCATCATGATTGTTGGAGAGCTTAGGTCCGAAGAGGTTAAAATTGGAGATAACCTTATTGTTTGTGGCATAGTGGATAAACTTCCACCTTCCTGGAAGGAATTTCAAAAAAACTATGCACCACAAACAAAAGGAAACCTCTCTTGAAACATTGATAATGAAAATTCGCATGGAAGAAGAAGCAAGAGGCCAAGATGCACTTTTACAAACAGAAGAGAACAACATCACATCGAAGGTAAATTTAATTACTTAGAATAATGCTAATCCTGAAACTCACAAAAATACTTCTTTAAAGCCTAAGAACAAAAAAATTCAAGAAAAATAATGGTAGACCTCCCAAGAAAAATAATGGTGAAAATCACCAAGCACAAAATCAACAAGTTCAAGAAAAGGTACCATGCTTTGTTTGTGGCAAGAGTGGGCATATTGCTCGATTTTGCAAATTCCGGAAATGTGGTCCTAACCCTCAGGCAAACGTTACCGAAGAACCTTTTGTGGCGGTGATTACCGACATAAACATGGTTGAGAATGTTGATGGATGGTGGGCTGATTCTGGTGCAAACCGTCATGTCTGTTATGACAAAGACTGGTTTAAAAAATATACTCATTTTGAGGAGCCCAAAACCATCATGCTTGGTGATGCTCACACTACTCAAGTGCTTGGAAAGGGAGATGTTGAATTGTGTTTTACTTCTGGAAGGATATTAACATTGAAAGATGTACTTTATACTCCTTCTAAAAAATTTGATGTCTAGTTTTCTTCTTAATAAAGCAGGCTTTAAACAGATTATTGAATCTGATCAATATGTAATAGTGAAGAAAGGTATTTTTGTGGGGAAGGGGTATGCATGTGATAGGATGTTTAAGTTGAATGTTGAAATGAATAAAACTTCTACTTCTGTTTATATGCTTTCTTCTACTAATTTGTTGCATGCTCGTTTGTGTCATATTAATGATTGTTATGTTGGAATCATGAGTAGTTTAGGATTAATCCCAATGGTTAAAAAGAATTTTGAAAAATGTGAGGCTTGTAGTAAAGCCAAGATCACTAAAAGGCCTCATTTTCAAGTTGAAAGAAAAACTGATTTGTTAGAATTAGTTCATACTGATATTTGTGAACTTGGTGGAATTCTAACTCGTGGAGGTAATAGATATTTTATCACTTTCATTGATGATTTTTCTAAGTTTACATATGTTTACTTGATGAAAAATAAAAGTGATGCTTTTGAAAATTTCAAAACTTATCTCAATGAGGTTGAAAATCAGTTTGGAAGAAAAATAAAAAGAATTAGAAGTGATAGAGGCCGTGAATATGAATCAAATGAGTTTAATTTTTTTGTTAGATCATTGGGAATAATTCATGAAACTACTCCTCCTTACTCTCCTTCGTCTAATGGAGTAGCAGAAAGGAAAAATAGAACTTTGGTTGAATTGACTAATGCCATGCTTATTGAGTCACATGCACCTTTAAATTTTTGGGGTGAAGCTATCTTAACTGCTTGTTATGTGTTGAATCGTGTGCCTCATAAAAAGTCTAAATTGACACCTTTTGAATTGTGGAAAGGTTACAAGCCAAGTTTGGGATATCTAAGAGTTTGGGGTTGTCTAGCCTTTGTGAGGCTAATGGATCCCAAGATTACAAAGTTGGGTAAGAAAGTTACTACTTGCGCTTTTCTTGGTTATGCTTCAAATAGTACATCCTATAGATTTTTTAATCTTGAAGATAATATTGTAATAGAATCTGGTGATGCTATTTTTCATGAAAATAAATTTGCTTTTGATACTAAAAATAGTGGGGGTCAAAGGATTGAACAAAATATTTTGTCACTACCTAGTTCTTCTACTTCAACTTTGAAAAATAAAAAAGTTGTTGATTTTGAGTTACGAAGAAGTAAAAGAGCTAGAGTAGAAAAAGATTTTGGTCCTGATTTTTATGTGTTTAATATTGAAATGACCCTCTAACTTTGAAAGAAGCATTATCTTCATATGATTCTATATTTTGGAAAGAGGCTGTAAATGATGAAATGGAATCTCTAATTTCTAATAAAACTTGGAAGTTAGTTGATTTACCACCGGGTTGTAAAACAATTGGTTGCAAATGGGTCTTAAGGAAAAAGTTGAAACCGGATGGTTCTATTGATAAATACAAGGCTAGGCTAGTTGCAAAAGGTTTTAAACAACTAGAAGGCCTAGAATTTTTTGATACTTTTTCTCCGGTAACAAGAATTACATCCATTTGACTTTTAGTTGCTATGGCTGCAATTTTTGATTTGCAAATACATCAAATGGATGTAAAAACTGCTTTTCTAAATGGAGACCTAAATGAAGAAATTTATATGGAACAACCCAAGTGTTTTGTTGAAGCAGGCCAAGAAAGCAAAGTATCTAAACTTACTAAATCCCTATATGGCTTGAAACAGGCACCAAAGCAATGGCATGAAAAGTTTGATTCGTGCATGATTGAAAATGGTTTTAAAACAAATGAGTGTGATAAGTGCATATATCATAAATCTTGGAATACTTCACATGTGATCATTTGCCTATATGTTGATGATTTGTTGATCTTTGGCTCTAACATGAATGTTATTGATGAAGCTAAAAATGTTCTTAGAAGCCATTTTGATATGAAAGATCTTGGTGAGGCAAATTTTATTCTTGGAATAAAAATAACAAGAACATGTGAGGGGATTTTCCTTGACCAGTCACATTATGTTGAGAAAATTTTGAAAATATATAACTTTCATGATTGCAAGTATGTTGCTACTCCTTTTGATTCAAATGTTCACTTATTTCCTGTTGAAAGTGAAAATAATGTAATAAATCAAAAGGAATATGCTAGTATAATCGGAAGTTTGAGATATGTGACTGATTGCACTAGGCCTGATATTGCATATGCAGTAGGATTACTTGGCAGGTTTACAAGCAAGCCAGGTAATGAACATTGGCATGCTATAACAAGAGTTATGAGATATTTAATTGGAACGAAAAATTGTGGTTTGTTCTATAAAAAATATCATGTTGTACTTGAAGGCTTTTGTGATGTGGATTGGAACACTTTGTCAGGTGATTCATGTTCTACCACTGGTTATGTCTTTACTTTAGGTGGTGGTGCTGTTTGTTGGAGATCAAAAAAGCAAACTATAATTGCTAACTCTACCATGGAGGCTGAACTAATTGCTTTAGCTTCAGCTAGTGAGGAAGCGAATTGGTTAAGAGATTTATTGTTTCAAATTCCTTATTTTGAAAAACCAATTCCTCCTATTTTAATTCATTGTGATAGCACCGCTGCAATTGGTAGAGTTCAAAACCGTTATTACAACGGTAAATCCAGACCTATAAGGAGGAAACATAGTAATGTAAGATCGTATTTGACAAATGGTACCATTAATGTTGATTATGTCAAATCTTGTGATAATCTTGCAGATCCTCTTACGAAGGCCTTAACAAGAGAAAAGGTCTGGAGCACATCGAGGGGGATGGGATTGAAGCCTACAAATCCTTGAGTCATATATGAGGAAACCCAACCTGGGGACTAGAGATCCTATAACAAGGTTCAAAGGGAAAAACTAATCATATGATGACTTGTTGTGAAAAATGCACTAATTTTTTTTCCCTCCCTATGATGTGAGTGCATTATTTCCTGTAGTCTGTGAAGGTTGAGTTGATAAAACTCTTAATGAATATTTGTAGCCCGTATGGGTGGAGTGTTAATCTTACAGGAGCACTCTCGACAGATTTCACCTATGTGATGTGTGGAAGTAGGTCGCTTCCTATGAGAATGGGGCTTATTCTCAAATGCACTCATGAAACCGGGATAGCACATGGCCATAACGTGCTGGCTGTTAAAGCTCATGTCAACACCTTGATTATTATGTGTGAGCAGTGATATTTTATTTCCCTTAAGCAGTCATAGTTCAAGTCTGAGACCACTACGACTCTGGAGTAAAAGTTACTGTTTCACTAAGTGGAGGTTCAATGCAGAGCACACCTTCATTATGCATAATAGTCTTCCTTCAGCTGATATACTCTCTTATCTAAATATTAAAATGAGTGGGGGATTGTTAGGTTATTAGCATTTTAATATTAATATTTAACATATTAACTTGCTTTATTTTGGAGTTATAAGAATGAACATTGGAATGGATGACTTCTACATCATCCATTAGCATTGGTTATCCATCAATGTATTTCATTCTTAATTCCTCCATTACTCCATTTGTAACCTATGTAACATATGTAACTCCCTTTGTAACATATGTAACTCCTATTGTAACTTATGTAACCTATGTAACTCCCATTGTAACCTATGTAACTCCTAAGGCCATTATCTTCACTATTTACTACCTCCATTATCTTCCTATTCATTGCTAGGAACACTTCTTGTAGTATAAATAGTGTTAGTCTTCATTTGGTTTTATATACACACAATTCATAAGAGAAAACAAAGAGTGAAAGAGTTAGTCTAAAAGAGAGTTCTTATTAGTTGAAGGGAGGTGTTCTTTTTTGTGGAGCTTTGGACTCAACTCTTGTCCAGAGTTGTTGAGTTATACTTTGTGAAGGCTGTTGTATCCTGGAGGGAACAAGTCAAAGAGGACTACTGCTGGACCGGTGAAAGCATTTGCTGCAGTGGGCTTGAATCTCCTTAAAGAGAGCGAGATATCCGCGCCTCAGCCTGAAGAGATTACTTTCTTCATTTTATTTTCAATTGTAATCTTGCAATTTTATTATCTTGTAAGTTTTTTCACTAACACTTATGACTTGTAATTTGACTAACTTAAGTTTGTAATATTAAAAAATTAAATAAACAAAAAAGAAATGCTTATAAAAGTATATCATAATGATACAAATTAAAAATAATATCAATCTAATTTATTCAAACAGGCTGCTGCAGGCCTTTTTTTAATTAATGAAAAATAATTTCCGGGACCGGACCGGAAAGGAATAGATACTAATATCAAAATATGCTACCGTTTCGTTCCGAGTACCGAAACGGTATCTGTACAACCCCATCCGATGCCTAGTTTTAGTTACACGTAGGGTGCTAAAATTGATAATAAACAAATAATGTATTTGGTAAAATATTTTTGATAATTTAAAAAATTTATTCATAAAATAAAATTAATTTAAAAGTATTTTTACATAAAAAGGACAAATGATGAAAATAAAATAAAGAGATAATTCAAAGTTGTGTTTTAGGAAGATCATTTTAGGGGGTACAAAAAGGAGGGTAAAATTGTAAAATGATTTGTCAAATTAAAGAAATATGCTAATGAACTAGTTTGAACAACTTGTAAACTTTAACTCAAATACCTTCTAAATATAAAAGTAGCTTATTGGGTACTAGTACTAGTTATTTCTTATACTAAATATAAGAAAGAATCTTCTTCTGTAATAATTTTGTGTACACACCTAATTATGTATGGGAAAAAAAAATTCATTCGTCGTAATTTAAGTGACATTTTCCAAATTTCGTAATTTAAATAAGTCTATTTTTACCGTAATCTTTTCATATATTTTTTAATTATGTTGAATTGCTAATTATTGTGAATTATAGTAATTTTTATGTAGTTTATTAATATATATATTTTATTTCACACGCAGATTTCAATCAAATTTAAACTGTTTGACTCTCAAAAAACGAAAAATATCTTATAAATTGGGACTGAAAAAATACAAATACTTTAGTTTAGACATATGAGCAATTCCTATCTATAAAAGGGCAGAGCTTCTCATGTAATTATAAATTACACTTATTATTATAACTTTGTGATATATCATAACATAGAAGAAAGATGAGCCTTAAAGGAAAGTTAGTTTCTGAGATAAACATCAAGTGTAATGGATATGTTTTTCATGAGATCTTTAGGCAAAGACCACACCATCTCTCAAACATATGCCCTGATAAGATACAAAATGTGAATATTCATGAAGGTGAATGGGGCACTGTTGGCTCTGTTAATTTTTGGAACTTTACCCATGGTAAACATATATTATATTTGATTTTAATATTTATTATGAATATGTTCCATTAGTTTTAGTCTTTATAAATTTGTTTTTAGTTGTATATACCTTAAGTGCATAAGAATAATATATATACAGATATATACAGAGAGAAGGGTCATTAATTTGATCCAACACATTTGTTGATTCAAGCTGTTTTTAACCTGTTCAAATTCAATCCAAATAACTTGATCATTTAAAAATAAAATTATTAATATGAAATCTTTAATATTTTTTTTTCCAGATGGAATAGAGAAGGTGGCAAAGGAAATAGTTGAAGAAATAGATGAAGAAAAGAAGTTGATTAAAAAAAAGATGATTGAAGGAGATCTATTGGAGGATTACAAATCATTTTACATCACTACTCAAGTTGAGACAAAGGGTGAAAACAATTTAGTTATTTGGATTATTGAATATGAAAAGAAAAATGCAAATGTGTCAGATCCACATACTTTCATGGAATTTGCTCTCAACTTGACCAAAAATATTGAGACTCACCACATCAAGTGATACATAAATATATGTACTTAGGAATAATGTGTGGTGTGATTAATGAATGTGCTTTGAAATATTTATTATATATGTAATAAAATAAATAAATGGAGTTAATATGTAATTTCTATTTCGTAAAATTCTGCTTATAATATAAATAAAAGCTACAATTGCATAACAGTTTCCCTTTTCTTATTCCTTAAAAATATATATCCTATTGTACTTTCTTTGATAAAAAAGAAGGAAAAACTAACTATAGTTATAGAAATTTCTATTACATCTACTGAATATAATTATATTTTAAAATAGTTACATGATTAAAATATTTTTTAGAGAGATAGATTCAAGTATTTTGGGGTTTATAGTTCAAGGAATGAGACATCAATGACGATGATATCACACATTGCATTGGTGCAATGTGGATGAAGTGGAGACTTGCCTCTTAAGCCTTGTGTGATAAGAAGATACCGCTGAAACTCAAAGGTAAGTTTTATAAAGTTTCCTTTTAATCTGGTCAAATAAGGATTTTTTTTTTTGGTGATTCGAACGCCATTGTTATGTGAGAATGAATGGTTGCCTCTCAAGAACTCCCATCTCAATAAGATGCATGTTGCAAAGATGAGGATATTGAGGTAAATGTGTGCTCTTACTAGAAGCAATAAGATTAGAATGAAGATATTCGGTATAAGGTGGAAGTCGCCTTCGAGGTGGACAAGATAAGAGAAGCAAGATTGAGATGGTTTTGACATGTAGAGAGGAATAAGACAAATTTGACGCAACTTCAAGTTACTAATGATATGATCCTTGAAAAGAGGGTATGAAGGATAGTAATTATAGGTAACTACAAAATTTTGTTAAATAAGATTAGCATGAATTTTATTATTTAGCTGCAGTATTTGTCCATTGCCAATTTTTTTTTGTTAAGTTGTGATAGGGAACTACATAATTAGTTAATGTAAAAGCCACCTCAAAGATTTGAAGTACCACTAGAAATAAATATATGTCTTACATAATCAATCACATAAATAATCCTTCCAAAACACAAGAACAATATATTAGGCAAACATACATGATAACCCAACATAATGAAATGTGACATTTTAACTATATATGTCACATCAATTAGTGAAAGATAAATTCCATATACCATGAGCTCAAGGCTTTTTAGGCACTTGTAGAATTTTTTATTTTGGCAAAGTTGGCAATTCAGACTTAGGAATGGAAGGAATCTCAAGTTTTGACAACATTGGAAATTCAGGCTTTGGAAATGTTGAAAACTCCGGCTTTGGGAGTAGTGGCAATTCGGGCTTCGAAATTTCAGGGAATTCAGGAAGATGTGGCAATTCAGGCTTAGAAAGCTCAGATAGAGTTATTTCAAGAAAATGTCGTGCTTCTGCTTGAATTTTATAGTTACTTTCTAACAACAAAGTGATGAGTAGTAACAAGAAAAAAGATGGATTAATGTGGTGATGAAGCCATTGTTGAAGGTGATTTTTTTTTTAATGTTTTAATACATATGACTTAATGCTTAAGTCTTAACAAATTTATAAGTTGTGAAAAAAATAAAAATAGGAACAAAACTTTGGTTGGTTAAGAAAATGTCTGTTAGTTCATCTTCTCAAACAATAATAGTCATAATTTAATCTGCCAAATATTTTTTTCCATGTGTCACATCTACCACACAATTTTATATAGATCTACCCTAACAATGAATTGCTCCCTACTATGTCATTTCTGGAATCTAGTAATTTTTGTTCATGTCTTGTATTCGTATTACCCCTTAAAATATTCACTAGATATCTAGGTATATTTAATGTAAACTTAATTTTTGTCACACCAATGAAATGACTTTAGAGTGTGAGGGATTCTGGGGATATCTTTAGTTTTCTTTTCGTATACAAGTGCAAATATAGTCCATTCATTTTCACAGAATATAATAACTGAGAAGAAATTATTTAACTTTAAAAAAATTTGCTCCAATCACTTTCCAAGTGATTGATTTCATCTGAGAATCGATGACTGGTCGATTCTTTTCCATCTATTTATTAAGATCAGAAAATACAACGGTGTTATAACTCCCAATTAAAATGTTCAAATCTTCATACGACGCTCAGGTCGCTACTAAAATGATTTTGTGGCGATTTTATAGGCTTCAATAGCAACTTCAGTCGTCACTAAAAGCTCAATTTATTGTTAGATGATATCTCACACAATAGGAATAGTTTTTGGTTGGGTTAGGTTGGGGTGGGGGGGGGGTTAGACATCATTTTCTTTTATAAATTAGTGGTTACGCGTTGAGGGCTAAAATTGAGAACAAACAAATAATTAATGTGTTTGGTAAAATAATTTTGATAAGCTTTTTTCCTATTATATAATGAAAAAAGATAGAAAAGATAAAATTATGAAGTGATTAGTCAAACTAAAAGTATTTAATTATAATTAGCTATAAAATCATAATATAAAAATGACCAACTTATGGTTGATTTTGGATTATAAGCACTTCAGTTATAAAAAGTTGAGTGCTTGCCAACAATATGATAAGCTTTAAAAATATATTTATAAACTAACCACTTAGAAACCTAACCTAATGCCTTCTTAATATAAAAAAGTAGCTTTTTTTGGGTACTATCTATAACAAAGAGTCTTTCTGTAATAATTGTGTGTAGAATTACATGCACACACCTAATTATGGACCCCTTTGGCCATAGATTTTCCAAGTAAAATTTGAAAAAGTTGGCCAAAAATTTTTTGCCAGAAAATATGGCTAAAGTTTGGTCAGAATGATATTTTTCTATGTTATTTTATATTTTAAATAATTTTAAATTACCTTTTAACTTTAACACGTTTTCACTAATAAATGGAAAAAAATAGTTTATTTTAAAATAGAAAAAAAATCTTATAGTTTTTAAAAAATTTTGATCAAATTCTGACCAAGTTTTCTGGCCGTTTAGCACTTTCCATTTGTCAAGTAGTGTTTGTCTAATTAATTTGTCACTATTTAGCAAATATTTTTGGTAAATAAATCAAATTCCCAAATACTAGTATTTGTTGGTACTTCATTCATGATAAGCCACCAACATACCACTTCAACTAATTATTGTTGAGGCGGATTTAGAATTTAATATTATGAGTATCAAATTAACGTAAACAATAATTGATTTCACAATTATCTATTTAACAATGAGTTTTTCACAAATACAAAAGTTAACTGATTAAGAACAATTACATAACAATTTTTGTAATTAATGATAGAATATCATGACAAATATAGTATATCCGAAATGAAATTTTCTAGCACCAACAAAGAAAACTCTTGACCATATGACACAATAATAAAGTGTAACATATCCAGAGTGCTTTAAATGAATCAAAGAACATTTCATATATATGCATCGCGCGCCCTCAAGGCATTTCAGGCACTTGAGGAATTTCAGGCTTTGACAAAGTTGATAGTTTATCCTTAGGATGACAGGCATCTCGAGTTTTGATAATGTTGGAACTCTGGTCCAGAATTGGTAGCAAATTTGGAATTTCAGGGAATTTAGGATTTGGTAAAGTTGGGATTTCTGGGAGTTGAAGCAATTAAGGCTGAGGAAGCTCAAGAATAGTTATTTCAAGAAGATGGCGCGCTTTTGCTTGAATTACATAGCAACTTGTTATTGACAAAGTGACATGTAATAACAAGAATAAAGATTGATTCTGGTTGTAAGACATCGTTGAAGATTGATTGTCCTTTTAAGTTTCACTTTTGACAAGTTTATATAGATATGTGTATGTTGAAAATAGGAATTGAGAACTAAGTTTTGGTTGTGATAATTGGTAGGAAAAATTGTTTGTTAGGTCATCTTCTAACCAGTAACATTCTAATTTTAATTTAGGCATAATACATAAACATGACTCTTAACTTAGCATCATTTGGTGTTAGTCAACCTGTATTATAAGGTTAGCCTAAAACGACAGAAACAGAATAAGATGAAACAGAAAGTAAATAGAATACAAGAAGTAATCCGAGTCCACAGAAACTACTGTGCGTCCTTAAGAAATTTAATCCCGTCACTGTACCCGAGGTTATGGATTAATTTCTCCCAAGATAAAACGGATAAATCTTGTTACAGAAATAGCGGTACCTGAAATTTCTTTAATTTCAGCGAACTTCAGAACAACAATAAGTCATACAGATTCAGTCGATCGACACTTTGATTTGTTTGAGAGAAAAAATTTATCTAGAGCAGGAAAAAATTCAGTGTTTGAAAAAACGAAAATTGACTTCCTTTTATAGCCATTTTCAGCAAGAAACGTGTCTGTTCAGAGAAATTTGTTCAGACCCGTTTTATCCAGAATGTTGTGTCTTTTGGAAAAAATAACAACTTTTCAGAAAAATGTGTCTGTTAGGGAAATAACGACTTTTCGGAAAGAGTAACAACTTTTCAGAATGTTACAGTTACCCGCAAATTTATAAGAGATAATATTAACAGGATTTATTTGATTTAACAAAAATTGATTAAATAAAGTTTGTCCAAAAAATTTTATCAATCAATCACATCCAAATCCGAAGCCGAGCGACCGACGACAACGACGACGCGAGAGGGCATCTTCTTCTTAGCTCTTTAAGAAGTAATGGAAGTGTTTCCTTATATAAGAATAACAATTTCCCTTTCTTTTGCCGATATGGGAGAAATGACTTTTCATTTTCCCTCCAAAATAGTTCCCTCACTTTTCATATTCTCTCTTTTCTTTTCCCATTCACACTTGCTAAATCCAACAATTCCCCACATGAATGGGGAAGGCTATTGTTAAAACATATGCATGAAAAAACTTGTGTGTCTTGTAGGTAAAGGTTAATCGCATCTGGATAAGTAGGTTTTCCTTTAAACTTTCCGTAGTGAATATAAATCGGATATACTCGGTCAATCGGTAGATTTGATATCTTTGAACCGTTGAGCTTTGGTGTATACCTAGACAACATATGTCACACAATCAACCCTTGAACTGTTCTTAGTTCTCATTGTTTTGTTCGTTTGAGCCATGAACACATTTTGGATAGTAAGTGCTTAAAGAACTGGCCTTACCGGGTTCTCCTTGAAGCGACTTACACTTCACACTTACAAATGTGATTTCTAAATGTGTTATCTCATAGATACACCATTTGATATTCCCTGTGTCAAACTTAGAAACCATTAAAAAGTCCTTATGTCTTTATCCTGGTTACTAAACATTGTCTCATCATGAGAATGGATAATAAAATAATAATTTTTTGACAATGTTGAACCGTCATCAATGACTTTGTTTTATCTCCTTGAACCTAGATCTTGGGATCTCCAGTCTTCTAGGTAGAGTTACTGTCACAATGACTTGTTCTCGGCCATAGTACCATTCCCGTCGATGATTTCTCAACTCCCTCTCTAGTTAGGCCTTTTGTAAGTGGATTCGACACATTATCTTTTTACTTCACATAGTCAATTGTGATAATTCCACTAGAGAGTAGTTGTCTCACAAAGTTATGTCTTCGTCTTATGTGACAAGACTTGTCGTTATACATAATGTTTCCAGCCCTTCCTATTGCAGCTTGACTATCACAGTGTATGCATATAGGGGCTTGGTTTGGGCCAAAATGGAATACTTCTAAGAAATTTCGGAGCCATTCAGCTTCTTCACCTGCCTTGTATAAAACAATGAATTCAGAATCCATTGTAGAGCGAGCTATACATGTTTGTTTTGATGATTTCCAAGATATTGCTCCTCCACCAATAGTAAAAACGTATCCATTTGTGGATTTTGTTTCAGTTGACCCAGTAATCCAATTTACATCACTATATCCTTCAAGAACGGCTGGATATTTGTTGTAATGTAAAGCATAATTTGAGTGTCATCTAAGTATTCCAAAACTCTCTCCATTGCCAACCAATGTCTTTGATTAGGATTACTTGTGTATCGACTCAGTTTTCTGATAGCGCAAGCTATGTCTGGTCATGTATAATTCATGACATACATTAAGCTTCCCAATACGTTAGCATAGTCCAATTGAGACTGACTTTCACCTTTATTCTTTGCAAGATGAAGGTTTACATCAATTGGAGTCTTTGCCCTTTTAAAATTCAAAAAAATTGAATTTTTCAAGTATCTTTTGAATATAATGAGTTTGAGAAAATGCTAGACCGTTAGGAGTTTTAATAATTTTAATTCCTAATATCACATCAGTAACTCGTAAATCTTTTATATCAAACTTACTAGCGAGCATATGCTTTGTAGATTTTATATTAGCAATGTTTTTGCTCATTATAAGAATGACATCTACATATAGGCATACAATTACTTCCTTATTTGGAGTATCTTTAATGTAAACACATTTATCACATTCATTATCTTAAATCCATTTGACAACATGGTTTGATCAAACTTTGCTTGTCATTGTTTTGGTGCTTGTTTTATTCCATAAAGTGACTTAATAAGTTTTCACACTTTCTTTTCTTCACCAGGAACTACAAAACTCTCAGGTTGTTCTATGTAAATTTTTTCTTCCAGCTCTCTATAAAGAAGGCTGTTTTCACATCCATTTGATGAATTTCAAGACCGTATATTGCAGCTAGTGCAATTGACATCCGAATTGATGTAATCCTAGTTACTGCCGAGTATGTTTCAAAATAATCAAGACCTTTTTTTTGTCTAAAACCTGTGACAACAAGTCTTGCTTTATATTTGTCAATAGTTCCATCATCTTTCATCTTCCTTTTAAAGATCCATTTTGAACCCAAGGGTTTGTTACCTGGAGGAAGTCAACCAACTCCCAAGTATGATTGCTTAAGATTGATTCAATTTCACTATTAACAGCCTCCTTCCAAGAGGTTGAGTCGCTAGACAACATTGCTTCCTTGAATGTTTGAGGCTCGCTTTCAAGAAGAAATGTTACAAAATCATATCCAAATAAAGTAGATGTCCTTTGACGTTTACTGCGTCTTGGACTTTCTTCATTGAGTTCATTCTCTTTTGGTTCTTCTCTGGGTTGGTTAGACCCCCCACTAGATGAGTCAAGTCTATTTTTATACGGATAGATATGTTCAAAAAATTCAGCTTTATCTGATTCCATTACAGTATTATCATGAATATCCGAATGTTTGGACTTATGAACCAAAAATTGACATGCCTTACCATTTGTGGCATATCCAATGAATACACAATTCACAGTCTTAGGCCCTATTTTTACCCTCTTAGGTATGGGAACTTGGACTTTGGCTAGACACCCCCACACTTTGAAATATTTTAAGTTGGTTTTTCTACCTTTCTATTTCTCATATGGAATTACATTTGTCTTTGAGTGAGGCACTCTTTTAAGTATTTGATTTGCCGTAAGGATAGCTTCCCGCCACAAGTGCTGTGGTAAACCTCAACTTATAAGTAATGCATTCATCATTCTTTTAAAGTTCGATTTTTCCTTTTTGCAATTCCATTAGACTGAGGAGTGTAGGGAGCAGTAGTTTGATGGATTATTCCATTTTCTAAACATATTTCTGCAAATGGAGATTCATATTCTTCGGTTTTATCACTTCTGATTATTTTGATCTTTTTATCTAACTGATTTTCAACTTCAGTTTTATATTGCTTCATCCTTACCATTTAGCAAATAGACATAACAATATCTAGTGCAATCGTCAATAAAAGTTATGAAATACTTTTTCCCACCACGTGATGGTGTTGACTTCATGTCATAAATATCAGTGTGAATCAATTCTAAAGGATTTGAATTCTTTTCAACAGATTTATAAGGATGCTTATCATACTTAGATTCAACGCAAATTTGACATTTTGATTTATTGCACTCAAATTTTTGCAAAATAATTAAGTTAATCAGTTTTCGCAAGGTTTTGTTATTAACGTGTCCCAAATGTTCATGCCATAAACATTTAGACTCAAGCAACTAAAAAGAAGCAAAGTGTTTATTCATATCAATTGCAATTACATTGAGTTTGAAAAGGCCATCACTAAGGTAGCCTTTTCCTACATAGATATCTTTCTTGCTTACTACTACTTTATCAGAAACAAATACAAATTTGAATCCATTCTTGGTCAGAACTTAAATTGAAACTAAATTCTTTCTCAATTCTGGAACATATGAGACCCTATTCAAAGTCACCACCTTGTATGATGTCATCTTTAATAGGACTTTGTCAGTTCCTTTCACCTTTGCAATAGCGGAGTTTGCCATAAACAACTTCTCATCTGTAGGTGCTGGAGTATATGATGAAAATAATTCTTTGTTGGCACAAACATGGCATGAGGCACCAAAATCTATCCACCATTCTCTTGGATTTCCAACCAAGTTACATTCTAAAAGCATTGCACAGAGATCGTCCATTTCTCCTTTGGATTTAGCCAAGTTTGTTTGATCCTTCTTTTTCTTGTCCTTCTTAGGACCCCGGCATTCAGTAGCCCTATGACCATGTTTACCATAGTTGAAGCAGTTTCATTGAATTGCTTCTTAGGAGGATTGCTTTTTGGACCAGATGCTTTCTTTCTTTTCTTTAATTTTGTGGGATCTTCTTCAACAAAATTTACTCCAGATATTGCTGAATTACCACGTGACCTCTTTTCTGCAGCCTTATTATCCTCTTCGATTCTCAACCTCACTATGAGATCTTCAACAGTCATCTCCTTGTGTTTATGTTTCAAGTAGTTTTTGAAGTCCTTCCACAATGGAGGTAACTTTTCAATACATGCAGCCACTTGAAAGACATCATTTAGAATCAATCCTAAATTAAAGATTATGTGAGTATTAAGAAAAAAACTTAATATTTCTAACATAGGCATTACATAAATTTATACCTTCAGCAAGGAGATCATGGATTATGACCTGCAGTTCTTGAACTTGGGTGACGACGGTCTTAATGTCTATCATCTTATAGTCAAGAAATTTTGCCACAATGAATTTCTTCATTCCCGCATCTTCTGTTTTGTACTTCTTTTCTAAAGCATCCCAGAGCTCTTTTGAGGTTTTGACATTGTTGTACACATTGTACAAATCATCTTGCAGGCCACTCAGAATATAATTTTTACACAAAAAATCTGAGTGTGTCCATGCTTCTGTTACCATGAATCGTTCATCAGGCGGAGTTTCATCTGACATAACAGGAACATTCTCATTAATGAACTTCTGCAGACTCAACGTAGTGAGATTGAAGAACATCTTATGCTGCCATCTCTTAAAGTCGACTCTAGAAAACTTTGCAGGTTTCTCAGACGGTGCTAAGGCAGCATTTGAACGATTATGTGCAACCGATGTTGTTGCAACACTTACTGTTGCAGCACTTACTTTTCCAGCATTTGCTTGACTTGAATTAGTCATTTTTCTCTTTTCTGTCACAAATGGTAGATAATTTATGTATTTGAAATACTAACAAAAAAGAACAAATCTTTACACAGACTGTTTCTGATTTAACGATAAAGTTTTTATATTTTTTTAATCGTTAATCGAATGAATTTTAAAAATTCAAGCAGATTAGAAAACCATAAAGGTTTTAATCTCCAGAAACCTCAAATACAGAAACTTATTAAATTTCTTAAGATTGTTATTCAACCTGTATTATAAGGTTAGCCTAAAAAAGACAGAAACAGAATAAGATGAAACAGAAAGTAAATAGAATACAAGAAGTAATCCGAGTCCACAGAAACTACTGTGTGTCCTTAAGAAATTTAATCCCCTCACTGTACCCGAGGTTATGGATAAATTTCGTTCAAGATAAAATGGATTAATCCTGTTGAAGAAATAGCGGTACCTCAAATTTCTTTAACTTCAGCGAACTTCAGAACAACAACAAGTCACACAGACTCAGCCGATCGACACTTTGATTTGTTTCAGAGAAAAAAATTATGCAGAGCAGGGGAAAAAAATTTTGTTTGAAAAAATGAAAATTGACTTCCTTTTATAGCCATTTTCAGCAAGAAACGTGTCTGTTCAGAGAAATCTGTTCAGACCCATTTTATCCAGAAAGTTGTGTCTTTTGGAAAAAATAACAACTTTTCAGAAAAATGTGTCTGTTAGAAAAATATCGTCTTTTCGAAAAGTAACGACTTTTCGAAAAAGATTAACAACTTTTAGGAATGTTACAGTTACCCGCAAATTTATAAGAGAAATTTATTTAATTTAACAAAAACTGATTAAATAAATTTTGTCCAAAAAATTTATCAATTAAATCATTTGCAAAATCCAAAGCCGAAGCCGAGCGACGACGACGGCGCTAGGGGGCATCTTCTTATTAGCTCTTTAAGATGTAATGGAAGTGTTTCCCTATATAAGGACAACAATTTCCCTTTCTTTTGTCGATATGGGAGAAATGACTTTTCATTTGCACTTTGAAAATGACTTTTCATTTTTCCCTCCAAAATAGTTACCTCACTTTCACATTCTCTCTTTTCTTTTTCCATTCATACTTGCTAAACTCAACAACTTTTACGTCAGCTAATTTTGTAGTTCACTATCACTACCAAAAATAGAAAACTATTGATGGACAAATATATTATTTAGCTAAATAGCATTCATCGCTAATTCTATCTAATATGAATTATTAAAAAAATGTTAGTTACTTGCAATTTAGCGATCATGAGTCATCTAGAATTTTGTAGTATATTCATTTGCATTGAAATCTCTTATCGACTCTAGAGTGTGATATTTCAATATGCAACATAATATCTAATTTAAATATTTTTTATAAGAATTTACAGTTGCCACGTCATTAAATTAATACCAAATATAATATTTTGGGTAATCATGACTATGGAAGCTAACTTGGCTAAGTTAAGTGACTTTTAAAAGACAAACAAAGTTGAACGAGAATATATATGTAGGGATGTTAATTAAACATACAATTACCTAAAAAAACATAATGTTGATTAATTAGGTAATTATACATGTTAGATTAATTAGGAGGTTATTGTTGAGAAGATGAACTAACGTAGTATTTTTTCATACCAAACCACAACCAAAAACTAATTCTCCAATTTTTACTTTCACTATATAAACTTGTTTGAAGTGAAGTATTATTAATGCATAATCAACAAAAACATAAATTATACGTCTTGAAGAATTTATCACCTTCCTTTATACAATGGCTTATAAGTATATCCCATCTTTTTTCTTGTTATTATTCGTCACATTATTTTTAACAAGTAGTTATGTGATTCAAGTTGAAGCGCGCAATCTTCTTGAAGTAACTATCCCTGAGCTTCCTAAGCCAGAATTGCCACATTTACCTGAAATCCCAACTTTGCCTAAACTTGAATTCCCTGAAATTCCGAAACCTGAGTTGCCTACATTACCAAAGCCCGAATTTCCAGAAATTCCAAAGCCGGAGTTTCCACCATTTCCAAAGGTTGAACTTCCAACTTTACCAAAACTCGAGATTCCTGTCATTCCTAAGCCTGAATTGCCAACTTTGTCAAAGCCGGAAATGCCTCAAGTGCCTAAAAAGCCTTGAGCACGAGGCATGTTAAAAATGTATTGTGTATTGTGTGATCATATATGTATTTGAAGCTTTCCTTTTGGAAAGATTATTTATGTGTTATTTATGTATAAGAATTGTTTATGTAATTGTTCAGTTTTCAGTTCACTAATGTACTAGTCTTACTAGTGACATTATACACATCTTTATTTGTACTCTAAGACTCGATTTCAATTTGTTTATCTGGTTTTGATTTGATGTGGTACATAAATGTTTTTGTATATGTCTCTAAAGCATTTAACGATATTGAATTTAATGATATTTGACTAATACCGGTAAAAATTTTAAATTTTTTTATTAATATGTATATGTTTATTGCTACTAAAAGTTGTTCTTGTTATAATAATTGTGATCTTAACTAAAGATATGAAAAAAATAGCAAAATATATTTTAATCTTGTAATCTTAATTAACGATGCGAAGAATCTTTACGGATATGTTTTAAGTTCATATATTTTCTTAAACAAACCTGAATTTTCAACACAAATGTTAAAACACTAATATAAGTATTGATAGTTAAATTATAATAACAACACCTAAATTCTTGTATTACAAGGAAAAGTAACTAAAGATAGAGATAAGAATGGAGCTGAGAAGTTTCAACTCTAGAAAAAAGATGAGAGGAACATACAGTTTCTTCACTTTACACATAACTCTTATGTTAACAACTACGTAGTCATATTTAATCAATTGATAATTGGGCTTGAATTGCAAATAAAATTCTCTAATATTTATTCGACCCAATATTTTAATCTAAATCAGTTTAATTCACAACTTCTAACACATAAGCCCATACTAAATCGATTTGGTTCACAACGGATACTTTTACTACATCATGGGTGGCTGTAGTGGACAGAGAATATAGACTATAAATGATCTTTTTGCATAGTACATGTTCTGATTGTGTTATGGGTGTTCGATAATGTTGATGATTTCGAGGTCAGATAATTATAACTTAAATTTTGAAGAAAAGTATATATGTTCTCCTTAGATTACCTACATGGGAGACCTTTCTTGTGTGTTGACTTGTAGGAATATATCTACATAAGTTATGTGTTACACAAGAAAAGTTTTTGTCATATTAAATTTATGAAGCTATTGTTAAGAAGATGAACTAACACAATTTTTCCTACCAATCACAACCAAAGCTTGATTCTCCAATTTTTATTTTCCACAACCACACATCTTATAAAAACTTGTTTGAAGTGAAACATAAAGCATATTAGCATAATCAACCAAAACATAAATTACTAGTCTTGAAGCATTTATCACCTTTCGATATAATGGCTAATAATCACTACAACTCATCTTTTTACTTGTTATTATAAGAGATAACTTACAGGATTTATTTGATTTAACAAAAACTGATTAAATAAATTTTGTTCAAAAAATTTATCAATCAATCACATCATTTGCCGAAACCGAGCGAGCTACGACGACGACGACGCGAGGGACATCTTCTTCTTAGCTCTTTAAGAAGTAATGGAAGTGTTTCCTTATATAAGAACAACAATTTCCCTTTCTTTTGCCGAAATGAGAGAAATGACTTTTCATTTTCCCTCCAAAAGAGTTCCCTCATTTTTCATATTCTCTCTTTTCTTTTTCCCAATCACACATGCTAAACCCAACAGTTAGCAACTCTAACCCTTAACTTTTGATGTGCACAATTAAACAATTAAACTTGTATAAAATTGAACAAATTGACATATTTGTCCTACATAGCAACCTACATGGAAATTTTGTGTCCTACATAGCGTCCTGCACGTATGATGCCATATTTTAAAAAGAACATTTTAGGGAGTACAAAGATAGAAAAGGTAAAATTGTAAAGCGATTCGTCAAATTAAAAGTGCTTATAATATGTAAAATCATAAATAAAAAATGAACAACTTATGGTTGATATCGGATTATAAGCACTTGAGTTATAAGTGTTTGCCAATTATACATTTAAGCTTTAAAAATATGCTTATGAACTAGTTTGAACCACTTAGAAACTTAACCTACTTAAAATAAAAGTAGCATATTGGGTACTAGATATAACCAAAAACTCTCATTCTGTAATAATTGTGTGTAGTTAATTACATGCACACACCTAATTATGTATATAAAAAAAATTAAATTTATAGTCTAAAGTCTAGACATATTGACATTGCCTAACTATAAAAGGGCAGAACTATTCATGTAATGATGCAGCACATATTTGTTATTATAACCTAGTCATATATATATCATAGAAAAAATGAGTCTTGAAGGTAAGTTGGTTTCTGAGATAAATATCAAATGTGATGGAGATGTGTTCCATGAAATAATTATGTACAAACCACATTATATGTGCAACATATGCCCTGATAAGATACAAAATGTGGATATTCATGAAGGTGATTTGGGTACTATTGGATCTGTTAGGTTCTGGAAATTCACACACGGTACGTAAATCCGTATTATATTAATTCATATCGATTTTAATTTGTCCAAATTCAATTCAACTCACTCAATCATTAATAAACGAAATTAGTAGTATGGATTTTTTTTACTATATATATTTGTTTGTGTAGATGGGAAAGAGATGGTAGCAAAGGAAGTTATTGAAGAAATAGATGAAGAAAAGAAGTTGGTTAAAAAAAAGATGATTGAAGGAGATATGTTAGAGTATTATGAATCATTTTACCTCACTATTCATGTTGAGACAAAGGATGAAAACAACTTAGTTACTTGGATTTTGGAATATGAAAAGAAGAATGTACATGTGCCTGATCCACACACATTCATGGAATTGTGTATCAATATCACTAAAGATATTGAGAGTTACCACATCAAGTGATACATCAATACATATATGTACGTACTTGAAATAATATTATGTGGTGTGGTTAATGAGTTTGCTTTGAAATATCTAATATATAGAGAGAGAGAAAATAGAGGGAGTGGATATTGATAAATAAAAATATATAAAAGTGTTATAAATAATTTGTGTTATAGTGAATGTCTAATTATGTGGAGTCCTTGTAGGATATGGTTAGGAATCCTACTTGGGGATCAAGTAAGGTTTTCCCTATAAATAAAGGGTTTTCCTTCATTGTAAATAAGATCATTGAAAGATCAATGAATTCTGAATATAATTCAAGATGAATAAGAAATCTTTCTCTTTTCCCTACTTTATTCGTCTTCTAACTTCATATAGTTTCATAACATGTTAGCATCACGATTGTTCTATTCTTAAAGAATGATGAAGAAGACGGGAAAAATGCAAAAGAGATCTTGCATAAGTTATGCAATAAGGTTCTTATATCTTCAAGGTATGATTTATCTTTATGTTATAATTATTTATGTAATAGATCTGGAGGCACCATCTAAAATAAGTATTTAAAGAGACTTGTCGACTTTCTATACCTTTAATTTTAATCGACTGGGAAAAGAATTCTTTAATTTATTTTAATAATTAAATAAGCACAATTTGGTGAAAAATATATTTTCGACCTTTATATGAGGTATGCCATCTATTAAACTATATTTATTAACTACTAATGTTGAGTATAATAAATCAATAACCTCAACTTTGTGTGTAATTATAGTGTACGATAATATTAATGATTATCAAAAGTGATAAAATTGCAATTATTTTGAAGGCTTGAGGTTGAGCCTCATTATGGGTAAGACGATAGATTTAAGTTTTATCGAACCAAAAGAATAAGACGATGGATTTATGTTCAATCACATCAAGAGGGTAAGACATCAGAAGTCTTGATGCTTTGTGATGAAAGATGTTGGATTCAAATCCCTCATTTGATTTATGGCATAAGACGTTGGGTTTGAGTCTCAATGCACCATATTGATGATAAAATTAAAATTTACTCAGATAATAATAAATCAGAAATTTACTAAAGCAAAAGACACATGGCATAGTAAACTTGAAGTTTACGAGTACTACTAATTTTATTAGTTGGCAGGAATAATTTAGTCATCTCAAAGATGTGCATACTGAGTAATGGACATACATTGAAAAACTAAAAGATTCTTCAAGAATTTTTTACGTTGCTGTTCTCGTGATAAAATTGATTGGATCAACTAAAGTTGGGACTAAATCCCTAAATTCTGAAAAGTATAAAAGGTGAATATGGGCCCGTTTACCTATCGTGTGATATGATAAAAAAATGCATCAATAAGATAATCCCATGTGTGTTTCTTGTCAACTTGCAGTTTGACATTCGCAAATTTTGCAAGATAATTGAGCTAAAAGCAAAACTTTCAGAATATGAAATCAAGATAATTCACCTTGATAATATTGATAAATATATAAGATGATCTGACATTAAATGTCACACATAGTGAATCATTACTTATGAAAATAAAGTTTCATGTGTTGATCTGAAATATGATATTACATACAAACGTAATTATATGAATCAAACCAATAAGTTATGATTAATTTTTCTGTTAATTGGTTTATGGTCAGGGATAAAATAGTTTTCATCAGATAATTTTGATTTGCAATGTATGATTAATGGATATACTATGATGCACAAAGATAGATTCTTCAAAAAATTGAGATACATGTTAGTTTGTCTAATATAAGGGGGAGATTAGAAGCAACACAAAAGTTGTAAATACTCCTATTGAATGTCCAATAGAGTCTATGACATGCATGAAGCATGATAGACTAATCAATTCTAAATAAATAATCCCTGAAAAAGGGGGAGGATCAAAGAATCAAAATGATCATAATAAGGATACAATGTTCTCTTGGAGATCTTACAACATTACACTTTATAAAACCTCATGAGAGGAATAGCTACCTAAAAATAATGAAGTGATGAGATCTCAATAAATTATGTCATATTGTGAATCAATGCAAAATGATATATCGTTGACGGTATCTTTGATATAATATCGCGCAATATTGTAAAAGATTATTATGATACAAATTTTATGACTATTAAAGCATGCTGGTGTAGAAATAATAATCAAGTGAAAAGTGGAATGGTGCATCTTGGTAAGCGTAAAACTTATTTAACTTGCAATCTAGGCACTGTAAGATGTCATACATCTAACATTCAATGTTGTTACTTAACAAAATTGAGATGAAAATATCCGACGAGTTCAAAATCTAAATCATATACAAGTTTTTGGAAAATTTATTTATCGTCCTCAAAAGGATTAAATTGATTCAAAATGCACAGAGCATATACAAGTATTATAATGCAAGTTGACGACTAGAATTAAAACTCTTGAAGAGTTGTCAAAAGGAAATATATTATTTGCTTAAAGAAGTAGAAGTAAGGAACTTGCAGAAATCTCTGATTCTGAAGGAAAGATTCATAAAAGCAGATAGAAGAAAACATATTTCATCAATATTTTTCCTACACTCATGAGCTCCCAAGAATGGTGATATCAACATGCAACATGTTTGTTCAAGTAATACTACAATTGATTTATCCACCAATTCTCTATCAACTACAACTTTCAAGAAGATGATGCTCAAACATGAAAAACGAAGATTCTAGTCTCAGAATTGATGTTGTCATTAGGGGGAGTTAATACGCGATGTACTCTTTTTCCCTCACAAGGTTTTGTCCCACTGGGTTTTCCTTGTAAGATTTTTAATGAGACATTCATAATGCGTATTATTAGATATGTGTACTCTTTTTCCTTCACTAGATTTTTTTCCCACTGGTTTTATCTAGTAAGTTTTTAACGATGCACATAATCTACCATTATTCAAGTGGAGTGTTATAAACTATTTGTGTTATAGTGAATGTCTAATTATGTGGAGTTATTGTAGGATATGGTTAGGAATCCTACGTGGGGACCAAGTAAGGTTTTCCCTATAAATAAGGGGTTTTCCTTCATTGTAAATAAGATCATTGAAAGATCAATGAATTCTGAATATACTTCAAGATGAATAAGAAATCTTTCTCTTTTCCCTACTTTATTCGTCTTCTAACTTCATATAGTTTCGTAACAAAAGCTTCTTCTAATACATATATGGTTGATTTTGAATTATAAGCACTTTTAGTATTTGTCAAATATATGATAAGCTTAAAAAAATATGCTTATGAACTAGTTTGAACCACTTAGAAACTTTACCTAATACCTTTTCTTAATATAAAAGTAGCTTATTGGGTAATAATTGTGTGCAAGTACAATGCACACACCTAATTATGTATAGGCAAAGAAAATATGAAATTTTATAGTCCAGAGTCTAGACATATTGACATTTTTACTTAACTATAAGAGGGTAGAGATACGCACTTATAATTAATTAAGAGGAAATTGTGTGAAATATATTCGAATTTTGATCAAAATTGTTGTAACATACAAAACTTTGGAAATGACCTTTTCACCCTGCACTATTTAATAATGTATTTAAAAGTTATATATGTGTCCACGTAGACATCATAAATATTACATAATTATATGTAGTAATATGTCCACATGCGCATATATATACCTTTAAAATACATTATTAAATAATGTATAGGTAAAAAGTCCTCTATAAAGTTTGATATCGGAACAATAATTTCGTCCAAAATTGAAATATTTTTCAGAACTTTTTCCGATTAATTAATGAATGAGCTTATATAGTCAAAGCATTAGATAATAGCTCACACAATAGGCAATCCATCTTCTATGGCTATTGCTTCAGCACAAAAATTAGTAGAGATAGGGATATGTAGTATTAGCACTGGCGTGGACAAGGTCCCCTCTCCAATTCCATTACAAAACATGTCTATAATTGATATCTAATATAAAATTTTGTCCAAGAGATAGTATAGTGTTTTGTTGGCTATATGAGAAAAAAATAATTCATGCATTAGTAATATTATTTAATAAAATTTGCAACATATATAAGCTAATATAATCATTACTAATAATATTGTGATATAAGCTAATATAATCTCAACGTATATAAGCAAATATAATCATTGCATAGCTATTCTTATGAGATAATCGGCCCCTAATAACACTATTTACAACCAAGCTACTGATCATTTATACTAAACTTACTCATGTTTATTTACTACAAGCATAACACTATTTACCACCAAACTTGTAAACTTACTCATGTTTACTTACAAACTTTAAGAATGACAAAAATAATTTGCAACAGTTATAGCCATCTCCACCACAGGTTACTTTGTTATATCAGGGTGTTGAAATATTGTGTCTATCAATATAAATTAAAACTATACGTGTATATATTGTATAATTTTTCGACGAAGGGTGTCCAATTTAGGTGGCTCAGTCCCTGATTATAGACCAAAATATGAACATAATTCTGTTGATTTATTGACCTTTACTAAGGATCCAATATAAAATAAACGGTTTTCTTTTCATTTAATTGCATAGATTTATCTTTAAAAGAATAAGTCTTTAATTTTTATCTTTTATGAGTTGATTATGTATTTTTGCCCCTATCTCCAATGTGGTCTCCACTTGTTACCCCAAAACGACGAAGCCAGGAGCCGAAAGAGGGACTTGAACCCTCAACCTCTTAAAAAATGAACTTACCCCTAGCATGACTTAAGTTCTTTAACAACGCGAGACATAATTTATGAGATATTATGATCATCATAAAATAAAGATGACCAAACTTATGACTTTGACTTAAAAACACTTTTGGTATTTACTAAATGTATGACAATCTTAAAAAAATGCTCATGAACAAAATAATTATGTGTATATACATAGACACGCCTAATTATGTATAGGCAGAAAAAGTAAAAAAAATGTATTATAATCTAGACGTTAGAAATATTGGCATTGCGTAACTATAAAAGGGAAGAGTATCTCATGTAATGATTGAACCACACACTTTTTTTTTTAACTTTGTGATATATCATATCATAGAAGAAAAATGAGCCTCCATGGAAAGTTAGTTTCTGAGATAGAAATTAAGTGTGATGGAGATATTTTTTATGAAGTATACAGGCACAGGCCACACCATATCTCCACCATGTCCCCTAATAACATACAAAATGTGGAAGTTCATGAAGGTGAATGGGGCACAGTTGACTCTGTTATCTTTTGGAACTTTATCCATGGTAAATCTTTATTATATTTTATTTCAATATTTATCACAAAATGTTTGGTTCATACATTCTTCAATATATATATGATACCAATGTTCTTCAAGGCGTAATTAACAAATACTCCCTCTATCTAACAATAGTTGTTAAGTATACTAAAAATAGATGTCTAACAAAACTTGTCCAATTTAAAATCAAGAGATTATTTACCTTTGGTATTAAATATTATTTATCATCTAACTCATTTTTTAAAACAAAAATATAACAAAGTCAAAGAATAATATAGTAATATTATCTCTACTATTAATTATTTATTGACTCAATTCATTTATAATCCGTTCAAATTCAAACCAACTCACTCGAGCATTTAAAAGTGAAATTAATAGTATGAAATATTTACTATATTAAATTTGTTTTACAGATGCAAAAGAAGTGGTGGCAAAGGAGAAAGTGGAAGAAATAGATGAAGAAAGGAAGCTAATTAAAAAAAAGATAATTGAAGGAGATATATTGGAGTATTACAAATCATTTTACATCACTGTTCATATTGAGACAAAGGGTGAAAATAATTTAGTTACTTTGATCATAGAATATGAAAAGAAAAATGCTAATGTGCCAGATCCACACACATTCATGGAATTACTCCTCAATGTAACCAAAGATATTGAGAATTACCACATCAAGTGATACATAAATATTATACACAAAGACTCTTTGAAAATGTCGACAAGTATATGTTGAATTCTTCAAAATAATGTATTTTGAAGAAATCAATGTGAATACGATAACATTTTTAAATAGTTGAAGCTGTTGTCTCAAAGTCTTGTAATAATTTGTGTTGTTATTAGCGGGTGTGCTTTGAAATGTCTTGTAACAAAAATAAAACGAACGGATATCTAATTTTTATAGATAAATAAAAAATAAAAGTTGTTATTTGAATTGCACTATAGTTTTTCTTTCTTTTTTTTAGTTCTCTCTGTTGCCTCAAAGTCTTGTAATAATATGTGTTGTTATTAGCGGGTGTGCTTTGAAATGTCTTGTAACAAAAATAAAACGAGTGGATATCTAATTTTTATAGATAAATAAAAAATAAAAGTTGTTATTTGAATTGCACTATAGTTTTTCTTTCTTTTTTTAGTTCTCTATGCTGAAATCCAATAGTATGTGCTTTTCTTTCAACTTCTCCATTTTATAAACAGAGAATTTTATTGTTTTAGTTAGATATATATATGACCATGATAACAAGTTAATAACAATATTTTAAAAGAAAGGAATAAAATTATGGCTAGGGCCGAAGCTGATGAAGACAACTTCAATAGAGAAATTAATAGTTGAAAAAGGAAATAACAGGAAGAATAAAAGATAGTCAAATTCTGTTATTGTTAATAGATGATTTTATTTCAATAGGTGTCGTAGCCTTATATAGGTGTACATATTATGGAATCATATTCCCACTAAACCAGTACTGTAGTTCCACTAAACCAACTCACGTAAACATTCGGAACACAATTCTGCAAATACTATACAATAACTATCACGTGAAAAGAAAATAACTACCAACTGAAAGCTAAAATATAGCTATACTGCAAACTTAGTCAAACTAAACAATAGGGGCTGATGTTGTACAACTTTTAACAGAAGCTAGGTGAGGCTGACAGGTTTATTTGAAAACTCTAGCATTACAGTGTTTATATATAGTTAAAGTTATATTATATTTATATGCATAAGACTCAATTTATTGGCCATAATTTAGAAATAGTTTTGAATTAGTACTCAAGCTAATGTGTTATTTTGTAATTTTAATTCATATATTACTAATCCTCGTATTCTCCCACAATCTAACAAAGAAATTGAGTAGTAATCCTTATATTATCCCATATTTTAACAAATAAATTGAAACGAATGAAAGTATTATTAGTAAGAAAAGAATAAGGAACAACCAATATTGTGTAACTTAATGTTGATTTCTTATGAAGATTAAATCTTTTCAAATTCAATATTAGATGGTTTTTAGGCAAAAGCATGAACATCTTTTGTTTATGCATCTGAGTTAAAATTTGTAAAAAATAAAGTTTATGAAAAATAAGGCACAATCATCAATGATAATAAATCTAATGAAATTCAATTAAGTAGAGGAATGGAGAGAATAGAGAATATGTAGTCCTTATCATTATCTCGTAGATATGAAGATGTTGTTTTTTCAAAAGATTCTAGGCTCAAGTGTATCATGCGGCTCAAGCAAAATAAGAAGAAAATAGTGAAGAAAGCATATGATGGTAAAAGAAAAGTAGTGTGAAGTCAATAAGAAAGAAACAATAACCACAACAAAATATTGTGATCATCGAAATACACTAAACAACATATGACCGAAATTACAAGGGCACGAATAATTGTATGACGTACACTAAACCCTCGCAAGGCAAGACATCTCTCTATCCCTACTAGTCTTCTCTCCTAATATATGATCTCCACTCTCTCCTATTTAAAGTCATATCATTGGTAATATGGAGCTCTGTCATGTCCTATCTAATAATTACTTCTCCCCAATACTTTTTCGGTCTACCCCTACCTCTCCACTTACAATCTACATCCAACCTATCGCACCTTCTCACTGACGTGTCTCCTCAAAACATGTTAGAACAAATGAACAAGAATGATAAAATTACAAGGAATACAAAATAAAACTTGTTTGGCTTAGAGGCACGTTAACACGTTTCTTGAAGATAGTTGGAGTTTCTCCCACGAGCAATCGGAAGAATAAATAACAACTCTATCTTCGGGATTCAACTAAGCCACAAAACAAGTAGCATTCAAGAATGTTGCTCTTCTATTCTTGAATTGGTGATTTCACCTTCTGATTAATGTCTCACAAGTGTTTTCAAGGAAAAGTACTTTTGTTTGAATGCTTGTCTTTTCAACCAAAAAAAACTCAATTTATAGGATAAAAGTTTTGTAAGAAAAAGCCTTTAATTAAATTGTATTTATTATAGGTTCATGAATTAAAAGAAAAACTTATCTTTCAAAAAATCCATAACGTAGAATTTTAAAAAAAAAAAAGTTTCTTGCAAATAGTTTATAACGTAGAATTAAAACAAATGAATGCTACAACTCACATTCCTGTATTTTGTTATTTCAAAACTTTTTCAAATGATGAATTGTTTCAAAATTAATTGAAACACTAATTATTACAACCCCCCCCCCCACCCACTTGTTTCAAGAAATTTTATCTTTGAAAAGTCGAAAAAATATTTTGAGACATTAATCTAGCAACATGCATCAATAATGGTGTCTTTTGGACTTGAACCATTAGCTAGTGAAGGTTTTCTAAATCATTGACTACTTAGTGAACAAATCTTAAACTAAGTGGTTCATTGAATGAAGTTAGAAAAATACTCCACGCATATCACTATATTCCAATGAAGATCGAAATCCTTTGACACCTTATGACCATGTGTCCTGAATCCTTTTAGCCAAGTGCTTTGAGATTTTCGTGTTAAAAAAAATCTTATTGAAACGGCCTCTACTTCGCACTTAGTGCGGTGAATTCATCAAGAGTAACTTTGGATACTCCGACCAAATAGTCTATGAACTTCATTAAGATAAAATTAACCTCATCCTTTTTAACAACACAGTATCGTAAATCTATCAAGAGTATTTCTACATACTCCAATCGAAATTGATTTATAAACTTATTAAGAGAATATAATCTCATTCCTATCTTCAGTAGGAATATTATTAAAATTTATCAAGAAATTTTCTTACTAACTCCAACCGAGATCGGTCTTATAAATTTATTAAGAGAAAAGAATCTCAAATATGCACATCTACTTATTTCTTTTTATTTTGAAAATGGAAATTTTATTGATGTGCTTCACAATTGTAACTTTATTTGTTTTTTCCTTTGAACCCAAGATTACATCATTAGATAGGGTTACCATAAAGTACAATTAACTTACAACAAGCTTTATTCCTATACCATTACAGGTTTCCACCACTAACTCTTTGCCTAACCCTTTAGACAAAGGATTCTCCAAATTAAATCTAGACTTTCACATATTGAAGCGATATCACGCCTTCCTCTAATAATCTCCTGACATGATTATGTTTGAGACGAACTTGACTTGACTTGCCATTATAGCAGTCACTTGAAGCCCGAAATATAGCAGCTTGATTATCATAATAGATAATTAAAGGTGGTATTGGTTTACTCCATAAAGGAATATCTATCAGCATTAATTGCAACCAATCATCTTCTTCTTCAGCAGAAGACATAGCTATGAATTCTGACTCCATGGTTCAATGAGTAATACATGTCTGCTTCTTTGATTTTCAAGAGATCGCTGCTCCATCAAAAGTGAAAATTCAAGTAGTAATAGATTTAGAGTCATTCGAATCAGAATTCCAAGTAGCATCACTATAGCCTTCAAGAACAACGGGAAATGTAGAATAATGCAGGCCAACATTAATTGTACCCTTCAGGTAACTTAAAACACGAATTAAGGCATTCCAATGTTCAACTCCAGGACTACTAGTGAACTTGCTCAAAGTTCCTATTGCGTAACCAATATCCGATCTGGTACAACGCATGGAATACATAAGACTCCCAACAATCTGAGAATATGTCAGCTGATCAAGAACATCACTAGAGTTCCACATAAGTGTAATGCTAGGATCAAATGGTGTAGAAGCAGGTTTATCGTCAAAGTGATCAAACCTTTTTTGAGCTTTCTCAATATAACTTGATTGAGTATGAGTCAAGTCATTTGGTGATCTCATGATTTTAATGCCCAAAATTACACCAGCTTCTCCAAGATCTTTCATTTCAAATTGAGAAGCTAGAAAAATAAATTTGTTTCTTTGACTCTTTCAATATCAGTTCCAAAGATCAACATATCATCTACATAGAGACATATTACAACACCAAATTTTTCTTGAAATTTGATAAATATGCAAATATCACCACCATTAATTGAGTAGCCATTAGAAATCATTACTCTTCTAAATATCTCATTCCATTGTTTTGGAGCTTTTTTTAATCCATAAAGAGATTTAAGAAGCTTATAAACTTTTTGTTATTGACCAAGAACGACAAATCCTTCTGGTTGTTTCATGTAAACCTCTTCATCTAGATCTCCATTCAGAAATGTAGTCTTCACAACCATTTGTTGTATTACCAGACTATGAATTGCGGCTAAATCAATCAAGAGTCGAATAGAAGTCATTCGAGCTATAGGTGCAAATGCATCAAAATAATCAATATCTTTCAATTGAGTAAAACTTGTTGCCACCAAATGAGCTTTGTACTTATCTAAGGTTCCATCAGATTTTAATTTCTTTCTAAAGATCCATCTACAAAAAATAGACTTACATCCAGGAGGCAGGTCTGATAACATCCATGTATGTTTGACATAATGGAATGCATTTCATCATCAATAGCTTCACGCCAGAAAGGAGCATCATGTGAAGCCCTTGCTTCAGCATAATTCAGGATCCCTTTCAACTATTAGACTTGAAAATTTGGTCCAAAGTCTCTTGGTTTGGCTGATCTTGAACTACGTCTTGGTTGATTTTCTTCCAAAGGTTCAACTATTTTTATTTTCAGACTAGATATAGAAGAACTTGTATTTTGTTTCAAAGACTCTTTTTTCTTAAGAAATATATGCTCAATAAAGTTAGCATGCAACGATTCAATAATTGTGTGACGGCTTGGAGTCTCAAGATTCAAAAATCTATAAGCCTTACTGGTTTGTGAATAACCAATAAATACACAATCTACTCCTTTATATCCAATCTTAGTCAATTGTTGATCTGGTAATCTAACATGAGCCAAACAACCACATACTTTAAAATAATTTATATTTGGCTTTCAATTCTTCCAAAGTTCATATAGAGATGAATCATGTTTGTTGGAATGAATTCGATTCAAAATATGACATGCAGAAAAGAAGGCTTCAGTCCACAAATTTCCAGTGATACCAGATCCATAAAGCATAGAGTGAACCATTTCAATAAGAGTTCTATTTTTTCTTTCTACTACACCATTTTGTTGTGGTGTAAAGACAAAGTCAATTGTTTTTAATGCCTTCTTTTTCACAAAAATTAATAAAATTTGATATCAGATCTAATTGATTTAATCTTCAAACTCAATTTATTTTCAGCTTCTACTGTATATATTTTAAAAGTCTCAAATTCCTCATCTTTTGTTTTAAATGGAAAAATATATGTATACCTTGAGTAATTGTCAATGAAAGTGATAAAATATCTCTTTTCATGTCGTGATAAACAATCCATCTCACAAATATCAGTGTGGATTAATTTCAAAAGTGTGGATATTCTTTCAATAGACTTAAAAGGTTTCTTTGTTATTTTACATTTACTACAAGTAATACGCTTAGCAACATGATCCTTTCCACAGTCATTAATTAATTCATTTTTCATCATAAGTTGAATGGATCTAAAATTCACATGACCAAGACGTTCGGGCCATAAATCTAAAGACTCCACAACATAAGCAGAAATATTTTCATTTTCAATATTGAGTTTGAACATGACATTTGTAGCATCACCTTTTCCAACAAACATGTCTTGTTTAGACAAAATAAATTTACCTGACACCAAGTTCTTTCGAATATCAGGTTCATGGACGTAGCAATGTGACCATCTTTCCGGAAGTGAATTGTAGTTCAACGGTTCCTTTTCCCACAACCTTAGCAGAGGATGAGTTCCCCATATGCAAAACTCTATTGCCCCCCACTAATTCATAAGTCGTGAAAGAATTTCGATTACCTGATACATGACGAGTTGCACCAGTGTCTATCCACTATTCCACTTGATCTCCTGCTACAAATGCTTCTGTGACCATTGCCACCAGTTCATTTTTTGTATTGTTATTTGTCTTTTCTTTCTTCTTTTCAACTTTAAAAATTTTACAATCACATGCATAGTGACCAATTTTATGACAATGATAACATTCAATCGACTTAGAATTAGAATTAATATGCTTGAAATTTTTACGCTTCTTTGCCTTCAAAAATTTATTATTAGCAGGTTCTTTCTTGATCTTTTCTTCAACAACATGAGCTTTCATGATGGGCTCCTTCGAGAGGTTATTGTCACGGTATCGTGTCTCTTGTTCAATTTGCAAGTGTTGTAATAATTGTTCAAGAGTCAAATCATCCTTCTTGTGTAAGAGTTTGCTTCTGTACTCTTTCAAAGATGGAGAAAGTTTTGAGACAATCACACCAACATGAAAGTTTTCATCAAGAGCAATTCCAGATATAACAATTTTATTAGCTATAAGTAGAAATTCTTGTACTTGTTCAGTGATTGACTTGTCATCAACCATTTTGAACTCCATATAACTTGAAACAAGAAATTTCTTTGAGCTCGTCTCTTCTACTAAATGGATAGCTTTAAGAGTATCCCAGATCTCCTTAGCAAATTCGCACTTAATATAATATTGATCATAATATTTATTGGACATTCCTCCAAGAATATGATTCTTCCTTAAGTAATCATCATCTTGCCATTTGGCAATTTGTTCTTTAATTAAAGTAGTCTCGTCCGTTGCTACCTCAAAATTAGGAGCCTCAGGACCCTTTCTTAAGAGCATACGCCAACTTTAATCGTCTTAAAAAGAAATTCATCTTTCCACTCCATCTAGGAAAGTCTTTGCCATCAAATATTTCAAAATTGGGATTAGGCAAAGATGGAACACTGTTCGTTATTGATGTGGATGTTATAGAGACAACTATCTTCAAATTGTTAGAACAAGAATGATAAAATTACAAGGAATACAAAATAAAACTTGCTTGGCTTAGAGGACGTTAATACGTTTCTTGAAGATAGTTGGAGTCTCTCCCACGAGCAATTGGAAGAATAAATAACAACTCTATCTTCGGGATTCAACTAAGCCACAAAACAAGTGGCATTCAAGAATGTTGCACTTCTATTCTTGAACTGGTGATTTCACCTTTTGATTAATGTCTCACAAGTGTTTTCAAGGGAAAGTACTTTTGTTTGAGTGCTTGTCTTTTCAACTAAAAGAAACTCAATTTATAGGATAAAAGTTTTGTAAGAAAAAGACTTTAATTAAATTGTATTTATTATAGTTTCATGAATTAAAGAAAAACTTATCTTTCAAAAAACCCATAATGTAGAATTTAAAAAAAAAAAAGTTTCTTGTAAAAAATTGATAACGTAGAATCAAAACAAATGAATGTTACAACTCACATTCATGTATTTTGTTATTTCAAAACTTTTTCAAATGATGGATTGTTTCAAAATTAATTGAAACACTAATTCTTACAAAACATGCTTAAACAATCTCAATTCGCTTACCTCATCTCGTCCGCTATAGAGGTCACTCTCACCATCTCCTAAACGACCTCATACCTAATCTTGTCACTCCTTGTATGCCCACACATCTACCTCAATATCATGATCCCCGCAACATGCATTTTCTGAATAAGTAAATTATTGACTAATCAACACTTTATCTCATACAACAAGGATAGTCTAACCACCACTCCTTAAAACTTGCTTTTAAGTTTAGGTGGTACCTACTTATCATACAAACTCCGAAGGCAAACCTTTGTTTCATCCAAGACATGATACAAGTCGAACCAAATCGAGATATAAGTACAAAAACTAAATAATTAATGAGTAACAATATAACTAACCAAATTGAAATATTAACTTGTAATATCTATATACTTTGGTTTAAGTAGATTTTGAGTAAGAATTCCTTTTGTTATTTACTTAGTTTTAGTATTCTACTTTATTTTTTTATTATTTTTTATTTGGCCTACAAGTTTATTCAACCTACAAGCTAGCATTTTTTTCTAACGGAAGTGAAAAAAAAAATACTTTTAAATTTACAAAATATCTGAAAAAGCGTTTAGAGAGGAATTGAACGACAAATGAACAGCGTAACTAATATTAGTTACCACGGAGCTCAGGTCGCCACTAAAATGATTTTGTGACGACTCTGTATGCTTCAATCGCCACTAAAACCCCGATTTCTTGTAGTTGCATCATTAAAGGCAATACCTCTTCTGTTGCTATTCTTCAGATATTTAAGTATTAGCATTGGCATGCACAAGGTCCCTCACTAATTCTAATAAAAACATGTCTAAAATTAATCTCAACAGCAAATTTACAAAGTAGATATAGTGTTTAGTTGTGGGTGGGGACCGGTGGGGTGGGGGTGTAGGTATCATTTCTTTTATAAATAAGTATATTACGCGTAGGGTGCTAAATTTCGAAGTATTTTCACATAAAAAGGACAAATGATGGAAATAAACAAAGGGATAACTCAAAGTTATGTTCTACGAAGAACATTTTAGGGATCAGTACAAAAAAGATAGAAAATGTATAATTATAAAGTGATTGATCAAATTAAAAGTGTTTATAAGCTATAAAAGTAAAAATTAAAAAGGGGAGAAGGGGTTGATATATCCCTCCACTTAATTTGTCATATGGATCTGATATATTGTCCCTCGTTATGTAAGTGGCTCATATATACTCTTACCGTTATATATACAGACGGCTCACATATACCCATACTGTAACAAAATAAGCTCGCATATGCCCTTCATTAAACGGAATTTATATTTTTGACTTTTAATTTTTTTAAAAAAATCATGTAGGGGGTGGGGTATATATGATCTATCTAGCAAAGTTCAAGTTATATTTTAATCTTTTTCGTACATAAATTGTTTTTAAAATTCTTTGATTATCATTATTTGAGTTACTTATTCTTATTCTTATTTTTCTCTTTCATTCTTTAATGTAAAATAAATTAAAAACTGATTTTTTTGTGGTTAATTATAAAAAAAAAAATCGGCTATATTCTAATTTAGTTTTTGTATTTGAAAAAAACTGATCAGCTATAATAAATTTTACAAGAGACTTAGTAACACAAATAAATTTGACCATAAAAATAATAAATTTAAATCAGTCTTTGAAATTGAAAATAGAAGTCAAAAAAGTACGTGTGAGAACGATTAAATATACTGATCATATGAATTATATTTTTTTAAAAAAATAAATTAAATTTATTTTTTTTCACTTCCTTTAGAGGAAATGGATATATGAGGTCCATTTGTATAACAACAGAGATATATATGATCCACTTTCGTAATAAAAGGTATATCAACTCTAAATGACAAAGTTGAGGAGTGTATCATACCCCCAAATAAAAATGACCAAGTTATGGATGATTTTGGATTTTAAGTACTTGAGTTATAAGCACTTTTAGTATTTTTCAATTTATGATAAGCTTAAAAATATGCTTATGAACTAATTTAAACCACTTAGAAACTTAACCTAATAGCTTATTGGGTACTAGATATAATCTTTTTCTGTAATAATGGCGTGGAGTTACATGCACACACCTAATTATGTATATAAGCTTTAAACCAAAAAAATATATAGATATGTATAGGCATAAAAAAAAAAATATAAAATTTTAGACATATCGAATTGCCTAACTATAAAAGGGCAGAGCTACTCATGTAATGATGAACCACACACTTATTATTATAATAAACTTTGTGATATATTATATCATAGAAGAAAAATGAGTCTTCAAGGAAAGTTGATTTCTGAGATAAATATCAAATGTAATGGGGATGTGTTTCATGAAATAATTAAGTAGAAACCACATGATATCTTTAGTATATGCTCTGATAAGATACAAAATATGGATATTCATGAAGGTGAATTAGGCAATATTGGTTCTATCAAATCCTGGAAATTCACCTATGGTAAATTTAGTTTCAATATTTGTTTTTGTAGGGTCTGTAGAAATCACATGTCAGTCAGTTGCGTTGGACATGTTTCTTTGACTTGTTTCAATCATCAACATCTTCCTCTTCAACGAGGTCATTAATTTTTCGTCATTAATTTTTCTTGTTCAAATTGTAAGTAAGCTATAGGAGATCATTTTCTCGAAAAAAGTTTAGACATTATCCGGTCATTATTTTTATTAATTCAAACCATTTTTAACCCATTCAGATTCAATCGAAATTAGTAGTACTATGTAATATTTACTACATTTTTTTGCAGGTGGCAAAGAGATTTTTTGTAAAGTAAGTAATTGAAGAAATAGATGATGAAAAGAAGTTGATTAAAAAAAAAAGCTAATTGAAGGTGATTTATTGGAGTATTATAAATCATTTTATGCCACTATGCATGTTGAGACAAAGGGTGAAAAACAACTTAGTTACTTGGATCATGGAATATGAAAAGAAGAATGTGAATGTGCCTGATCCACACACTTTAATGGAATTATGCATCAATGTCACTAAAGACGTTGAGACTTACAATCTCAAGTGATATCATGTTTCACTTCATATAAGTTTATATAGATAGATATGTGGATGCGGATGTAATAAAAATTGGAGAATTAGTCTTTGATTTGGCAAGAAAAAAAATCTGTTAAATCTTCTTCAAACATGTATAACAAGAAAAAATTCTTTCGTTAAGATTGCAAGTGGTCTGTTTCAACTCCTTATAATTTAAGTCATTGTGTTATTTAGGTGATTCTTTGTTTAATAAACATCCCCACATATGCCCCAATAGTGGTAAAATTGGTTATTCCTACTGTCCATATATATATATATGTATGCAAGTATGTATTGAAATCGATAATATTCCGTTGAAAAAAATAAAAATGGATTGCTTGCAAGTCCATTTTCTGTTACGACTCAGAAACGGATGTGATGACACTTGTCTATTCCCACCAAGACAAGTCAGTCTCAAACCAACGAAATAAAAAAGGTGGAAAGTAAAGCAAGAACAACAAAAGGAAAAAATTTAGTTATTCTAATATATGTAATCCCTAAAACTTGATTGTCACGTGTACAAGTCACTAATAGATATAGTGCGGAAGTAAAAAAACAAGTATAAGTCTTAATGTCTTTGTTTCTCAAGTAGAACAAAGCATAACGTAAAGGAAAAAGAGGGTCCACCGGGCTGACAAACAACTACCTCTCAAAGTCCTTCGATAAGCCTCAGGTATATTTATAAGAAGAAGATCAAGCAATAACACAGAACCAGTCTGGGAACATACACAAACATAGAGCAAGGAGTGAGTACCAAACAATACGGTACCAACAAGTAATTTGAAAAATAAAGCAAAACTAGCTAGAAAACAAACATTCCTTTCATCCCAATCAAACCTGCTCAAACTACAACCTGCATAGAAATCAGTTTAACCTAAATGTTATAATACATAGTTCGCAAGCTCTCATGATCATAGTCCAATAGTCGCAATTCAATAACCATCAAGTACCAAATATGACAATCACAAATGTCATATTGATCAATCACAACCATCAAGTTCATCGAAGCACAATAATCAAGCACACTAAACACAAATCCACAGATTTATCACGCACAATATCAATCGAAACTTACGGGAAATGCCCATAGTTCACTAACTCACCAGTAATGACCTCGACATAAGTATCAATTGCTGGAAATGATCTTGACATCATTAACACATGCTGCTAATGACATTGGCATCAATAACACCTGCCATCAATGACCTCAATATCAATGTCATTCGCGCGGTTAATGATCTCGTATTGATACACTCAGTGGAAATGACTCAAACTTACATGTGACAATTTGTCAATAAAGTGGACAATAATTTTTAGGGATGGCAATGCGGCGGGGTGGATGTGGGTGGAGTGGATTTAAGGCTATGTAGGACAGGGCGGGTTTAAGGTTGTGCGGGGTGGATGGAATGTGGTAATGGGTTTGTTTTATCGAAAAATTATTATTTTTTCGAAAGGAATTTGTTTTATTTTGACTTTTTATGGAGTCGCCACTTAATTTTTAAGGAAAATCAAGAAAACTTATTTCCAAAACAACTTAAACAGAAAAAATTGTTTTGAAACACTTTTAAGGGGTTCGAGATTCATATTAGCGTCTTAGGAAGGTGTAAGGCACCTAAGACACTCCGCTAAATTACGGTTTTCCGGCGATTAACTTATTTGACTATTTTTGTTTTAACTTTTACAAGTTTTTATGTTTTATAGAACTTTAAAAAATTACTTACACGAATTTTTCAAACTTCGAAATATTTAGCTATCTTGCAATTTGCAAATCTTTACAAAGCCTAACTTTATTTTTATCTAGACAAGTATTACAAGTTTTTGACATGCTATTATTTATCTTGCAAATCTTTATTTAAGGTCAAAGCTTTTAACTTTATACGAACTTGCGAAATGCTGTTGTTTTAAGACTTTGTTAAAGCTAAACCTTTTAAACCTTGATTCTTAGCAACTTTCAAATTTAAACCTCTAATCACTTTGAAGTTTCAAAATTTAGTTTGGAATTTTGACAAAATAGAAGGCGTTCGATGGGGGTTTGGAGTCTTCCAATCCTAAGCTAACGGCATTCACCACCAAAACGTAGATAAGTAGCAAAGAGAGATGGAGAGAGAGAGAGAGAGAGAGATTTGGGTCCAAGTCTTCGGGTTCTGTTCGCCTTGACCGAAACTTGGACGCACCTGTTTTTTGGGTTTGACCCATTTTCACCTGTCCTATTCTAGACATATAAAATAAAAATACAAGTAAATTAACAAGGGCTTATGCCCATTACAAAATACAAAATAAAGATACAAAAAAAAAAGGAAGTCTTCTAATCCGTTTCGGATTTTCTTCAATCTTCAAGGAATTGGAAATTGCGTATGGCTGCCTTGGCGGGTTGACTTCAAGGACAGGAACATGTGAGTCTTTACGACTCTCTCGAAATGCAAAGAAGAAGAGTTCATGGTGAACTCAAGCAGATTTACATGTCACAAGTAAAAATAAATAAATTAGCACATACTCTCTAATAGATTCTCAATTTCAATTAGAAACACGTAATTACATGGCCAAAATAATGAATCTACAAAATGGCGCATCCGAACACTACATAGACCAAACTTGTTTTCTCTATTCATGTACTAATTAGCTCCCTCCTTTTGCCAAATTTCATTTTTTTTCATTGATAGAAAAACAACGTTCCAGTTTCAACGAGCAAACAAACAAAGCTCTAATATCTGAATCAAGACTCTGCCTAAGAAAACAAACAATACTTTCAACAACATAGGACATCAAGCTAAGTTACCATTTGAAATAAGTCAACAAAACGGGACGAGCCAAATGATAGAAATATATATATATGTTGTAAAATATGCATATAAAAATCACAATAAATGGGCAGAATGATGAGATGGGAGTTAAGTGTCGAGAGGGAAGCAATGGTGCAGATTCAGGTATATGCAAATGTGTATTAGACATAAAATAGCAATCGTCCATGAGCAACCCACCATCGAATCAATCCTAACATTAGATGCGAAATGAGAAGAAATAATAACAAAGATGACAACAAAGAGAACATGGAAGGGAACAGGGTTTCAAACCAACCGGACGGACAGTATCTACGACTCAGACGAGCAAGGGTAAAAAGGGGGGCATTTCTGAAACAGTTATACACGAAACTTAAAACAGAAAGAAATGGAGGATGAAGTGGAAGGGGAATCGACGGATCGAGCAGCTTAAACACGCCATTTATCGCCTTCAAAATATCATCGACATAGGGAGTATAACGAACACAAACAAAGACAGCGGCAAAACCAACAATCCTCAAATAATTACTTCACTACATCAAGTTAACAGCAGCCAAAACCAATATAAATGCCAAAACATAAATAAACTGCGCCCAAGACGAGCTCATAACCAACATATGAATGACGCAGACGGGCGAACACAGTAGAAAACGAAATAACCAACGAAAGAAAGATCAACATAAACACTACGCAAGGCCTTGCAGATTAAGCCAACAAACAGGAGTATAACTTCTCATGTTCACAGCAACACAGCTAAGATTCGAACTCCATAACGAAAATTGATAAAAAAAAACTGGAAAATGTACCTGTTTCGGAGCAGCGAACCAGGACGGGAACGAGCGGGAGCGATACGAACTTCCACACGCGAACCGCGAACAGAGCCTGAACACCAATCCGATGTTCCGTCGATGAACAGCAAGAACGAAAGAACTTTCCTAGGACTTGAACTGTTGTTCATATGCGAACGCTACTCCCGAAAATCCAAGTATCTTTGTATTCGAAAATCAGAAGCTCAGAAATTGCTAACCGAAAATCCTCCGAATCTCCAACTTCAAAAAACTTGTCCTTAAATCTGAAGAGGGAGAGGGTTTAAATAGAAAAAACCACTGGGTTTTCGCGTGGGGTAGGGAGAGCGTATGTTCTGCCTTTTTTCCGGGAATTGGGGGGTGTTTTCTCTTTTCGTTGGGTTGGTGGGTCGTGCGATGGTGGGGTTCTGTTTCTGGGAATCGTGGGGTTGGGAGATGAAGGGAGCGTGGGGAGAGAGCGTGGGGAGAGACGCGGGGGTTTGCTGGGAATGGGCGAGAGGCGTGAGGGAGACGCGGGAGGAGAGATTTTCTGGTTGTGCGTCTGTTTCCTTGGGGGCACGCGTGAGTTTCTTCCGAAAGTCGCGTGAGGGGGGTTTTCGTTGGGGGGAGGTCGCGTGGGTAGCGTCTGGGAGAGAGGGAGAGAACGTGGGGGGGTGAGGGAAAGAGACGTGTGAAGGAGACGCGAGGGAGAGTGTTCGTGTGGGAGCGTGGGGGTCGAGTACATTTTTTTTTTCTTTTTGTTCTGTTCTGTGAACAGATGATGAGGAGGAAGAAGGGAGGACTTGGGGTTGGGTCGGGTTTTTTTAGAAAATGGGGCTGGGTCGGGTAGGTTTGGATTGGGTAGGATGGGTTGGTTAAATGTTTGGGCCGCTGATGGTGTTAAAGAGTTTAAGTGGGCTGGATTTAATTTAGTGGGGGAATGGGCCTGGGTGTTGGAATTATTTTGGGGCTGGTAATTGGGTTGAAGAGTTGAGATGATTTCGAATATACACAAGATATACCGTCTATATACACAACTATGTAAACATTATATCATTATATTTTTGCAAAATTATAAAACTAATTTATTTAAGTAATTTGAAAACTCACGAAGCTCGATAATTAATTTACACCAATCGTGGGTCAAAAATTGGGTGTCAACAGGGTTCAAATTTAATTTTAACTGCTTATATGTTATAGAGCATTATTTATCAAAATAATATCTTTACGTAAACTGTTATGAATGACTAAGAAACTAGAAAGAAGAAAAATTTGTCTCACTACTTACATTTAACATTTTGTTATAGCATCAAATGTGACCAAAAAAAAATGTTGCTAACATATCTAAAAGAGTTTTATACACATTGTAATGTTAAAATAATGTTATAACATGTTGATTTTAACTATTAACAACTAGCAGAATTTTAATTTCTTAAGTTGAAAACTTACTGGGCCTATTATTTGAAATGCTTTTTACAAAATATGTGGAATGGAACAGGGTGGGGCGGGTTAAAAACAATAAATATGTTATGTGCGGCGGAGCTAGGCGGGTTGAAATCTTAACGGCTTTAAGCGGATTTGCCCTGCAAACCCACCCCACCCCATTGCCATCCCTATATTAATCTTTATGAATTCTGTCCAAAACCTTGTTACATTTATACTAAGCAATATATTTTTCATTTTCCTTGAGAGTATGTTTTTCCCCAGCTATTTCATTTTATTATGGCATATTTGGGCAAGTCAATTGTCCTCTTATCTCCTCTTTAAGATAGTCATTAGAATCATCATAAGAGGTATATTTTTACTTTGTTATAGTTCACGTGCCCAAAACATGCTTAACATAAATCAATTATTTCTTCACATAATAAGTAGGTGTTGTATAGCTAGTTGAACATCACACATTTCTTGTTCACCAATAACCAACAAGCTATGGGAAAATAACCCATAGAGGATTATAATGATACAACCAAAAACTCAAAAAGCAAAATTAATATCTCATTTCTTAATGCTAATCTAGTTGCTAGAATACAGAACGGGCAGAGCTGTGGCTATCAAGAATAGGCGATAACCTGTGATTAAAAATGTTGTTAGAGTCCCGAACTCTTAAAGGGTTGATTTGACAAGCTTGTAGGTATAAAAGTAGAGTCAAAATTTAAAGTTAGTGAATTTTGAATTTTAATCTTTTTTAAGTTAAAAGATTCTAAATTAACAATTTATATATATTCAATGAATTTTTTTAAAAGTAGTGCATATTTGTGACAAGTCCTCCTTAGCTTCTAGTTGTTATAATTTTGCACTAGGGGTCTAGGGTCATATGTAAATGGAGTAACATATTTTGCCTTTTGTGAGTTTCATAGGTCGAATATGCATATAGTGATGAAAATAATTGTTCATCCCAACTAGAATTTGAGGAGGCAATGTTACATATTCCCTTCCTTTATGTTATTCTACCTTTTCAAACAATTTTAAAAAAATACAAATCATGGAAGGGTCAATATACCAAACCCCCTAAAAATATATATACACCAAATCCCCTTACACAACATAGTGGTGAATTTTACTTTAACTATATTATAAAAATAAGGGATAATACCCAAGTACCCCCTCAACCTATGCCCGAAATCCCAGAGACACACTTATACTATACTAAGGTCCTATTACCCCCCTGAACTTATTTTATTAATAATTTTTTACCCCTTTTCGGCCTACGTGGCACTATCTTGTGGGTCCAACGATGGTTGACTTTTTTTTTAAAACCAGTGCCACGTAGGCTAAAAAGGGGTAGAAAATTACTTATAAAATAAGTTCAGGGTGGTAATAGGACCTTAGTATAGTATAAGTGTGTCTCTGGGATTTCGGACATAGGTTGAGGGGGTACTTGTGCATTATCCCTAAAAATAAATATAAAAAGCTTACGATTGTCATCTTGTTATAATGTTGGAGCACATTCTTAAAACAAAAGCAAGAATAAAATGAAGTGAATCATGAAATTCCTTGAGAAAGGCAAGCAAATAATCTTATCTACTTTTGAATTGACATACCTATTAAAAAAATAATAATTGATATAGTAAATTTACTATGTTATCCCTATTAATTATGAAGTAGATGAATTTAAATTTAAGATTTTCAAGAAAAATTCTATATTTTTCAAAGTAATTAATTGAGGATATAATAGGTAAAAAAAATGAAAATAAATATAAAAAGCTTAAGTTTGTCATCTTGTTATAATGTTGGAGCACATTCTAAAAACAAAAGCAAGAATAAAATGAAGTGAATCATGAAATTCCTTGAGAAAGTCAAGAAAATAATCTTATCTACTTTTGAATTGACACACCTATTAAAAAAATAATAATTGATATAGTAAATTTACTACGTTATCCCTATTAATTATGAAGTAGATGAATTTAAATTTAATATTTTCAAGAAAAATTTTAGATTTTTCAAAGTAATTAATTGAGGATATAATAGGTAAAAAAAATAAAAATTATATTTTCTTGATTTGTCAAAATAGACAAAAATAATTACGAACAACTAAAAAAAGAAATATTAACAAATTATGACCAAACTTACTATATATTTGAAAGAAAGATTTTTATCCAAAAAAAAAAAGGATAAAAATATTTTGAAATTTTTATCCCCAAAAGGTGCATGAAATCTTGGTAGCGGATAATTTGCTGTAAAAATATTTTGTGTTTTATTTTTCTTACTAAAAGTGTTTTTTTTCCTTTTAGAAAAGTCTTTTTGAGGAAAAATTACTTTTATAGCTTTAGAAAAATAGTTTATGTTACTTTTTATACTACTTTTTTTTTCCTCAAAAACTTGATTAAGCACCTCAATTTAAAATAACTAAATAAGAATTTATTGGGAAAAAATAAACACTTTTGACCTCCTAAAAACTTGATAATGGCAATAAATAAAATAAAATATGTATGAGAATGTGATTTGATCTTGTTAATTGTTTGCAAACACCAATCGATATGTCGGATTAAAATAAAACCACTACTAATTTTAAAGTAGTAATGGCTATGGAGGCTTAACTATTTAAAGTTAAATCTATTTTTAAAATGCAAATATGTGTGTTCTTTTTTAGAACAAGACTAAAGGGGAAAAAAGATATTTTTTTTACTGGTCATAGTTTCCTTTTACAGAGTCAAAATAATATGAGCTTTGATTAATATTTTAAGATTTTTCTTATTATTATAAATATGAAAAAATTTGTAATTTATAATACTTTTTATACAGTTTCGGAATATCCAAAAAAGTATTTCAAAATATAGAATTGATGTAATCTAATTTAGCTTTGAAAATTAGTCAAATTAACTTTTAAAAATGGGATAATGCACAAGTACCCCCTCAACCTATGTCCGAAATCCCAGAGACACACTTATACTATACTAAGGTCCTATTACCACCCTGAACTTATTTTATAAGTAATTTTCTACCTCTTTTTAGCCTACGTGGCACTGGTTTTAAAAAAAAGAGTCAACCATCGTTGGACCCACAAGATAGTGCCACGTAGGCCGAAAAGGGGTAAAAAATTATTAATAAAATAAGTTCAGGGGGGTAATAGGACCTTAGTATAGTATAAGTGTGTCTCTGGGATTTCGGGCATAGGTTGAGGGGGTACTTGGGTATTATCCCTTTAAAAATTAATCAAATTATTATTTATAAATTAATCAAATTAACTCTTGAAAAATACAATATGAAAACTAAATAAAAAATGGAGAGAGTATCACATAAAATAGTGAACCTTTTAATTTTGACCATAAATTTGGTAATTAAGATCTTAAATTTATTAAAACTAATTTTACATATTTGAAAGTTGGGTAAGAAGTTAATATAATCTCCCAAAGATAAGTAATATTATCTCATAAGAAGAATAATAAATTATAATAATTGACCATACAAAATATTCATTGCATATATATAAAAAAATAATCAAATAATAACTTTTTTGATATCAGAAATTTAAAAATTACCATATAAATTGAGAGGAAAAGAATATATGTAATTGGAGGACTAAACTTTTTCCCTCAATTATAGATGCCTGCCTAAGTTATATTCCGTTGGCTGGATTAATGTCCTATTACTTCCCTATTAAGGAGATTCCATTAAAAAAGAAGAAGATAAAAGTAGGGCAAAAAGAAAAAACAAAATAAAGCAAGCTTTAATACTGAAAAATAATTTTAAAAAGCCTATCTCATTAGATCATCCATCTCTATCTCTAATTCCTTTAAAGTTGCAAATGCATATATACTCAGCCTTTATATCAATTTATCTATTTGTCTTACTTTTTCTTTTATAGTTAAAAAAAAAAAAAAATCTACTTTAAGATAGTAGAAAATATGCATATTTTTAATTTAAAATTATAAAATTTATAAATCTTCTTTATTTTTTTACCTCAATATTTATATCAAATTAAAACAAAACAGATTGAAACGAAGAAAATAATATATTCAAATGACATCTCATTTAAGCATACTACTTATGCTTTTCATGTAAACAAGCACATACTTCTTTTATATATATATATATTGTGAGAGGAAGAGGGGTATTTAATATAAGTGTCAATAATTCTTTGTTTGCTCATGAAAATATGGGCAAATTGGTTAAAATATTTCCTGGTTTGCTAATTGTGGCTTTGGATATTGTGGCTGGAATTCTTGGATATAAAGCAGAAGCAGCTCAAAACCAGGTACATCACTCAAATTAAACTTATTGATTGAATTCCCCATATATCAATCTTTGTCCGTTTTAATTTGTTTGTTACTTTTCTTTTTAGTCTGACATGTTTAAGTATCGTAAAATTTAAAGAATTTTGTGATATATTAGACATATATATGTTGGATCATGAGATTCAAATTCATAAACTGCTTATAAAGTCAAAAATCAAATAGATAAATTAAAACCGAAATAGTATTTTTTTAAATTTATTTTGGGCCAAAATTATGATCTGTTTCTAGTCTAGTTTCATTATCATACAACTTCTAGTGGTGCTTGGTCAAGATTTTGAAGATTTCTCTGTTTGGTCAAAATTTTAAAGATTGTAGTCGTTCTTTGTTTGCAAAACTTGCTTCCTACTTTAATTTTACATGAAGTTTTAAGGAAAAAATTAAATGTTATGGTCATAAATTAAAGATATAAAGATATGTTAAATATATAATTCTTCTAGCATTTAAAATCATATATCCTTTAATTTATTTTATTTTTTATTTTTTTAAAAAAATAATCATTTTATCAGATAGCCAACTTTTGTCGATTTCAAGAACTAAAACTGCACACTTCAAATAATTGAAGGTTAAATGTACATAGTCAAATAGCAAAAGAACTAAAATTGGAATTATGCAATAATACAAGAATTTAAATCATTTTTTCCACTTTTAAATTTTAAACATGTCACGTAAGAAGTTGGAATTAAAAAGTTACCGAAAATAATAATAATTTTTTTTAAATGAACTATAAAAAAAGAGTACATACAAATTTGAAACAAGAGAGTATATATGATGGAATATATTAGCATAGCAAAAAATTTAGTAACATAAAAATATGTAGGGCCCATCAAGACATAGTACAAGTGTATATCAAATATATATATATATATATATATATATATATATATATATATATATATATATATTTGATATACACTTGTACTATGTCTTGATGGGCCCTACATATTTTTATGTTACTAAATTTTTTGCTATGCTATATATATATATATATATATATATATATATATAATAAGTGTATATTAATATACTAATTATAATATATTCTCTTTTATGAAAAATAAAAATTAGAGTTCTTTTTTAAATCGCCACTTTGGCCTGATCTATTGCATAAAAGTCATGTTTTGCACTTTGATTTTTGCCCTTTAAATTGATGATATTTCATTTTTCCTGTTGTTTCTCACTTTTAATAAAAAAAATTATATGTCAAAGTATTCTTAGTTATGATCTATCTTTATAAGATAATTTTTTCCTTATCCTATATAAATTGTATGGTATCTAATTTACAAAGTATAAATTTAGAAAAAAATATCTTTATCTGACAAAAGTTCTATAGAAATAAGTGTGTTTTTTACTTTTAATGGTGATCTTATGTCGTCTTTATATCTGGTAAGACATCACTTATATCTTTTGATTTTGTTTTTGTTTTACTAGAAATATTTTCAGGCATTTTTATGAAAAGTTATAAGAAAGAGCATATTGCAATATTCACCATGTATGCCAATTTTATTTTATTTTGATTTTCTCCCTACTCCACCCTGCCCACATAAATTTTTCAATATTTTTTTTATAATTAAGTTGATACTAAAAATATTTTTTTAATTGGAACAGGCAAAACATGTGACATTATGGTTGTTTGAGTGTAACAAGCCAAGTCATGAGGCATTTGTTTTAGGGTTAGCTGCTGCAACTCTACTTGTAGTAGCTCATGTTTTAGCCAACCTTGTTGGAGGCTGTAGTGTTTGTAGTAATGATGATATTCGTAAAGCAACACCAATCAAGCAATTATCTATTGCTTGTCTTATTTTCACATGGTAAGTTATACTTACTATATATACAAGTGTTTTAATTTATATGATATCGTTGATTAATCTATTTTATCAATAGTTTGTAACTTGAAAGATAGGGAGGCATAATCCCCAATTAAGGGGTTATTGTCATGTGACGTATCACTTATGTTTCTCTTGAGTTATTCTGAGAGTTAGTTTTTTAAATTTAGTTTTTCCTTGTTTTTTCCTCACCGTAAAAAGAGAGTGAATTATATGAGGTGGAAATGATTACTTGCGATCACTTATTAATCAAAAGAAAGTACTTTTTGATATCTCTCTGAGCAAAAACACGAATTTCTCATAATGAGGATATGAAATTAAAAATATATTTATAACGGACTAGAATATCGTATAACCTGTGCAATATGCTCTGTTGCTCAGACTCTTTAAGGATATCGCCAAATGCATGTCGGATCCTTCAAAAGCAGTACATCTTTTGAAGAATCTAATATGGGTGCAGCAACATTATTAAAGAATCCGAGTAACATTATTAAGTTATATGTCTATAAAAATTTGAAGTAAAAAATAATTATTATGTGCTTATGTTTTTTGGATTTTTCAGGATCATATTTGCAGCAGGATTGAGTACATTGGTGATTGGGACAAAGGGAAACCACAAGTCAAGAACATCATGTGGTTATTTACATCATAATTACCTATCCATTGGTGGAATTCTTTGTTTTGTTCATGCTTTACTTTCTGTTGCATATTATGTTGCAGCTAGTCAAAATCTAGCTTAACTTTTCACTTTTACAAAAAAAGAAAAAAAAAATAGGGACAAATCACAATTGTATAAATTGATTATGAAGGTTACTGATTTTGGTCTGATGAATGTTTTTGAGATGTTTTAGACCAATGACATTTGCATATTTATGTGGAACATCTAATTATAAGTTGGAGCAATTCCAAATGTGATAATTGGAAGTTGATATATCTAATTCATGGTTGAGACCACCCCCTTTATCCATATTTCGTAAAACTAGACATTTTAGGTATATATATTTTAATAGTTGATGTAATATTATTTATTTGTGCTCATGCTACAAGAAGGCTAAATGGCACTTGATTTAACGTTGAGTTATTTATTTTGAAGAGGAATCAATTCTCACTTAATACATTTGTTGAGTTATTTATTTTGAAGAGGAATCAATTCTCACTCAATACATTTGTCTTAGTGGTGCACTCGTGTTCTAGAAATTCAATGTTTTCTATATCAGCAAGGAAAGACAATTTTTTTTCTAAGTTTTCCATCCGATCCGGTACCCGCATTGGTGCCCGACTAATCTAGATTTACGTCATGGGGAAAACGCTCACACCAAGAATTTTTTCATACCCAAGGCTCAAACCCGAGGTCTTTGATTAAGAGCGGAGCCTCAACATCTCTTGGTGGTTGGTGCCAGGAAAAAGAAGTTGGAATTGGAACAAAAGATGAAAAACACAAGCTGTACAAAACTGGTCCATGTTCCTCAAGTCTCTCAACTTTATACTAGAAAAAATCATATACAATACAGAAGAGACTTAAGTATTTAGGTTGACCATATATACAAAAGACTTTAGTAACTTTATACAATACAGAAGAGACTTTAGTATTTGGGGTTGACCATATATACAAAAGACTTTAGTAACTTTTGCCATCTCACAAAGCCAAACAAAAAATGGTATTTATATTGGATCTTTATGAAAAAATGGTGACTACAAAACAACAAGTCTTATATATTTTCTGAAGAGCATCACAAAAATAAGCTATTTGGATGAGCTCTCATCATCTGATGAACTAAAATCATCATCCATCCGTCGCTCCTGGATTGCAGGAAATAGTCGTTGATGAACCTCCGGCAAAGAATCTGGACGGGCTTCCTGAGAAGGTGATACCGTTAATGCTCCTTTTCTAGAGGTGTTTGCCGGCATCTTGGTGGATTTTCTCAACAATGTACATGATTTATCCAACATAACTAAGAAATCGCGAACAGTGATGAAGAGACGCAAGCCTTCGTCCTTCCCTGCAGTTCCATGGAAGTAGTCTCCTGTACTCTTCACCAAAGCCATTATCCTTTTTTCTTCTTCTAGTATCCACTTGATCTCATCGTCAGCATTTTGCATAAAATTTGTGAGTGTATCGCGGAACTTACTGTCCTCGTCCAAACTTTTCATGTCAGTGTCTAAGAACCCTTTGGTTTTCACTAGTGACCTCCCAAGTTTGGAGACAGATGCAGTTAAATTCTCACCATCTATAAGTGCTGCTTTTCTTACATTCTCAAGCTCGTTGCTTAGACCAGAAACCACCTGGAGACCAAGGTTACGATGGTAATCAACTGAGTCACGAGAAACATCCTCTGCAAGATCTTCTGGTATTAGACCTGACAAGCTTTCGCTCTCCCTTAACTTGCGTGCTGCTCTTAATCCTTCTGATCGGATAATTTCCTGAACAACAAAGTTCAGAAGTGTGGTCTTTCCATCAGTTCCTTTAACATCTGAGAGTTTCAACAGCGTATCAAGCTTGAATGCCTGTGCACCACCACGGTAGGTGCCATCGTTCATGCGGTTCCCAGTTTTAAGAACTGCTTCTAGAAGTTTCAGGAAGAGTCTACTGTTTTTCAGCTCCTGGCATGCCACCTGCAAGTTTTCATAATGAATAACCATCTACCATGTGATAAAAAACAGCAACTCAATAACAATGTACTGAAAGCTCTTTCATTTAACCATGACCAGGAGTAACATTAGACAAATTTCCTACGTATAGATAGCTAAACTTCGATTGGCACGACTTTCCTTCAATGTAAAGAAGAGCCAGTACCCATCCTCATTTAGGTTTGTAGGTCATAGAGTTTGAAATAATATTTGACACCGTATAACAGATTATGGGTTTGAATTGGTAGTACAATTGTGTTATTTTAAGCTACTGAATATCACAAATAATTAAAAATGACCCCTTTCAATAGGAAAAACTTTTTCCATTATTTAAGATTATGACAATCAAAATAACAACAGCATACCCGATATAATCCCCACAAGTGGCATTTGAGATGATAGGATGTAGGCAGACCTTACCCCTATCCTACCTTTGTGGGGGTAGAGAGGTTGTTTCCCATATATGAGATAATCAATATGTGAGGAAAACTTCTGGCAAGTCCAACTAACTGGAATTGATTTCAGTTTATCATGATTACACAAAGAAATGACACCTTACAATCAAAAAAACCCGGAGCTCTTATATATATATATATATATATATATATATATATATATATATATATATATATATATATATATATATATATATATATATATATATATATATATATATATTTCAGCGATATTTATCTAAAGAAAAACTTTGTTCCTTTTTTCTTTTCTCCCTTAACGATGATCTAGACAAATGCAGAAACAAGTTTTAACTGATGAATACATGAGATCCGTCTCATGATACAAATGATGCTTATTTGATTATTTATTTCTTAAATCTTCCCAGAATTTATGTGATGGTGGATGGTATAGTTGGGCCGAGATGGTTGCAGCAGAATAACAGAAAATTTTCATTTTAAGCTGCTACACCTAAGGTATGAGAGACTTAGAATTCCACGATTTACCTCTAATGTTTCAAAGGACTCTTTAATGGAAGTAACTTCTTCCTGAAGAGAACTCATGAGCAACAATGCATCCATCCGTTTGAAGGCAAAGGGAATTTCAACCAGGGATTTGAGAAACCTTTCAGCAGGACCAAGCTGAGAAATTTCCCCGCAATATAATCTAAGTTTGAGTTCTTCATCTGTTGTTGGTGCCAACTTTGATATAGTTTGAATAAGTTCAGGAGACAGTGTATTACCTGATCAATAAGATAAGCAGGCTTTTGCAAGTAAGTGGCTGAAACATACTTGATAAAACAAAAACAAAAACTATGAAAATTTACAAACATTGGTAAGAATTAAGTTGGGAGCATCCCTCAGCAGTCATCGATCTTTTTCCACAAGATAAGACGATATAGCAACTCATGTCTGCCTATGTGAAGTAAGGGACATGAATAAAATTCTCATTTCATGAAACGTAAGTTTCTTCCCTTGAAAATTGTTTAGTATTCTACTAGAAGAATACTATAGTTTCTCAATTCACTTATAACCATAAACAAATATATAATTCTATAGTTTCTCAATTCACTTATAACCATCAGCAATGTTTGGTGGGATTTGTTTTTAATTTTAACTCTCTGGTGAATGGTACCAGACTGAGCAATGATTTCTTTTTGATAACTGTGGTGTCCGGGCCAGCTTGCGCTAACATCTACCAAATTCTACGGGGTAAATGCTACCTATCACCAACACAAATACCAGGTAACTCTACCTACCAAGGCTTGGACATATGAGAAGACATTGCCTAGTGTTTCTAATTACTGCCAGAGTTATACTTAATAACTGATAGGCTATTTTTTCCTTCTTTCCTTTTTCATTCTTTTGGGAGGAAAGAGCGGGGACAGTTGAAAAAACTACCAGGTTTGTTCTAGAAAATCGCCAACAAGTTCTATTTTCCGCTTAGATATGGGACCTTGTTGTCAACTTCATCTAATTTCTAGGAGTACTTAATTAGCACAGAAAATCTTTCTTCTGAAAATTCACCCAGGGATCATTCTTCTTCAAAATTCTTTTTGATTACTCTCAATGTGCTTGTAGTCATTTCACAATACCATGCATGAAGCAAATTAGTAGAATTTACTTCTTCATTACTCACGTAAATAACATACATTTTCCTAACAAGACAAGAAGATCTATGTGCAGACCATGTTGTTATTTGTTCTCTTCCTTCCATTTTTAAAGCAGTCAATAACTTTCATGCCAAATCTGAAAGACTGCAAAATCTATGGAATGGAGTAAACACTTAAGTGACAGCCCTCTGCGAATTAGACACACTGTTCTCCATGGTGGTAGATTTCCTATTATTATTTTCCATTAGCAATTAATTCATTATAGCAAGATTCACACTCTCATAGTTCTCATGGGGAAACACACACACACACACACAGAGCGAGAGAGCAAGAGAGAGAGAGATAATGATTTACCCTCCTTGAGAGCATCACAAACTTCTTCTGTCGTCACGTTTAAGGCTTTAAGAACAATTGCTAAATTTTGTGATTTCTTAGCATCAATTATCTGAATATACTGTGGGGTAGCTTCAAAAGACGATGTAGCTTTCGCGCCATCATTTTTGCCTGCATTTGCTGCATTATACCCAAACAACGATTCCATCATCTCCTCATTAAACCTATAGTAACATCATTATAAAAAGTGAGGAAGTTAGACATCTTGCAGAGCAAAGTGCAATATAGAAAGATTGATGCAATGCTTACTGAAATGAGCCAGCTTTGATGTCGTGCCAAACCATGGAGTGATCAGGATTAGCAAGAACCTTGTCCCAGAAAAATGGCTTTAATTTTGCCTTTTGACCATCAGGGTCATCAGATGGTTCAGTTCCCTCGCCAGCAGAAGAACTTCGTCTCCGATGTGCTCCAAGGGGTAAAGGCTTTGGCGGATTACCAAGCTTTGGTGGATTAGGAGGAGGCCGAACAACTTTAGGAGGTGGAGGTGGCATTGGAGCCGGTGGTTTAGGAGGAGGAGGAGGTGGTGCTTCAGGGGGTGGAGGTGCAGATTTTCCTGGAGGAAGTGGTAATACATTTACTGGTGCATCTGTTTTAGCTTCTAACTCTGAATGATTATGAGAATTAGCTGGCACCGAAAGATTATTTGCAGTTGAAGAACTCTTAAAATCTTTCTTGATTGAGCTTCCTATGCTTGAAGACTTCTGAGAAGAATCTGACAACATCAATTATAGAAATTATTCGGCATAACGAACAAGACGCGCAATTCGAAATATTTGACCTTAATGATAAAATACCTGCAGATAGATTACCTGAACAGAGGTTAAGAAGAGGTTTCTCATCTCTTTTCCCATGCTGTGGACCTGTTTCTTTCTTTTTACTTTTTATAAGACACAGTATTAATAACAGAGCTAAAAGGCCAATTCCTACCGCGACACCTCCAGAAACAGCAGCAATCTTATAAGTTCTGTTCTGATTATTATTTTCTGAAGCATTAGTTCCATTATTTTTTGGTTTAGCCGGAGGATGAGTGACAGGCAAAGGTTTAGAAGAGTTGACATGAGTAGGAGGTGTTGGAGCCATTGCAGGGGCGTTGACACGAGTCCTGGTTGTTGGAGCCCTTGCAGGAGCAGAGCCATGGGTCGGAGGAGTTGGTGCCTTTGCAGGAGGAATGACATGAGCCTGAGGTGTTGGAGCCTCTGCAGGAGGTTCCGTGGGCGCTTCAGAAGAGGGCAGTGGAGCAGGAGTTGGTGATACTGCTTCATCGCCTGGAGGTGGTTCAAGGAATGGAACTTCAACATCATCTTTTGACTCATCTTCAAGCTTTCTTTCTCTTAGGTGCCTTCTGGTAACACTGGACAACCATTCTGAGAAAAGCTTTTGGTACTTGATGAACCAAGCAATGGATGCAGCCTCACTACCTGAACCATGAAGAGGAAGACTTTTCCTTTTTAAGCACTCCAGAAGGATCTGCTTTACTTCAGGAGGCAGATCACTAATAGCCTTTTGTAAGATTCTTTTTCTCAACAAAGGTATATCTGATTTTAAGTAAGTATAAGTTCCTGTTGCTGCCTGATAAAGAGACAAATCCAGAAAGTTTGCAGTTTCCGTATTCTTGTGTGATGGTTCTATGCAATGAACCCATATTTGCTCAGCCTGTAAACAGAATACTTCATTACATATGGCCAGAAGTAAAACTTTATCTCTTGATTTTTTGGTCCACATTACAGAAAAAGATACAACCAACTTATGCAGTTACATATTCTAGCCTTTCGCACAAAGAAAAAACATTCGAACCCATGGCATATGTCTCCTTGCAACGACTGTACATTCATTTGGTTCCTCCTAAGTTGCATTGATTCATCCTAAAGATTTCATTTCAATTTGAATTTGGTTATTCACCATGTAAAAGGATTACTCCTATGCATCCATAGTTGAACGGTTAAAGTGCAAACAAAAACGCACAACTTTCTCATTAGTACTCAACAATAATTGTTGTATCAGCAGATAAAAGCTCCGGTGCAATTCTCTTACATTCCTAGGACTAGCAGCAGAATCAAGAATCTATACAAGAGGGCTCAAAAAGTAGCAATTTTTTAACCCTTTTTGCCACTTCACAAGAATTACTCTCACGCAAGGAAATTCAACAACTTATTTTTTGATGACAAGAGAAACCCGCAGCCGCAACCCTTTGGATGCGCACAGGATAAAACCTCCGCTCCTATGCAATAGCTCACAAACCACGCTCTAGGCAAGTCTGGTGCGACGAGCTCGACCCAGAAGGCAAACCCCTTGTTTTTGCTGGCAAGGAGCAAAATTTTCATTTTTTGCCTTGCACAGTATAATCTTTCAACGAAGGGGATTCAATACCTACCCCTACCACTACCTAGGACATTGTTCTCAAATTGAAAAACAGAGTTATTAAGGTTGAGAGACACAATTACCATTAAGCAACTCACATCACAAATCCATCAACATATATACATATGGCTGTTGTACATTATATAACGACAGGAAAAACGATATATATCCAAACATTATATTCATCAAAACAATACATACCGTATGTTCATCTATATATTGAACACTTCCATTGTCTACACAGTTTTGAGGAAGCTTTCGATTCCCTTTTGAACAATTAGCTGCCAAAACACAAACAAAAGCAATAAAAGTAAATACAGAGCTGACCCTTCCCACACCCATTGATTGTACAATCAATCTTCCAATCCCATAATTTCTCCTTTTTCATTTCATCTAATATATGTGCCTTTTTTCAAGAATATGAAGAAAAAAAAAAACAGAAAGCCTTGTGGTTTTTTCTTGAATATAATTTGACCTACCTACATAAAGATTCAATCTTTACACATAAAAATTGGATTTTTTTTTTTAAAAAAAAAAACAAACACCCACCACCCTTTGGTGCCCTTTGCAAAAAAATTACAGAAAAAAGGGAAGAAATTTGCAAAGGTTTCAAGAAGGGGAGTTTTTCTGTGATGAAAATTTTGGATAATTTTTTTTTGTTGGGTCAGATTTTGGCATGAAATTTTTTGTTCATTCAAATGTTTTCATGTTTTTTCGGAGAAAAATGAAACGTGCAGAGAACTACGTTGAGAGAGACAACACAAAAAGTGTTAATTTCGACCGTTTTTAATTGTATCATACAATTTCTATGCTTATTTTCCATTAAACCTTGTTATAGGCTTATTTATGACAAATATAATTTTATATCCGGGTTTTAAACTTTACTGAATACTAAAATAAAATATTTGAGAAGTTTTGTTAATAGTTTAGGTTTATTTTTCGAAGTTTTCATAGTTTAGGTATGAAATTAAAAGAAAAATAGTTTAACTAAGAAAAAAATTATGTCAACAAAAGAAAAGGTTACGTGAATGGAAATTTTGGGTCAAATAAGTCTGAGTGTGTTTACACACATTTAGCTAGCGTTTGGCTATAGATATTCAAATATTTTTGGCAAATATTATTTGGATGAAAATTTGGGTGAAATTTTACCATGTGTTTGGCCATAGAATTTGAGAAACATATTTTATTTTTTTAAGAAATATGATTTATACCCATAAGTTTTTAAAACTATCAAACTAACCATAAATTTGTATTACATAGCACAATAGAAATCTCACGTAATAAGATTTATGACTTCCGCAACAAATCAACAAGAATCATTACGGTAAATATTCGTATAGTGAAAAGGTCTTGGTACAAATCATGATAATGAAAATACAACTAATATAAATTCGGAAAAAAAAGAGAGAAGAAAACAAAAGGAAATAAATATTGCAATCACTGAAGAACCTATGCTTTCTAATCTAAAAGAGTTCAACCTATTCTTTAATATAATCTTCCCACATTTTATGAACAATCTCTTCTCGATGAGCTTGCATTTCCGAATCAGATGATCGAGAAGATGAAGCGATGTTGTCACCCTGAGCCAATAGTTCGTCACTTTCATCAACAACCATATCATCATTTTCATATTCATTGAATATTCCATCACTAGTTTGGTGTTCACGTAAAAACTTATGCAATACATCGCAAGCAATTACTATTTTCACTTGCATGTCACATTCATAGTTGTTCATGCCTTGTCTTAGTATTCTGTATCTACCTTTCCACGCACCAAAAGTTCTTTCAATTACATTGCGCAGAGAAGCATGTCTATAGTTAAATAGCTCTTTTCCATTCTTAGGCTCTCTTTCACTTCCTCGGTAGTCTTGTAAATGATAGCGCATTCCTTTGAATGGAGCTAAAAATCCTCTTGTGTTTCGTAGACCAGCATCACCAACGTAATATTTATCTACCAAAATAAAATAAATGAAATTCATGTTTTATTTAGTAGCTAGTTCATTAAGACTAACTGTAACAAAGGAATGCATGAAAACAAAAGAATGCATATAGAAGGAAACATTGTGCTAATTGAATTGGTTGGTATCAATAAATATATTATTTTTTGTAAAATAAAAAGTTAAGGGTAAAAATTGAATTTCTAAAACTTTCCAAATAATGAAATTTGGCCCAAATACTAGTTTTTTCTAGTATTTGGAAATTTGGAAAATTTGCCAAAAAAAATTGCCAAATAATAAAAAAGTGTATGGACAAACAAAATTTGCCAAGTTTTTCCCCAAGTTTTACTTGCAAAATTTATGGCCAAACGGGCCCTTAGTTCAGTCTTTATTGAAGTGTGTTTCTCAAACTAATGAATAGTAGTTTATAGGTAATTTTCACAAACCAGATAATTTAGTCATGAAATTAAAAAAAAGGATAGTTTAATTATGTTTTTGACACTAATTATCTTAGTTAATTCTCAAAATGTACTTAGGGTATGAGTTCGTATAATGAAAAATATTTTCTTGAAAAACAAGTGATTTCTTTCTTACTTATTTTTTAGTGTTTGTCAAATAAGAGAGAAAATATTATTCTGCGGGCGTTGAATGGGATGGGGAATAAGGGTTCGGGGGTGGGATGATCAAGGGATGGGAGTTGGGGAAATTGTGTGGATAAAACAAAGAAATAAACTTGAAATGTCACTTAAATAATTTTTTTTTGTTACTTCTATCATTTTTCTTATTTTTAAGAAATTCATCTTTATTAAACATAGAAAATTGAAAAACATTTCCTTAATAGCAAACACTTATAGGTTTCTCTATATAAAAATTTGAAAGTTTATTTCCCTTTATTTTTTTCTATCATTTTTCTTCACCGGAATACTCTCGTCTTTTCCTATACAAAAAATGAAACTTACTACTTTCTTCTAACATTAGTCTAATTTAGAATATCAAAATATAGTTAATATGAGTAACTAAGTAACAAAAATTCTTAAATTTAATTTCTCAAGTGAGGAGTAATTAAGAAGTAAAAATAAAAACAGTACTAAATTTAATGGTATTTGATTTTGATATTCAGTAACCAAATATATATAAAATTTTCATAATTAATTTCTGTATTATTAACAGTTGTGTTACTTTAACCAGCTACTTACAGTTCTAATATTATAAACCAAAGGTGAACTATATCAAGCAGGGGATGTAGCTCAGATGGTAGAGCGCTCGCTTAGCATGCGAGAGGTACGGGGATCGATACCCCGCATCTCCAATCTTTTTTATATATTTAACATTTGATATTTATGGGTTTATAACGATTTTAAATTAATATAAGATAATAATAGAACGAAGGAACAAGTACTAATATTCAGTTTATCCCGATCAGGTTACGATTAATTATTATTTATTAATTAATTTATATTATATATTTATAAATTATAATTTATATTTTATAATAACACTATCAACTATAAAAAGTTATTTAAATTACAAGTTATAAATATAACTCATAGATTATAACATATTAATAAGTAATAACTTATAAACTTCAAAAGATTTAAATCTTGAAAACTTAGATAGACTTAACTTGCAAACTTAATAAGTAAAAAAAATTAAAAAAAAAATATCTTTGAAATAACCTTAAGTAAAAAAATTACATTCTAAATTTAAGAACTATTAATTTAAACTTAGAAAAATAAAAAAAAAAAGTATTCATATTTTCGTAATTCAAAAAATCATTTTTGAAATAACTAGATGTGTCGTTCCGTTTATTCCATCCCATTCCATTTCGGTCCGTTTCGATTTCATCCCGATATATAGTGGGACGGGATAGAACTGAATATCCGTCCCGATAATTCTGGTCTGGTTCATCCCAAAACCAATCAACTCATCACGTTTCAGTCCGATCCGATAACAATTTGTGTCGGTCAGGTGATTCCGTTCCAATCAGTTACCCAATCTTAACCATGACAATGTTTGAATTACAAATTTACAACATCCAAGAAAACTATTTTTGAAAAAATAAAAACAAAATAAAAATATCTTTCCAAAAAATAGCTCACAAATATCATTCATCCTCAAGTACCTCTAAGCTACATCTCTTTAATTTCTTAATACCCCTCAGCCTAACACCCTAAACTATAATCATTTTATTATAGTTATAATCCAAAACTATTCCATGTTCAATTACATTCACTAATTCCAATCTCTCTCCCCAACTTTCAATGTAATTTCATCCTTGCCCTACCCAACCAACCAAAATATTGAGCCCCACTATTAGTAGCTCATGGTCCATACCTATTTAAACTCTTAATTAGGCATATTAAAATTATATTCGGTATCAAAGTTATAATATTCATCAATGGGTTCAAAATATATAAAAGTAAATATACAAAAAAAAAAATCAAAGGAATTTAACTTCTGTTATATATAAACAGTATAATTTCCCGTCAAAGAGAATTTGAATAAATCCAATGGCATAATTACTGATAAAGAGTCCAACCCCAAACAAGTTAATTAATCATACATATTAGTAGTTGATGATATAGAGAAAATCATGTCACATTTATGTAATAATAACAGAACTACACATTATTAAAAAAAAAAAAAAACAAGTTCAAAGACAAATTTGAGTTTTTCTTTTCTTTGATTAACTCCCAAGTTTCTTCACATTTGATTGCTTATGCAGATGTGCATAGCTTTGTAGTTACATACTATATAATTATAATTCCATTTTCCTTAAGTACACTCTAATCCTACTAAGTTCATACTTAAATTTCCTAAACTTCTTTTCTAAATCAACTTCACAAGCAAAGGAGAGTAGATATTATGCTTAGAGAAAGCAAAATAGTATTGGCTTAATTGGGGATAACCGCGAAAATCCTCTGTTCTTATAAATCCTTCATATCCCATCACCAATTTGCCATCAAATATCAACTTGTTGAATGTCACCACAACTAAGGATGTATGAATATCAGTTCGTCTTCTTTGCATTCTCTTATCGCGACGTCCATCACATTTCTTGATGTAGATGGTAACACATCACAACATTGTCTTCTTGGTGATAGCAACTGCATATATAATATGTCATTCATCAGACCAAAAGTTTCACAAAGTAAACACAAATTGATACTCAATATTACAGTCAAACCTTTCTATATTAGTATCGTCTGTCCTCATATAACATAATATGTCATTGACCAAATGTTTCAGACAGTAAACACAGAATGGTACTCAACACAGTACAATCAAACATATCTATAACAGTATCATTTGTCCTCATAAACACAGAGTGGTATTCAGCAGTGCAGTCAAACCTATCTATAACATCATGTAACATAAGATGCCCTTGACCAAATGTTTCAGAAAGTAAACACAGAATTGTACTCAGCAGTACAATCAAACCTTTCTATAACAGTATTGTTTGTCCTCACATAAATATGCCATTGATTAGACCAAAAGTTTCAGAAAGAAAACATAGAAGGGTACTCAACATTACAATCAAACCTATCTATAACAGTATCGTTTGTCCTCATATAACATAAGATGTCATTGACCAAATGTTTCAGAAAGTAAACACAGAATTGTACTCAGCAGTACAGTCAAACCTTTCTATAGCAATACTGCTTGTCCTCATATAACATAATATGTCATTGATTAGACCAAAAGTTTCAGAAGGTAAACACAGAATAATACTCAGCAGCAAAGTCAAACCTTTCTATAACAGTATTGTTTGTCCTCCAATAACATAATATGTATAGAAAAGATGATTGTTATAGTGAAATGTTTTGATAGAGAGGAACATTACCCGATTTCTGTCCATTTCTAACTTTTGTGAAACAACTCTGATTTCTTCTAGTCTTCTAGGTGACACCATTGTGATAGTACAATTCTCAGGGGTCTTTTTCCTGTAAATAGTCTTGATCTGTCCATTAATTCCAGTAGACACATTATGTAGAAAGTAAACAAGCTGTCTTTTGCAAGGATCAGGTTCATATGGCCTTGTATCAAAGTCATAATGTCTAGCTAAATCACTCGTTTGCCACGGAAAATAACTCTCCTGTATACGTAGAGCATCGGGCAAGAAGATGTTGTAGCTGAATACTTGAACAGCGTATCCCCACGATACAGAAACTGTCCAAGTAAACCAACGATCGTAGCATACTGTTTGCTGCAAAATACGATGAGGATCGTACTTTGCAGCATTGTATAAATGCTCTAGAGATTTCATTTTCGTCATGTTTGGAAATATAGGATCATTCATCTCCAAATGATGCAGAGAGACCAATGGTCTAAGTGTATGTGCAGCCAATACTCCAAACATATTTCCTCTTACATCCAACTGGTATTACATATTCCAAAAAAAAAAAAAAAGTTTGTGTCACTTAACTTTTAGAAAAATATAAAAACACCTACACAGAACTTATAGTAGTACTTCATTTATTCCAAATACAAGCAAATTTTAACATTTTCTGAAACCAACTATTAAGTGCTAATAAAATGGAACGACATAATATGTTGACATATATGTCCTCCAGCTTTAAATGTGTATAAGTAGACACTTAAACTTGTATAAAGTTGAACATGTAGACACACATGTCCTACGTGACTTAATAAACATAGAACGTCATGTAGGATGTCACGTAAGACCTAGTCACATTGTGGTAAGGTCTAATTGGACACCCTTTATCAGAAAAGAAAAATGCATATATACAAGTAAAATGATTAAATAACATATTTTGAATATTCTTAACATAACAAATTGCTAATTTTGGACATCCTTCCACCACTGCGTAGGACGTGTATGGCTACTTATCCAATTGTATACAAATTTAAGAGTCTATTTATACACATTCAAAATCAAAATATCAATTAAAATCAAGTTAAAATGAGTCACATTTTTTATGTATAAATGGAACAGAGGAAGTAACAAATCATACCCAAGCCTAATAAGGTAACATAGAAATAATGTAAGTAACATGTTCTAACTAGTTAATTAATTAGACTCAGTATGTTTGGTCAAACTTTTAAAATTTCGATAGAGATGTACCTGATGAAATCCGGGTTCATGGGTTAACCCAACACCAAGTTCAGCCAAACATGAATAAATCCTAGCATCACTACCAAAAAGGTGAGGGTACCTTTCGATACATGCATCAAAAACTTTTCCAAGAACTTTAGCTAACGGAGAACTTATAGCAATTCCAGCACCACCAAACGCCATTTCATACGAAAAAGCTTTATTCATCAAAAAATGTTCCGAATTCGATCCGATATAATACCATAATCCGTGATCATATTTCGATAACGTCTTCAACAAATTCTCCGTGAAAAAAACCGTATCATCATCTCCAAAAACATACCACCTAACATTAGAATGATTCAATGCAACCGTTTCCGTTACGACACGAGCCACACGTATCGCGGAGGGCGTCCCTCCGCGAAACGTGTACTTAAATCGTGACGTATCACCTGATATACATATCGGAGGTAACGAAGAATCGTTAGCATTTTTCGTATAATTCGGTGGCATTTTTTCAAGAAATACACATCCTCTCATATTTCGTCCTGGTTTCCACCACATTTTCACTAATTCTTTTCTAGCGGACCATGCATTCTCGTTAGATGCAATTCCAAATACAATATGTTCAAGACCCGTATCTGATGATAATGATAACGATAACGATGAATCATTTTGGAGTGTAACTGATGTGTGGAGTGATTTTGTGTTAGGAATTGAAAAGTTGAAACACATGAGATAGATTATAAGTATGAAAGAAATGATCATGATGATATTTTTTACACCATTGGAACATTGATTTTTGTTGTTAGATACTTTAGATGAGTACATTTTTTTTTATAATTTTCTTTTTTTTTGGTTTTTTTGGAGGAAGAGATTGTAACAAGTTTTGGATTGGATTTAGTTAGTATTATTGGTGAAGTGAAGAGAAGGGAGGCAAAGCCATTCTTAAGACCCGTAAACAACGCCCAAAGTAGAGTATGGAAATTTGACTTTTTTTTTTTTTTTTTTTTTCAAAGTTAGTTTTATGTCTTACGTGTTATAGACTATAATACAAGGAAATATGTATGCACTAAAAACAAAAATAAAATAAAATAAAATAAAAGTATTATATGATGACAACTTAGGAATAGATGAAATGATTAATATTTAATTTATCCGACTTAATATTAGAGATTTTGAATTTGAGTTCTTGATAAAATATCTTATTAAGTATATTTAATATGAATTTATGTGATATAGTTTAATAAGATATAAGTACATGCAATGGTTAAATTAAATAATTTAATGTGATTAGTTGTATTAACGTAGTTTTTGCTTGTGATATTTATATATTTATTGTGATATTATTTTATTGTTCTTGATCCTTTTTTGTAGGATTTGTCTTTTTATCTCCTTTGTTAGTTGCTACATTTTCTAATGTCTTTCTTGTTTGTATTTGGTTTTGTTACACTTAGATTAGTGTCTTTTAAATTTCTACTTTCATTAGTAGTAAGGTTTGTATATATTTTACGCTTTACCTAAATTGTATGGACTCTTTATTTTTAATGTCATGTTCGTGTTAAATTTTCTAAAAATACAATACTTTTCGAGAGTCCTACACGTATATGTTGACATATTTGAAAATTTCGAAAAACATAACCCTTCACATATTATATTTATGGAATTTCACAAGATATATTATTGTTTTTTATTAGGACATTAAATTTTTATATTTTAAAAATGAGTTTGCACACTTAAACAATTCCAAATAATAAAAATTTAACTGCAAAGACCTGGTCAAGTACTCCTTCAATTTATTAAATAATAATTGTGTCATAAAGAAAAATAAAAATATTGGGAATAGATGATGATGATGATAGTATATAATAATGTTGAGTTTTGGCTTTATGTATTAATTTTTGGATAGAAATTCCAAGCGGTGGATCTAAGTGCAAGAAGCTGACCTAAAAACTACTCCATTACATATACTATTTATTTTATTTCAAATAAACAAATAGATAAATTAATTAATAAATAAATGACTAAGTAAGAAAGTTTGTGCATAAATTGAAGATTAAGAAAAGTTGCATGGTGTGGTGAGTTAATTAAACAATAAAGTGGTAGTTTAATGACAAATCACGTAAAGGTATTAGAGAATCCTTCGTATTGAAAAATTAATTTTTTTAATGACAAATTGACAACTAAGGATTGAGAAACAATACTGCTCTACGTGTTGAATGTGGACGATGACTTTCTTATGCAATATTTTTTAATGTTATTTTTTTTACATAATACATAGATGTCTTTTTATTTGACTTAAGTCTAACAAATGTTTATAATCTTTAATTTTGAGTATATATAAATATATATTAATTAAATAAATAGAAATACTTATTTTATGTGTTATTTTTTATGATAATTTTGTATCTTGTATGATGTCCTAATTCTTATTTGTATTGTGTCATGTAGAATATATATTTATTTATTTAAATTTTATGTAAATTTAAGTGTCTATTTGTGCATACATAATATAAAAGACATAACCAATACGATTTACATGGTGATAGTGAGATTGCTCCATCATAAATCAGAGGTCTTGAGTTCTAGTTCTGTGTATGAAAAAAATTACATCAAAAATGTCACCTTCAAATAAATCCTACGATGTGCAATTCAAATTTAATTAAAATTCTAATAAGAGCTTTAGACACCAAATAAAAAATTAAATTAAAATATTAATACCAATTTAAAAATATATTTATGCATCATAAAGATCTTTTGTAATACATTAGGGATGGTATTGATATGATGGAAAAGTTATTATTAATTACCATAGGCGTGAAAGTGTTCTAAGTTTTTCTTCTACAATTGACAAAATTGTTATTTCCTCTCTTTAATAATAAATATTACATTATATTCATTTAGAATGATAAATGATATTTGTATTCGTTATAAAATTAATGAATAATTTTATATTTTATTTATTAATTATTAATAATAATCTTTTTCTCATTATATTTTTTAAGATAATATATTTATTATATTCAAAAGTAATATAATAAAATTAATTTTTTATTTATAAATTCTTAAAAAAAATACTAAATTAATAATAAACAAATATTATTGATCAGAGGTCGTACTTTTGTTTAGCTCTCTCTTTAGTCTTCAAATTTTAAAAGTAATACCATTGGCTTATGTATTCGAAAATATCTTCGGGGATGAAGCTCCATTTGTTTATCTTTTTGTACTTTGGTAATTGAAAATTTCTACTATTTGATGACCTTTATTGGTAATTGAAATTATTTTTGGTACATACACATATCTAACTACCACTTCTTCTAATAATTATCACTAGCTAGGGGTTATCAATAGTGTGTTGTGTGGGTGGGGTGGGGGTCGGTGGGGGTTTAGATAATAATTTTCTTTAAAAAACTTAATAAATTAATGTATGTTAAGTCAATCAAATTAACATAAATTAGGACAAACATAATTGTAATTTGATAAGAGCAACATGTTAGGAATTACAAATCAATATATTTAGCTATAATTTTATTTCTACTGATGAAGAACATTATTTAAAAGAAAGGTAAAGGGTTAAATATATTTCTATATTATTAGAAATAGTTTAATTATTCCCTTTGTTATGTATTGAATCTAAATATATTTCATATCTTATATTTTGGATTTAAATATACCTCTCTAGTTATGTTTTAGCACAAATTTATCCTTAATTTTAATGGAAGATATGTATAAATAATAAATAATTCATTCCCAATTTTAATACCAAATTCAAATCTACCCATTTGACCCAATAGATTTTTTTTTCTTTTCATGTTCTTCTTCTCTCAAGATCCAAATTTAATTTCTGATATTATCACAATAAAATAAAGGGAAAATTGTATATAATAGCAAACTAATAACCTAAAATAAATGGAGTAGCTAGGGTTTGATTTAATTGTGCTCCATAGCAAACGTTAGCCAAAGTTTGTCAGATGCCTCTCTCCCAAAAATCTCGCTCGCCACTCTCCCTTTGCTCGTCTCTCTCGCTTTATACAGAGAAGTGTATAAATTCTGCTTCTGTTTTGTATTAAGCGAGAGAAAATTGTACATACACATGCAAAAACATATATCTTCGTGTTATACACTTAATTAAACAATTTACAAACATTTTACTTCAATTCAATTGTAGAAAAATGCAAATTTTATACAAATATTGCAGAGAAAAAGGTCAACGAATTATGCAATTGCGAATTATACAATTGCAGTGAAATACAATTTTCTCTAGCTTTATACAACAGAAGTGTATATAATGTGTTTCTGTTTTTGTATAAAGCGAGAGAAAAACATATATCTTCTTGCTACACACTTATAATTATGCAATATACATACATTTTAATTCGATTCAATTGTATGCAAAGCAAATTTTATAAAAATATTGCAGCGAAATAGGCAGCGAATTATACAATTGTGCATTATACAATTGCAGTGAAATAGGATAGCGAATTATACAATTGCAGCGAAATAGGCCAGGGAATTATACAATTTTGGCCAGCGAATTATACAATTGTATATGTATAGCGAATTATACAGTTTTATGTTTGCTATGGAGCGCAATTATACAAACTTTGCTATAGCATACAAATATAAATTTTTTGTTTGTTATATGTGAAAGTTGCCCTAAAATAAAAATTCCTGAAATCTCACGCCGTTTGCCCATTTTATAGACAAACTATATATCTTGTTGATTTAAATAGAAAAGAGTTATATTTAGATAAAAAAAAATATAAAAGGTAAGGTAAATTTGTGTCAATGTATAATGAAAGGGGCATATTTGAATTCAAAATATATCGAAAGGGATGTATTTAAATAAAAAATATAATGAAGGGTATATTTAAATTATTTCTAATAATTTATGAGTATATTTGAATTTTTTCCATTACTGTTCTTGCTACAAAAAGATAAGAAAACAAGTGGTCAACTTGTAAACCTAATTAATTAGAGCTTGAATTACACAAAAGGAAGCTAATTTGTAGTGGGGGGATATACAACTAACTAGTTATGAGTTCATTTCCACTCGTAAGTCTTTATTTGAGTTATATATGTGCTAAAGAAATTATGAAATATATATAATTAATAGATTTTAAATGGAATAAATTTAACAAAAATAATAAAATTATAATTTTAAATTTATAAAATTCAAATTATAAATCCGTCTTTAATCACTTGTACACATAGAAGCGGAGCCAATGTAGGCGTTTGGGGGTTTGCCTGTCAACGTACATATATTTATTTAGTTTATAAATATAAATATAAATATTAAATTTGTGAAAAGGTTAATGAATTCGTCCGAACTTATGAATCTCCACTTAGCTCCGCCTCTGTGTACACATATAATATAAGTTAGTCAATGAACTTACTATAACAATAACTTTATTTCTCCATCATATTAGGGTTTGGCGTTGAAGTGTTCAGACCATAAGCATTATAAAGTGTACGATGCGTATAATCAAAACCTATAGATACAGGTTTCCACAAATTGAGTAGTTGTTAATTTTGTGGCTAAATCCTTTTAGACTATATTGGAGTTCATAGAAAAAAATAAAATATTATTTAATTTACTTTAAAACACAAGAATGATATAGTTTGACTTAACATTAAGTTAAAGTAAATAAAGAAAATATTTTAATCTTGTAGACCTAAATTATAATTATGTCAAATATATTAAAATGTTTTTTGATCTAAAAGTCATAAACATGTCCTGTAGCATACTAAAACTAAAATTATGTCAAAAAAGAAAATGGATCCTTTTTTCTAAAATAAAATAAAATAGGTCACTCTTTTTGCAAGGAAGAAATAGAGAAGTGATAATTTTGCATAACAAGAAAAAAAAATTTAGTTATGAGCCTATGCAACACCCCTGCTTGGGATGGGTGGTCCATATACTATGCTAGTCGACCAAAATGCACTAATATTTAGGTAGTAATTAGGGGCAAAGTTAGGTGGGGTTTATGGTTTCGGATAAATTTGATAATTTTTTATGTCGATTCTATATTTTTATTAGAAAATTTAGTAATAGCTTGTGAACCTCTAACAAAGTTGATTGACAAACTCAATATTAAGGAAGGGGAATGAAATTTAGAACCTCCCAAACTCCTAATATTGGCTTCACCTTTGATAGAAATCGAATATGCTAAATATAGATGAGTAAGCCTAACATCTAGACTTGTCAAGTAAACGGGTTGAATTATATTTGAGCGAGTTGAAATGAGTTAATTAAAGGTCCCAGATTTGAGGCCTAGGTATGAAGAAAATCTTGTTTGGAGAATCGTTCCTAAATGAACTCTGCGGTGGGCATCCGAATTTAATCGAATCTTCAATACGAATTCTGATACCAGGTGGGAGATAAAAAAAACAAAATAAATAAATAAAATGGATGAGTTATTGATGCATTCAAAAGTTACTTGGATTGAAATAAGTTAAAATGTGGATCATAACTTAACATGTTCAACTCTTACTAAATTTTAATTATTTTATTATATCTTTTATAAATTTTTAGTACTTAATGAAACTATTTTTTGTCACGCAATTTATATTCTAAACCAATACTACTGACAATAAAACTTTGCAAAAACAATAAATTTCAAAGGTTTAAATCACATAGTAAGAACAAAAAATAATTAACAGAAACTAATAACGAAAATATACTAGAATCTGTAACACTCGTATGAAACAGAAAGGAAAGAGAAATGAGTTCACTAAATGCGCAGTGTCTCCTTAACGAAATTATTCTCCTTCAGTATCCGAGGTGTGCATTGGAATATATTCTCTCAGGATAGAACGATTATATTCGCCAGTGTATTGGTACCTAAAACAATGATGTCAGCGAATCACTCAACGACTGTAAAGTACATAAATATAAATTTATGCAGAAGAAGAAGAAGTAGTTCAGAAAATCTTGAGTGAAAAATCTGAGGATTCACGGGTATTTATAGACAAGAAGCATTGATTCCGAAAGGTTGCAACCTTTCAGAAACCACACGACCATTCATGAAAGTTTGCAATCTTTCAAATGGTCATGGCTGTTTCCGAAAGTTACAACTTTCAAAACAGTCATCTCCAACGGTGAAAATTCAAATAAAACGGAAAAAACATTTTAAACATGGGTCGCCTGGATTCGAGTTGGTTCAGATCATTTCGGCTAATTATATAAATAATTAAAATGTTTTGACCAGTTAATTTAGTTTAATTAATTAAATCAATAATTAACTTAATAATTAAAACAAACTTTGTTAAAAAAAGTTCAATCATTTTTCAAGCCGAAGCAAAAGTTCAGTGAGCGAAGACGATAACGACGTAAGGAGAGTCCCTCTTTCTATTCCTTTTAACAACCAGTAGAAATATTTCTTTGTTTAAACACTTAAACTTTATTTCCACCACAGAGGGAGAAATGCATTTTACTAAAGTATAAGAGAATTTTTTCAAATTCCTCTTTTCATCTTCCCTCTATTTTCTATTAATTCTTGCTATATACTCAACATTTTTCCCCCGTTAATTATAGCTATATATAGCCTACCAAATTAAAAAAATCTTTCGAAAATATTTTACTAGATTTTTTATGAATCAATTTGTGTTATAGATCATTCCAATTTTTGATAAACTGAAAGGAAAAAACTTACTCGCAACGAGTGTTTACACAAACTAATTTCAATTTTCATTATTATGTAATTTAATGAAGTAAAACACATGTTAATTAATTAAATTTAAATAAAATGAACTATAAATTTAAACGCATGACATGCATGTATTGAATTGGTGTAAACACCCTGATGCAAATAAGTTTATCCAAATTAAAATAAACTGAACTAATAAATAAATGGTCAATTTTTATGAGTTAAATTTTGATGAAGTAATTTTTGTATCTCTACTAAAATCACATTAATAAATGAGGTTGTCTGAAAATTCTACCATATCAAGGGTATTCAAGGTTAGATTAGTTGTGAACTAAAAATAGTGGGATACATATATGTAACTAGGCAGTACAAACTAATTTATATGGTAAAGTTTAATTGTTCTTGCAAGTTACATTATGTTTAGCTAGGAAAAAATATGAGATTTAGAGAATCTTCAATTTTTGAAAATTCATAATTAAATATAATGAAGATAAATTATCTCATAGCTAAGCCACTGTTTGGCTTAGATTTTTTTTTGTTCCAAAATTTGAAAGTATTATTTTGAGATCATTTCACAAATTGTTTAAAGGTTTGTGTTAGGGTGGCTCAAAGGTAAGATTAGTAAACATTTCTTTAGACCAATAAAATATTGAACCCCCACCCCCCACTCTCTCCATCCAAAAAAAATAATGATAAATTTTATGATTTTCTTTTTACTTAAAATAATAATGAAGACAGTAAAAATAGATTCAAATATTTTAAAATTTAGAATTAAATAACTTAAATCTTCATATCTATAAATGATTTTTTCAGAATAACATCCAAGGTTACTTATAACAAATACATGACTTACATTTTATTAAGTAGAATTAATCTTTAATCTTTTAGTTTTACATTACTACGTGAGATTAACTAAAAACTTTATGTCATTTAAGAATACTATATTAAAAAAACAAGTATATAAAAATAAAAAGGATAACACTAAGTTATTATTTTCTTGTGTAAACTTGTATATTTAAGACATCTTATTAAATTTTGATTTAGGTCAATAATTTTATTGAGACTCATTTTAATTGTGTTGTTGACATCTAATTTTGACTCTTTACAACGTAAATTAGTTATCGAAATTCTTCAATTGAAATGTTTTTAAAATAACCGCCTTTGAAAAATTTAAAAAAAAATTCAAATCATTTTTAAACTATTTTTGTCATTTTTCTAAAAAAAAAAAAAAATATATATTTTTTATACAGTTATAATATATATGTTATTATAATTATTATCGCTATGAGTATTGAGAAAATTCTTTCAATAAATAGTTTGTTCTCAATTACATATTTATTTATTTATTTATTAATGTCTCATAAACTTGATATTTCAACCTTCCTTCTTAAAATGTATTGAGTTGACCTATTAGATGAGCCAAGCAGGTTGCCGCCAGAATGAAAACTATTATATAAGTTCCTAATTTGTTCCGAGTGACTAGAAAATTTATATTTTAAAATAATCATTTAATGTTCAAGAGTTGTTTTATCTTGTTAAGTGAAGAAACTCATTAATTAATTATAATAATTTGTCTTATTTCAATTCTATTAAAAACAAACTAATTTAAATAATTTAGGCTATATTCTAAAGTTAATTTAACTACGGAAAAGGGCCTGAAATACCCTTGAACTATTAAAAATGGTACAAAATTACCCTTCATCCACCTATTAGTCCTAAAATACCCTTGCTGTCTATCTTTAGGTCCTATATTACCCTTTATTTTTAACGGTCACTTTTTAAATTCAATTAATAAATTAATTAATGACGTGACAATTTTCTATTGGCCAGATTTTAAATAACCTAAATTAATTTAAAAACCCACCCATCCCAAATTAGACCCGCCCCAAATTCAATTAACCCATCAACTTCTTTGTCCCAGCAAAAATGTGATACGTAGCCACAAGGAAAACAATATCTATTTGACCTCTTCACCACTAGTCAGGCGGGTCTTCTCTTCTTCAACCTGCTCAAGCAATACTTCTTCAACCTGCTCAAGCAATACTTGTAATACTAGTCAGGCGGGTCTTCTCTTAGGTAAGATTGATTTCAAATTATTAAATATGCATAAAAGAGGTTGGAGACACAATTTTAAGCCCCAGAAATGATATCTTAAGCTAGAGAAGCAATCCCAGCTTTGCACGAAAACTATATGCTAAGCTTCGGCTTATGACTACCAATAGAATCCTAGCATCAGAAAATGCAGTTTTGTTTTTCCTTTAACATGATACGATCTGATTGAGGATGTTCGTTAGCAGCTGAAGAATTAGCAAGAGTTCTAGAAGTTGATGGGTTAATTGAATTTGGGGCGGGTCTAATTTGGGAATGGGTGGGTTTTTAAATTAATTTAGGTTATTTAAAATCTGGCCAATAGAAAATTGCCACGTCATTAATTAATTTATTAATTGGATTTAAAAAGTGACCGTTAAAAATAAAGGGTAATATAGGACCTAAAGGTAGACAGCAAGGGTATTTTAGGACTAATAGGTGGATGGAGGGTAATTTTGTACCATTTTTAATAGTTCAAGGATATTTTAGGCCTTTTTCCGATTTAACTATACTTCCAATCAACTTGACCAAATCCTAAATACAATTATGGCTACATATTTCAATTCATTTTCATGCCTAGTTCTCGCTACAAACTTTGTTTTGTTAATTTTTGCTTTTTGAATTGAACTCGTGGTGGTAGAGAAAGCTCCATGCTCGATCGTGCAAGCTCATTCTAGTTGCTCCTGTTCTTAGTACTAATTATTTTAGTCTTGATTACAAGCTTCATACGTGTGTTAGAAGCCTTGTTTTAATTTGACAGTGTAAAATTATATATACACGATACGTTGCTTGCTTATAAGTTAATTTTTTTTTTTGATATTTCTTTTGTATTTCGTTGGGTTTTAGTTCAATTACGTTCATGAATACGTTTCTTTTATTTGAATGTTTATAGGGTAAGCTCAAATATTGATTCAGTATTTTGTTTTCTTTTATCTTCTTTGCTGATCTTCAAATTGATTTTTGTTGTTGTTGCTTACTTGCAACCACCATACCAAGATTGACTCATTTATCTCTCTTGCATCTCCGTTGGGCTTCGATGCCCAACACTTCTTTTATTGAGTCGACCTTGATGTTTTCAAAAAAAAGGGAAGCTGAAATGTGGTGACAGGAAGTATACAGATTTCGGAAGTCAAAAGTGAATTGATATACATGATATACAATAACCATATACAATTGGTACAGAAACAAAAGGTTTAAAAACCCAAAATTTCCAGCAGCAGAAGGCCAAAAAAAACAGTCCATTTATTGTATTTGTTAGACTTAGACATTTATCTCTTATTTTCTTGGGGAAAATTTTCAAAATGTCAATATTTTGACATTTAATAGGACCCATTGTCAATACTTTCATTATTTAGTATAAATGTCCCAATTTTAGTTTATTATGTATCTTTTTTTATTTATTTTCTATTTGTTTTAATTGAGAGAATACAATTATTTAAAAACTGAAAGGAAAAATTAAGGGGAGAGAAAAATACTAAAGATAAAGTATTGCTTAAAACTCTCTATCAGTTATAAAAAATCAAAAATTCAAAAAATCAATCAACACTTCCATAGCTGAAGAATTCTCTCAAATTTGATTTTTAATATTCCCATACAATTCATTTTTTTTTGTTTCTGATTGGTAGGAACGATTTTAGAGCAAACATGAGAAAGATTTTTGCTACTAGAAGTTCGAATAAATTGTTTGAATACAAATTTGACGAGGTAATTGCTTCTTCCTTATTCTTTTTCTAATTGCTTAAAACAATTGAAATTTTAATTGAAATAATTGTAGATTGTAATATTCTATTTTCACATAATTGAAATTGATATAATACGAAAACAATTAGTCTGTTTTCGTTCGTTTTTTATTTTCGTTCGTATTCTATTTTCGTTGTAAATTGTATGAACTATGAATAACATATGAATATTTGGTTTGTTGACTTTTTGTTTTGGTTGTTTAATATGAGAATACTAATGTTTTTGTTTAAATACATGATTAATGCTTTGAAATAAGTTATATCCCTAATAGAATACGAAATGGTGCAGACACAATCTTTTGACGATAATAGTGCAATTTTATTTAATTTTAATTTATTTGAATAAGTTGCATCTCTTATCGAAATGGATATGATCAATGTAATGTTGTTGTAAGTGATTGTTCTGAAATATATACAATTGCAATATTTGTTTAATATACGTATATGTTGAGTGACTTCTTTGAAATATGAAGAATGCAGTTTTGTTGATAACATGATGTAAGCACTATTGTGAATTCATATATTTGTTACAAGTATGAAGTTTTGTTCATAACATGAAGCAAGAGATACAAAAAAAAAACGGTTAACCTTATCGAAATGGATATGATGAATGTTATGTATTTTGTAAGTGATTGTTGTGAATACATATATGTTGGCATACTTCATCGAAATATGAAAAACACAGTTTTTGTTCATAACATGATGTAAATACTATTGTGAGTACATAAATTTGTTACTTGGATATAGTTTTTTCATAACATGATGCAAGTACAATTATGAATACATATATTTATTACTTAATCCTGACTTTATTAACAACTCTAATCCTGACTTTATTAATGACTTGAGAAGTTATTTTAGTGTGAATACAAAGAAAAAATGGGGAGTATTAGTTTTATGATTATGCATCCCGGGAGATGGAACGAAGAAAATTGCTACGTTGATTAGACAACAGAGATAATTATGATAAAAGAATATGCAACATTTAAAGATTTAGTTGGTGAAGTAGCGAAGCAAATTGGTGTTGATTTGAAATATAATTATCTGAAGCTTAAATATAAAATCGAAGATTGCAATGCACCTTTGGAGATACGCAACGAAATGGATGTGAAAGTATATATGTCATTGAAGAAGGAAAATAGGGAATTTGGGAAGTATCCAATATGTGTAACTGTGCATGTGAAGGATTGTATAATGACTAATAGAAATCTATATGAATACGGTGTTTCCACGTCTGATATAGATGGAAGAGATACTACGGATACCCAAGCATTGGTTCTTAGTGCACCATTAGTGAGCAATGGGATAAACAACGAAATTATCTCAAATATCAATCAAAATGAGGTGGGGTAATCTTGGGTAGATATTTGCATGCAAATGCAGTAACCTGAGTAAATAATATATGTAAGAATACAGTGAATACAATTAATATGTATTTACTTTAACTTTGAAAACAATCAAAAAGTATTACAATGTGTATATATTTACTTTACTGATACAAACAAGGCTCTCACAAAGTATAATGAATATAAACACATCTGAATCCAAAATCACCCAAAATGAATTTATTAATGAATAGCTACAACACAAGTACAACAAAAATATGAAAATTACATAGCATACAACACAAAATCCAACAAATACACCATGGTGAATACAAGCAATTCAATTAAAATTCATTAATACAATTTGAAATATCACATTCATCTAAAATGTATTCTTAAATTATTGAATATCTACCAGTGTAAAAAAAAATATAAAAGAATGAATAAAAATTGATAAATTATCAAAATTAACAATAGTTGTCCACAAAATAAAAGAATAAAATAACAACGGAAATACAAAATACAAACTAACATATATTGCAAGTGTACATATGATATTTACAAATATATTCAATACACATTGTTGAACAAATTGTTCTTTAACTTCAACTCAACATGCAAAAATCTAAACATGTAAAAATAATTAAATACCTCTTCATCAACTATTTGATCTTCTCTGTCCTTTTATTGTACCCTAACTAGACGAAGATATTATGTTTTCAATCTGAATTTGAGAAAGACTTTGTTCTGATCGTCTCTCTTTCCTCATTTTAGAAGCGGATCCTACATTATCCGCTATTTTTTGAGTAATACATATATTAAAGGATGGAAAATCACTAGAAATCTGATGATTAAGGTGAATACCTCAAGTAACTCTCTTAGAATCATCTATCGAAGAGTATTTTAGAGGTCTAATCGAGAATTATCCTACTTTCACCAAATATGAATTAGACAACAATAAAATCAGAAAATAAATCTAAAAAGAAAAAATAACGATAAGATACCTTAATTAGTGGAATTTGTGTGAATTCACATTTTGAAGATAAAAAAACAACAAATAATACGGTAGAAGATAAAAGGGATTTGAAGGTTGGATGAGAATATGAAAAGGAAAATTTGTAAGAGAGAGAAAAACTTTTTTTTAGATTGAGATAAATTTGAAAGAGAGAGATACGGGGAAACATGAACAATGGAAATTAAAGATTTTTAATTTTTTTAATAAAATAGTTGGATAACATGAACAATGGGATATACATAGGAAAGGTATATAAAATATTTTTTTTCTATATAAAATTAGTTGGAAAACGTGTAGGCTGTCACACCTCTTTTATTTTTTACAATTATTGAGGATATGACGAGTTTTTTAAAAAATATCTTTTTTTTTTGTAGAGTCGCCACTTGGAATTGAGTTTTTTAGGTGTTCCAAGTCACCAGATAGTTCTTAGTTTAAAATAAAAAAAAAAAACTTTTCTTTGTTTTGGTTTACGAAAAACAGAAATTGGGTAAGGAATTTTATTGACTGGAGGGAAGGTATGAGGCACTCCCCGAATTCCGTGGTCCTAGCACGGTCGCTTATCAATTTATATTTGACTAAAATAATTTATTTATTTATTTTGAATAAAAGGGGAAAAATTGTATTAATTAATATTTTTTTAAAAAAACTGATTGGCCTAAGAGCGTAACCGCACACAAGACCCTTCTTTTTAGAAAAGAATACACACCAAGGATTGTAACCGAACACATGATGGTATTTGAAGTTTTATTTTATTTTTTTTAAAAAAACACAATAATTAATTACTCAATTTTTTTTAAAAAATAATGATAAAATTGAATAAAGGAAAACGGTGCAACATATAGACCAAGAAATGATTAGTATTTATTTATTTATTATTATTAAAAAAATTATAGTATTTATATTTATTGTTTATCAGAAAAAAATAGACAATTAAGTTTTACTACTAGACAATGACAACAAAAGAAGAAAAACAAAAAAAAAACTTTTACAAAATTACAATTAAACATTCTTTAAACTAATGATATACTAGTTTTAATTTTTTTTTTTTTTTATATTGATAAAAATTTAAGAAATAACCAATTTGGTATTTTTTTATATAAATTGACTATCCTGACTTATTTGATAGAAGATTGCAAAATAACAATTTTTCTAATTGTTAGATTATTAAGTCAAATTAGTCAAATTTATATTTTTACTTTAATAATCAATTCAAATATTTATTTAAGAGAATTTTATTTTTATTTTTATTTTTTTGAAAAAAAAAGACTTTATTTACATTTTTTTTTTGCAGAAATAACCAGATTTACATTTTTTTGTTGCAAAAATGACCAGATTAACTTTTGCAAAAATGACTAGTTTTACATTTTTATTTATTTATTTATTTTACTTTTTTTTTTTTACTTACTTAAGCTAACATTTAAACTAAATATGATTAATAATATATATGTACATCATAATAAACACAATCATATGATAAACACTATAGAATAAATTAATAAAAATAGACAAACTAAGTAACATAAGGATAAACATAATCATACGAGAATCATAATAAACTTAGCAAAAAAAAATCAACAATTTTCCAAAAAAAAAAAAACATAAAAAAAACATAAACATCAATTCAAGATTACATTGAAATGTAAAAAGAAATACCTAGAGTTGATGACAAGCAAATAATAGAAGAAAATTCAATTGAATTCCAAGACAATCCAAGAGAAATATATTTTTTTTTAAGAAGAAGAATTTTTTTTAAGTTTTTTTTTCTTCTTGCAATTTTCTTTCTATCTTTTTTTCTTTTTTTTTTAATGAAAAAAAGAAGGGGGTTTAAATAGGTGTTCAACATTAAACCTCCAATTTTTCTTGAAAACTTATAAGCCAATGCATGCATTGGACTCTTTGTTTACCCAAGGTGCCACCCAAGATGACCAATGATTTTTTTTATTTTTTTTTTAAAGAAAAATCAGATTAATTGAATGATTCATTTGCCCTTTTAAATGACCCGTTTACTTTATTCATTAGTTGAATATAGTTATATGGGTCATCAGAAAATAATAGGCCCAAATGTCATTTTAGATGACCCATTTCTTTTCTTCATTGTTTGAATAATAGTTAATGGGTTATTTGAAAATAAAAGGCCCAAATGTCATGTAGATGACCCATTTCTTTTATTCATTGTTTGAATAATAGCTGATGGACCATCTAAAAAAATCTAAAATAGGCCCAAATTGACCCACTAGCACAAATCTAAACCTCTAAACAATTTTAAAGATCAAACACAACAAAATAATGCAGAAAAAATAAAAAGTAAAATAAAAAATAAAAAATAATAAACATAAAATGAAATAAAATAAATAAATAAATAATAATAATACTTCAAGCAACAACATTAACATGATAAACTTAAAGAACATTAATAACTTATATCCGACATCAAACGACTTATATGGTCAAACGAAAAAAGATAATGATGAATTTGGATAAAGATTGAGAGGGGGGGAGGGGGGAAAGATTGACATAATTTCCAGGTAAATGAAGGTCGCCGAAAAACTTTGCCGGAAAATTTTTTGACGAATTTTGAACTTAAAATTTATATCAAATGATAGCCCTTGAAAAACTCTACACATTTATGTAAAGGGTTTGGGATGGGAATGACCGGAACTTTATAAATCTAAGGAAAAAAGTACAAATTCATATTTGAGTTTTCTTAGATCTACGGAGTTTGGCTATATATATGGATAAAAGGTTTGTAGATTTAAGTAGAGGAGGATGAAAGGAAAAGATGGTAAAATTTTAAAGATTTTTTCGGCCAAATAGGTGGTGGCCACTGGGCGGCAGTGGCGACAGCGGTGGCCGGCCGGCGGCATGGTAGTAAGGGGAAGAAGAAAAATAAAAAATCTAAAATAAAAAAATGCTAATTTTTTGGTGTTTTGTATTTTTGTTTGGGTCCAATAATAGCCCTTGGATCAAAATATCATGAACGATTGAGATTCAATCTTAACCAATTCTATTGACCTGGTCAAAATCAATTGGGCCATCAAAATTGATCTAAATCAGCCCAATTTAAACAAAATTGGGTCATTTGAGCCAATAAAATAATAAAAACAAATACTCAAAATACAAATAAAAATAAAATTCCTTACTAAAATATTATAGGAGTAAAATAAACACGTCAAAAATTAGGTGTTCACAGCATGCCCCTCTTTGCTTGGAAACATGAAGAGTTTTCAAGCAAAGAAAGTGAACGAAGTGGCTAATTTTTTACTGTTTCAAACTCCGATGAAGCCATTTTGGAAAATATGACCGAACCTTGCTTCAGAAGTTGCCTACATATCCTTGATTAAAAGGAAATAAGATCACTGTAGTTCGAGAAATTTTTATAGCCAAAACTATCAGAAACGGTGGCCAAAAGATTGCTTTATATTGCTTGTCATCATCTACTGCCTATAGTTACAAAGAAAAGAGTTAGAGAACTATGTCACTCTACATTATAAATATTACAAGATCCCTAATTGATGTATCTTATTAGGATCTTGTCTAGATCTTTCACTTGCTTTGTGCATTATCTTTGAGATCGATCTTCATACTGTCTTGGCGGCTGGTGGATCATTCTTAAGTGCATGTTTTAACTTGAGTTGGTTGTTGAAACTCAAAACTCAAGATCACAAAATGAAGAATCCATGAAGAATATGTTTCCTTTAGAAAATAAGAAAACAAATGAGAATCTTGAACTAGGAAGTATAAACCTAGAATGAATAGGTTAAGTGAGGCGTGTTGCCGTGAGAGTTCCAAATAAGACGCATTGTTCTAAGATTGGATGTATCCCCAAACTGTGAATAGGGTGTGTATAACCTATGAATATTGGTGCGTATTGCTCCAGAATGCATATGGTGCGTATTGCCCATAAATAGAGAATTGATCTGTATTGCATGTGAATAAAGATTGGTGCGCACTACACATAAATTCAGATTGATGCGTATTGTACGACATTCAGACTGGTGCGTATTGCACATGAACACAGGATGGTGCGTATTGCCCATGAATAAAGGATGTGTGCTTGTTGCACAAAATTCAGATTGGTGCGTATTGCACGAAATTCAGACAGGTGGTATTGCACATGAACAAAGGATGTTGCGTATTGCCCATGAATAAAGGATGTGTGCGTATTGCACGGAATTCATATTGATGAGTATTGCACATGAATTCCAATTGGTGCGTATTGCATAGAATTAGACTGGTGCGTATTGCACATGAACACACGATGATGTGTATTGCCCATGAATAAAGGATGTGTGCTTGTTACATGAAATTTAGATTGATGCGTATTGCACAAAATTCAGACAGATGCGTATTGCACATGAACAAAGGATGATGCGTATTGCCCATGAATAAAGGATGTGTGCTTGTTGCACGGAATTCAGATTGGTGCGTATTGCACGAAATTCAGACAGGTGCCTATTAAACATGAACAAAGGATGGTGCGTATTGCCCATGAATTAAGGACGTGTGCGTATTGCACGGAATTCAGATTGAAGCATATTTCCCGAAACTCTCGCATTGATAGGCAAAAATGCGAGTATCATAAGATGAAATACCAAACATTTGAAGACTTTGGAGATTTTCCTTTTTGTGATGTTTCCTTTTTGACTTGTAAACCTGTATTTCTTTTTTATTTCTGTGTTGAGTAAATGAAAGAGAAAATTGTTAGTTTAAAGTGGTGGTGGGTTTGTGGCCTTTGTTCTTCAACGACTTGACCATACTCACGACCAATTTCTCCAACTCTACTACATCTCCTTGGTTAAGCAACCTTTGAAGCTCCCTCTTTGTTAACCAGGGGCCTTGATCTTTTGGTACTACCAAATATCATGGTGCGATGTCCCAAAGAATGATGACCTTCATGAATTTCAGTGAAGATCTGAGGTGTTTTTAGTCCTTGCTTAATGGCTTGTCAACTCAGATACTCAGCTTTACTTTTGGGAACCCGTAGTAAGCTTTGCACTCTTTACTTTATTTGTCAAGAGATTATATCGAAAAGAGAAAAAAATAAATATCAAACTTAAGAGTATGAAAGATTAGATCAAGAAGACTATAAACTTAATGAAGGATATTCCTTTAAAAATGAGAAAGAGAACTTATTTGGAGGCATATGTCGACTTTGATTGAACCATGACATGCACTTGGACTTGCCCCCTGATACATTTGAGTTTTTTAGTTCTTAAAATCTAAGTTAACGTCAATTGATCTATGTGCCCTTTATGCAGAGGTGTCAAGAAATGATCATCTTTGCAGATTTCATTCATGATGTTCTCTCCCTTTATCTTAAGGTGCCTGTAGGATTTTTCACCTATAAGATTTTATTATTATTTTTTTCGTCTTATGATACCTATGAAGGTTTTCACCGATAAGACTCTCTCATTTGTTTTCAAGGGTTTTCACTCATAATTTTTTTCTTTTTTTTTGATGTTGCCTCTGATGATTAATATCATTTTTAGATTTTATCAAAAAGTCGGTTGCCAGAATAAACAGAATTACAATCTAACATTATTTTATATATAAAAAAACTGAAACAACGCCCCAGTTTTCTGTAAATACTGGAAAACTGAATTTTTTTTAATGAACAAACCCCTAAAGTGTTGCCTACTTATCCTTTCGGAATCAGGTCAAACGAAGTTCAGAATTTTCAATGAGAGATTTGTTTTTTTTGACGAGGTGCCTTTATTCTTTCAACCCCAAACTTGTCGCAGAACCTTAGAATGCATTAGATGTAGTATCTTTTAACTGAATATGCATTAACAATTATGCCCTTGATTTTTCTTTCCACATTAGTTAGGTGCAGGTCTCCTTCGGACAATACTTCCCTGATAAGATATGGACCTTGCCAATTTGGGGCCAATTTTCCTTTGGCTTCTTCTTGGTGCGGGAGATGCACTTTAAGACCAGTTGACCTACTTCAAAGTGTCTTACGTGCACCTTTTTGTTGTATGAACGAGCCATCCTTTGCTAATAAAGTTGACCAAAACAGACAGCCGTCAATCATTTCTCGTCTATTAATGAGAGTTGCTCTAGTCGGGTTTTGACCCATTCAGTATTTTCAATTTCAGCCTCGATAATAATTTGAAGAGATGGAATTTCGACTTCCGCTGGAATCACAACCTCAGTTCCATACACCAGCAAATAAGGAGTTGCATCAATCGAGGTGCGCACTATTGTGCGATATCCTAAAAGTGCAAAAGGCAGCTTCTCATGCCATTGTCTAGTTCCTTGAACCATCCTTTTGAGAATGTTTTTGATATTCTTGTTGGCTGCCTCCACAGCTCCATTGGATTTTGGTCGGTATGGAGTAGAACTGTGGTGCACAATTTTGAACTGCTCGCATACCCCCTTTATCAGATTACTATTGAGGTTTGCAACATTATCTGTGATGATAGCTCTTGGGATACCAAATCGACAAATAATGTTTGAATGAACAAAATCCACGACCGCCTTCTTAGTGACTGCTTCGAAAGTTATCGCCTTCACCCATTTGGTGAAGTAATCAATTGCAACCAAAATGAATCGATGTCTATTAGAGGCTTTTGGCTCAATTGGTTCGATTACATCCATTCCCCATGCAACAAATATCCAAGGAGCAGCCATGAGGTGCAACTCTAAATGAGGTTAATGAATGAGATCACCATGGATTTGACATTGATGACATCCTTTCTCAAAGTGAAAGCAATCCCTTTCCATGGTAAGCCAATAATACCCCGCCCGGAGTATCTTTTTTGCAAGGACATATCTATTCATGTGTGGTCCACATACCCCAGTGTGCACTTCATTCATAATTTTCTCGGCTTCTTCAGCATCCACACATCTCAATAAATTCAGATTCAGAGTTCATTTATACAAAACATTCCCGCTAAAAAAAACCATTAGCCAGACGTCTAATAGTTCTTTTTTGGCTTCTGTTGGCATGTTCGGGGCATCTCCCTGTCTTCAAAAAATTCTTGATGTCTGAGTACCATGGCTCACAGTCAGGTTCTGCTTCCATTGTATTACAATAGCTATGTTGGTCCCGAACTTGAATCTCTAATGGGGTGATGTAAGTCTTTCTAGGATAGGGAAGCATTGAGGACAGAGTAGCCAAGGCATCTGCCAAATCTTTATGAAACCTGGGGATGTATCTAAACTCGATGTACATGAACCTTTTGCTAAGATCTTCCACACATTGTCTGTATGGAAGGAGCTTGAGGTCTCGAGTTTTCCATTTTCCTTGGGCTTGTCGGTTAAGCAAAATCAGAATCTTCCAACACAATTAATTCTTGCACACCCAAATCTATTGACATATTTAGACCCATGATGCAAGCTTCATACTCAGTCGTGTTATTTGTACAAAAGAAACAAATTCAAGTTGTTGCAGGGTAATGTTGCTTTGTGGGCGATATTAAAATTGCCCCAATCCCTTTGCCTTTGTGTTGGTTTCTCCATCAAAGTACAATTGCCAGGCTTGATTTCCATTTGAACCTACTTCCTCAATTGAGTTAATCTCTTCATCTGAAAAATATGTATCCAATGGTTCGTAATCACCATAGACTGGGTTCTCTGCCAAATCTTGGGCTTTCATTGCAGTGCGAGTGACATATATAATGTCAAATTCAGTGAGCAAAATTTTCCATTTCGCGAGTCTACCAGTTGGCATTGGCTTCTGAAAGATGTACTTTAAAGGATCCATCCTTGATATGAGGTAAGTTGCATAGGACAATAAGTAATGCCTTAACTTTTGAGCTACCCAAGTTAGGGCGCAATATGTCCTTTCCAAAAAGGTGTACTTGACCTCATAACTAGTGAATTTCTTGCTCAAGTAGTATATAGCCTGCTTCTTCCTTCCTGTAGCATCATGTTGATCGAGAATACACCCAAAGGAATTATCTGTTACTGAAAGATATAGAAAGAGAGGTCTGTCAGGTTCAGGCGGTACCAACACGGTAGGGTTGTACAAATACTCTTTTATTTTTTCAAAAGCTCATTGACAATCTTCTGTCCATCTGATAACAACATCCTTCTTCAGAAGTTTGAAAATGGGATCACATGTGGTTGTGAGTTGAGCAATAAACCTGCTGATATAGTTCAACCTCCCAAGTAGACTCATGACTTCAGTCTTATTTTTCAGGGATGACAATTATCAAATGGCTTTTATTTTGGAGGGATCCAATTCGATTCCCCTTCTACTAACAATAAAGCCCAAAAGTTTTTCAAATGGAACTCCGAATGCACATTTTGCTGGATTAAGCTTGACGTCATATCTTCGCACTCTTTCCAAGAATTTTCTCAGATCTTGCACATGATAAACTTGTGTTTTAGACTTGATGATTACGTCGTCGACGTATACTTCAAATTCTTTATGCATTATATCATGGAACATGGTGGTCATAACCCTCACGTAAGTCGCCCCAATATTTTTAAGACCAAATGGCATGACCCTGTAGCAATAAGTTCCCCATGGAGTGGTGAAAGCAGTTTCTCAGCGTCCTCTTCATCCATCAAGATTTGATGATGCCCACGCTAACAGTCCACAAAAGATTGCATATCTTGTTTTGCACAATTATCAACTAGGATGTGGATATTTGGCTATGGAAATTGTCTTTTTGACTAGCCTTGTTCAAATCCCGATAGTCAATACAAAATCTTGTCTTTCCATCTTTTTTTCGGCACAGGAACAACCTTTGCCAACCAAGTAGTGCAACAAATAGCTTGGATCACCTTTGCATTCAGTTGTTTCATTATTTATTCCTTGATTTTTTCACTCAGGTCCGGTTTGAATTTGCTTCTTTTCTGTTGGCGGTTGGAAAATCAGGATAAACGGGCAACTTATGAACCACTAAATCAACACTCAAACCTGGCATGCCATCATAAGACCAAGCAAATACATCTTTGTATTCAAACAAAAGTTTTATTATCGCCTCTCTAATTTCCTGATTTATATGTAAACTTATTTGTATTTCCTTAACATCGTCAAAACATCCTAAATTGATTGTCTCAGTTTCACTAAGATTAGGCTTAAGTTTGTGCTCAAACTATTCTAGTTCCCTATTAATTTCCCTAAAAGCCTCTTTTTCATAATATTCCACCTCTTGACTTGGTGATTCAAGAATAAACAACTCTTTGAAATCAGGGAGTGAATTCCGCATGCATGTCATGTTATCAAAGCCGACATTTACAGAACTGAAAAATAGAGAATAAGAATCAAGGGAGGGAAAAAGACAAAATTTATTATGAAACTGGAATTTAATTTCATTGACATCAACAAGGGACAAAAGGGTTGACAATATCAAAATACTTTGAACTATTCGGGCCACAACCCTGAGAATAACAAAATACAAAAGATTAGCAAACCAAACTGCCATGACTCCTTCCTTATGGGGAAAGGAGTGGCTTCCCAATTGCTTAACTCAACACCTGAGCTCACGAGTTGCATATTGGCATGACTTGTACCTTCACCAACTTGGACCATATTTACTTCACAAAATAACTGATTGAGATCCTCAATAACTTCTTCAATGTCTTTAAGAGTGAATGAATCTTTCAATTCTGTATCCTGAGCTTTGATAAAAGAATGAGAAATATGGGGAATCGGTTGTAGCAACGACCAATCAATCCTTTTGTGGTTCTTAGCCTTATCTCCATTTCTCTTGCTTTGTTTGTATCCGAGGCCATTGGTTCCTTGGTTCCCTAAAAGAGTAATGAGATCCAAAATTTCTTACGAATATACTCCCAAACCTTTATCGGGTTGATAACCATATTTGAGAATAGTCGTTGCTACCATTAAAGCGGAAGAAGAGATACATGATTGGATGATAGATTCTCCTTCTTTAAAGTGATCAACTGATACAACCTCAAAAGACTTGTAAACAACAGAATCACATCCTTCCTTTGCCTCAATGTATGAGATGGATGGATCTCTGTAAATATGTGAATCATCTTCCCCATGAACAGTGATTTCCTGATTGTTGTATTCAAACTTGACAACTTGATGTAGAGTTGATGGGACGGCTCGAGCCATGTAGATCCATGGCCTCCCTCGTAGAAAATTATAAGATGTTTCCATATCATTACTTGGAACACAATCATAAAGACTACTGGCCCAATTGTCATGTTTAACTTGATTTCACCAATGGGATCCCTCCTTGATCCGTCATAAACTCGCACAAATACATTACTGGGGTGAATTCTGTCAGTGTTAACTTTCAAGCTTTGCAGCGTAGAAAGAGGACATATGTCTACCCCTGACCCTCCATCTATCATGACCCTCTTTACATAATAACCTTCACATGTCACTGTAAGATGTAAAACTTTGTTGTGTCCAGCTCCCTCCTTAGGCAACTCATCATTAGTGAAAGTGATGGCGTTTGACTCGAAGACGCGCTTGGTCACATTCTCCAACTGATTTACTGTGGTCTTTTTTGGCACATGTGCTTCATTCAAAACCTTATTCAACATAAGATGATGTTCTTCGGAGTGCAAAAGTAGAGACAACAGTGAAATCTGTGCAGGCGTCTTCTTCAATTGTTCCACGATAGAGTTATCTGGAACCTTAAGCTTTTTTAGAAATTTTAAATTTTCTTCCTCAGTAACTGCTTTCTTTAGTGGTACTTGGATATTTTCAGTCATCTTCCCTTTTCTTAATTCTTCTGGAGAATAACATCTTCTAGAATTTGTTAAACCACCTGCTTCATCGACTTCTTCAACAATCTGCTTTCCTCGATAAACCACTGCGGTTTTGTTACAGTTCCAAGGGACAACCTTTGAATCAATTACTGGAAGCTGTTGAACGGGCTTAACAAAAATAGGCTCTTTCAACTTGGTCAAGCAACTTTTGTCATGTTGTGTTAATGAAAAGCCTTTTGATATATACAACTTTGGCATAGTTGCTCGAACTTCATTCCCCTTTGAAACCCCCGGGACGCACAAGACTTTGGTGTCAAGATTGACACCTTCCACACTCAGAGATGCAACTGGTTCTAAACTCTTCATTGACTTGTCTTCTTCTCCGATCTTCCTAAATATCTTTCCCATTTTACTGTGGAGTTTGTACTCTTCATCATCACAAACCATACCCACTAAGTTGTTTTGAGCTAGAAGTGGGTTACTGATCACATTGGGAGTGTTTTGATCATCTGTCACAACAACAACTCCATGCTCGATCAGCTTCTCTATTGCTTCCTTAAAGGTCCAACAATTATCAATGCTGTGTCCTGGGGCTCCTGAATGGTATTTACATCTTCCATTGGCTTGGAAACCTGGAGCATTTGGATTCAGACGATGTGGTGGGATACACTCAATCGCTCATATCTTTCTTAACTTTAGAAACAAGCTGGAGTACGACTCTCCCAATGGAGTGAATTTTTTTCTGTGCTTGATCTTGAGAATAATTCTGCATAAGAGGAGAGTTGTAAGGGACCTGATACGGTGGTCGTTGCGGCAAAAGTTTCCTTGAGATGGGGCCCAAAAATATGGGCGATTGGGAGGATGCACATATGACTGAGCATTTAAGACCGTGTACGGAGATGGAGATACTGGATATTGAGGGGCATAAGGGTAGTAATGTTGAGAATAGCTAAGTTGTCCCTGAACTGATGAGTAAGGACAATTAGACTTTCTCTGAGCTCCCCTTGACCCTGATGCCAATGAAATAACTACCTCTTTCCTATTACGATTTCCAAAACTTGTTGAACCAACTTGTGGTAGCTTTGATTGCTTCCTAGCTCACGATCCATACTGTTTTGAGACCACTTTTGACCATTTCCCCAATTTTGATTGCTATGTGAAACGGTCTTCCCATTGGGGCTGTGAGGTGGTGGAAGTAGTTAGGATATTGAGCCTTTATGAAGATATCAACCAATTCTTGCTTATTTAATGGGGGCTTGACTCAGGATGCTTGTGTTTTATTTTAAAAATACTATTATTATTTATGTTTAAAAATGGGAGAAGTTGACTAAGTTTCGAAAAATCAATTAATCTTATTATTTAAGAAAAAATGATTTTCCAAATTACGGAGTCGCCACTTGATTTTTGATAAAATCAAGAAAAAATTTCAAAAGATTTAAAAAACAGATTAAAAATCAATTGAAAAGGGTTCGAAGTTCAATATACATCCCGAGAAGGTATTAGGCACTCGGAATGCCCGCTAACTTGCGGTTGACCGGCGATTTGACTGAATGACTTTTTTTTTTTTTAAAATTTAATTGAGTTAAGAGAAAATTTGTTTTTAACCTATTTTATTCCATTTTTTATTTATTTCTAAAGGGAAATAATTAGAGGGAATTAATTTAAGGAAAACTAAATGGTGATAAAAGTAAATAAAATAAAATAAGTAAATAAAATAGTGAAATTTAAAATAATGAAAAATGGCTACCCTATAGGAGATTATTTAAATTCTACAAAAAAAAAAACACTAATTAATTCAAACAAATAATAAATAAAGAGGAGAATTATTTGAACTTGGGCTTGATTGCCCAAATTCATTCCATTGGGCTTTGGCCCACCTGTCCTAAATTCTAATAATTGGGCCTTCTTCAAAACCTGCAGAAACAAATGGCCTTTGGGTCTGTTAATAAAATAGAGCTGAAGGGCCCTGGCCCAATTCCCTGAAAAGAGACATAAAGTATACAAACGATGTATACTGTTGTATACAGTGTATAATTGATCCATTTTGGACCTTTTGAGCCCCGCACTTGTTTGAGTACATATTTTCCGCTATTTCCCCTGTATTTCCACATTGCTCTGCGTATTTGTACCTATATCATTTTTATTTATTTTTATTTTTTTAAACTTATTTAACAATTATATATCGCTGCCCCAAATTGTATACCAATGTATACGGGCTATACCCTATGTATGTATTCATTGCCTAGTCCTGTATTTTATTTAAAATCGACCTCCCTGTACGTTAACCTACAATTCACATTTTTTTTACACATATTTGTAGTATAACGTCTATGTATATCAGTGTATATAAGTTGTATATCAGCCTATTTTTTAACTTTCGAAAGTTGAAACTCTCTTTTTAGCAGCGTGTTTTCACTGCCATCAACCCAGATTTTGATTTTTTGCTTCCTGTACACCTTTCAACCTGTATATCAGTGTATAACAAATGTATATAATATGTATACTGCTGCTCAAATCTGCAAATTTGATTTTCCAGCAACACATTTGCTGATTCTTTCGACTTGTAAACCTGTTTGAAGGGGTCTACGACTCGAGGAGGATGTTTTGAGCCTTCATGGCTCAGCGGGGAATGCGAGAACGGAATCCAAAGTGGACTCGAGTCGATGTCACACAAGAAAACAAAACAAAAAAAAAATTAGCGAGTTCATCTAAAGAAAAAAAGGAAAGAGAAAAAAAAAAGAATTTCACCTCCCTCGGGGCAGCGAGCCGGAGACGAAACAAGCAGGGGAGGCAGCGAACACCCAAGTTTTACGTTTAAATTCGGACACCTACTTATATCTTATATGTGTGTATTTGTGCTATCAATATTCTTCTCTCCTATTTCTCTCTTTCCAATTTTCTCTCTTTTTTCTTTTTCTCCCTTTTTCCTTTTTCTTCCTTTTCCTTTTTCTTTTTCTTCCCCCTTTTCCATGAAGATAATGAAGGTATTTAAAAGCCAAAATTATGGCCAAAAGAGGGGGAAGGTTGTTTAAAAATTTGAATTTTGAATTTTAAAAGGGTAAGGTTGGAGGGAAAGGAAAAAAAGAGAATTGGGTTGGGAATTAATTAAAACGGAATGGGCCATGTAATTGGGCCTGGGTGTCTGAAAATAAAGTGGGCCTGGAAGGGAATGAGGTGGGCTGGAAATTTATTAGGCTTGGGGTTTGGGAGAAGTGTTGGGTTGCTGAAGTGGGCTGGGAGAAGAAGAAATAAAAATGGGCCTGGAAATTAAAGGGAGTGTGTAAGTGGCCCAAAACTAAGATCTTTTGGTGGATTTAAAGAATGGGTTAAATTTGATAAATAGCCAAATTGAGTTAAGATAGTAAATACGGCTAAACCTTAAATAAAACGAATTTGTATTAATTAATCAACGAGCTTCTTTAATTTAGTAATATAATTATTTAAATTGTAAAATAGTGGTTCAAAATATAACCATAATTTAAACTATATTAAAATATTTTTGAGATGGTTTTTTGAATAATCATAAAATATACTAATTATATACATAATTATGTAAAATATATATATTATTCAAAAGTTATAAGAAATGACAAAACTATTCAAAATAACACAAACTTTATTTTTTTTCTTTAAAATTTATAAAACTAATTATTTTAAATTGTGTGGAAAATTTAAGAAGCTCATGAATTAATTTCTATCGGAGATGGTCAAAATTGGGTGTCAACAGCTGTCCCTCATTTTACTTGGATTGATGCAAGCAATTCGAGGAAAATGAAATTGACCAAGCCAATTTTGATCAACCTCATTCATCTTTAAGGGAAGGATTTGGCAAAGGGTTGATGAATTATGGCCGAACCCTTGAAACGGGTTTCCTACATATCTCAGGCTATATGAGAATCTAGGCCACTTGTAGTTCGATAAGTTTGATTTAACGCAGGTTTTTGAAAAAATTCAAAAACCACCTCGATACCAAATTATGAATGTATCGAAATGCTCGAGAATAAAATTGGAGAGCGAATGTTGGAATACAGCCGAGTTTTCAACATTGAATCCGCCTACATATCCTTAAACCTTCAGGAATCAGGCTGTGTGTAGTTCGACTCGATCGGTTGAAAAGGAAATCTATTATGCTAGAGAACCTTCGATTTCAGACAAGTGACAAATTAAACGAGTATGAAAAAGAGGCTTGTAACCTCTTAGCCATGAATGTGGCGCGCTTCACACCCATAATTAAGAGCTTACACGGACATAATTTCCAAAGCTCTTGGCGCATTGTCACTCAGATTGGAAACTTGCTTCCGGTAAATCGAAATTTTTGGATGCGAGACTGAAACTGACAAAACTAAAGAAAAACCCACATGCCTTAAGATAGGGGTGTGGTTTGATTGTGGTGGAAATCGCTCCTCTGCTCGCGTCCTAAGAGTTTGACATTCCTCTTTGGACTGTGTCCCAGTTCGCTGCTAAGAAAAAGTTCCACGTTGTGCTGCATCATTTTTTATGTCATCCGCACCTGTGGTTTTTTGGAGAATTCATCCTTTGGGATGCTCTCAACAAAGACTAAGATAAAACTCGTTAGCTTTAAAAAATACAATTAGGATGAGAGACAGTGTCTATTTACCATGTCGACACTTCATTGTTATCCTCAATATTCGACATCGACTCGATCGGTCTGATGTACAGCAAATAAAGCTTATGTATGGCGTTTGCAATATAATCTTCAATGTACTCTTCATTTGATGTTAAAATAAATAAATGCTGATATGATACTAGTATTTCTTTTGACGTCGTCTTTGATGTTCTTCTTGATGTTTACTTTTATTAAAATAAAAGAATGTAGTTGAGGCCAATGGATAAATATCCTTCTTGAGATACACGATTTCCCTTTCTTTATCCGTGTATGTCTTCTTGCGGGGCATGAATATCTTCCCGCGATACCTAAATTCTTGCGAGGTGTGAAATCTTCTCGCAATGCACAACTTTCGGCGAGGCA